>VDFB02281492.1:459401002-459419612 GCA_007258455.2 Sequoia sempervirens
ATTCATCCAAACAATAAATTATCTTGAGTAGTTTTCCAACTTGGTACCAATCTCTAAACCCATTGGGGGCATCAAAATATGCATGGATTTCAAATAATTAAACAAACCATGCCCGAACGATGATTTCCATCTTCCTAACATCATCATTATGGACTTAACAATTGGGCATTAAATGTTGTCACTCATGGATGATTTTTCAAGCTATAATCGAATCATGATCGCTAAGGAGGATCAAGACAAAACTACATTCACTTTTCCATGGGGAACATATTGTTGGAACATGATGCCATTTGGGCTAAAGAACGCAAGAGTGACCCATCAAATAGAAATGACCCTCATCTTTCATGACATGATGCATAAAATATTTGAAGACTATGTGGATGAAATTTTGAAAAAATCAAAGAAATGGAGTGAGCACATAGAGGTATTGGGGCCCATCTTCGACAAGCTCAAATAGTATAAGGTGCGGTTGAACCCAAAAAAGTGTGTCTTTGGGGTTACATCAGGGAAGCTTCTTGGCTATATCATCTCACAAAGAGGGATAAAAATTGATCCAGCAAAGGTAAAATCCATCTTAGACATGGAACCACTGCAAACATTGAAACAAATGAGAGGGTTACAAGGAAGGTTGTAATTCATCTAAAGGTTCATAGTGTAATTATCAGAGAAAATCTACCATTTCTTGCATCTTCTCCATAAAGGAATAACTTACAAGTGGGATAATAGAAAGTGCAATAAATCTTTCCAATAGATCAAGGACTACTTATTGACACCTCTAGTGCTCATGCCACCGATACCAAACAAACCATTGATCTTATATATCTCAATAACATCAACAAAACTAGGTGCTCTTCTAGCACAACATGATAAAAAAAAAGGAAAGAGCCATTTATTACATTAGTAGGACCTTAGTAGGGTATGAAATGAACTATTCATCCATTGAGAAAGCATGCTTAGTCGTTGTTTTTTCTTCAAAATTTTTTAGAAACTACATGTTGTCACATCCAATCAAGCTTATTTCAAAGATTGACTCATTGAGATACCTGTTATCCAAAGCAACTCTCACTAGGTGAATGGCCAAATGGGTAATGATTTTGACTGAATTTGACATAGAATATGTGGAGTGCAAGGAAATCAAAGGAAAAGTGATCGTAGAACAATTGGAAGAAGCATAGATATTTATGCAAAGGATCCTTTAATATCTAAATTTCCTAATGAATCGTATTCCTTGTTAATATAACCGATCAGTGAAAAATGTACTTTGATGGATCGTTCACCCAACATGGATTAGGAGCAGGTATCATCTTTATCACTCATTAAGGTGATTTAATCCCAAAGTCATACAAGCTATCATTTCCGTGTACTAATAATATTATTGAGTACAAAGTCCTAATCATAGGTCTAAGGATAGTAGTTTAATGGCATATACAAGAGTTGAAAGATATGGGGACTCACACCTGGTTATCAACCAAGTCAATGACAACTACCAAACCAAGGATGATAAACTCACCCCTTATAAGAAGATGGTAGAAAATATCAAGGACCTTTTCATTGATATAACTTTTGGGAAAATTCCTCACATGAACAACCGAGCATCAAATGGTATGGCAACAATTGGATCATTGTTAGACATGTCATATAATGTCCTTCAATATGAATTCTTGGTAGAAAAAATTCTTGTACCAACTTTTGAAATCCTTGAATTTGAATTTGCGTGTGTGATAATTGGTTATAGTTCCCCATGGTATCTTGGTATATTCACCTACCTTAGCAAAGGAACCCTCCCATCTAATATAACCTCCAATCTTACGAATAAATTTGTTAAGAAGGCATCTGAATTCGTGATCCTAGATGATACCTTATACAATTGAAGCATTGAGGGAACATTACTACGATGTATCAACCAAGAGGAAGCCTTGACTACCTTAAAAAAAGGTACACGATGGCATATGTGGTTCCCATTCTAGTGGTATGACTTTAGCTAAGAAACTGTTGAGGATGGGCTATTACTGGCCAACCATGGAAAGAGAAGCCCATCACTACATGCAGAAGTGTGTCTAGTGTCAATAGCATGGAGATCTTATTCATGCCCCAACTTAGGAGTTACAGCCCATGGTCACACCTTGGCCTTTCTTATAGTGGGGGCTTGACCTCATATGAAACAATACTCTAACTTCATCTAATGGCAATAAATTCAACCTCATGACCA
Source organism: Sequoia sempervirens (assembly GCA_007258455.2). Taxonomy (NCBI): domain Eukaryota; kingdom Viridiplantae; phylum Streptophyta; class Pinopsida; order Cupressales; family Cupressaceae; genus Sequoia; species Sequoia sempervirens. The sequence goes on from VDFB02281492.1 coordinate 459,403,212, forward strand.
TTGAATATTTTATCAAATGGGTCAAAACCATTCCTATGACCTACATAATAGGGAAGAAAATTTCTAAATTTATCTTGAATTACCTTATCTATCATTATGGTGTTCCATAATCCCTTATCTCAAACAATGGGACACCCTTCAAGAATCAAGACATGAAAGAGCTATGCCAATGATTCAACATCCAACACCAGTTCTCTACCCCATATTACCCCTAGGGAAATGATCAAGCTGAGGCTACCAATAAGAACATTCTAAAAATCCTAATGAAATGGTCAATGAAGCTAGCCATGACTGGCATCTATAGTTAAATCCCACCCTTTGGGCCCATCAAACCAGTATCTGCACACTTACAGGTGCAACCCCATTCTCCTTGGTCTAGGGATCAAAAACCATCTTTCATATTGATGTTGAGCTTCCCTCACGACAAGTATCACTACATAAACTAATCATTGATGAAGAATATAGAGTATCAAGCAGCTAAATGAGCTAGAATTCTTGGATGAGGATTGTCTTGATGCCCCTAATCACTTGGAAGTATATCAAAACTGACTGAAACAGAGCTATAACAAGAAGATCAAGTTTTGGTCTTTCCAAGTAGGGAATCTTGTCCTAAAGTGGAATCAAAAAAATATTCCAGATCAGGAGAGTAAAGGAAATTTTGAGTCTAACTTGTTAGGCCCCTTTGTTGTTATAGTAAGATATGCATCAAGAGCATATCAATTGTCAATGCTTGAAGGTGAACCCTTGCAAGAACCGACCAATAGTCTACATATTAAATTTTTTTATGCCTAGGCTTGAAGGGTATAACTCTGAAAAATACAAAAAAAAAATAAAAATGATCAAAAATCCAAAACATGAGAAAAAAGATTGAAAAATTTACGAAAAACAGTCATCCTCTAGTGAAAACCACCTTGATGGTGCTTTTGGAAAGTACCTTGGTGAAAACTTGGCAAAAAGGTGCCTTGCGTAAATAAACCACCTCCATCTATTCTTTGGCTCTTTATCCTATCATTCTTTGCATCATATTCATCCATTGCATCATTCATCCTATTTATTCCATCACCCATCCATGTCTAAGTCATAGATTTATATCATGAAGTATTGTATCCCCTTTAGTACTACTTGGCATATTTTGAAGGTCAACTTGTCCTACCTATATCAAGATGGTCTATTGTTTATCATTGGGGGGAAATTTGTTCTGGATCGGTTCAAGTTCTTGTATATCATAAGGTTATTGGAAATCTCTCAAAAATCACAAAAACTTTAATAAAATCTCTATAAAATCCAAAAACACTTGCAAAATCCTGTATAGTTGAAAATCCAAAAACATCCAAATCTTGTATAGCCAAAAATCCAAAACATCCAAATCCTGTATAGCTGAAAATCCAAAACATCCAAATTCCTATATAGCCAAAATCCAAAAACATTTAGAAATTGTAAATTCAAAATCTAAAACATCCAAATTCCTCTACAACAAAATTCCAAAAACATTTAGAAAATTGTAAAGTCAAAATCCAAAAGCATCCAAATCACATCAAATATCCAAAAATTGCACCATGTCAAACTACATTGTCTCTAAGCTTGAACGTAGGCCAAGCCATCATTGATGTGGCCCCGAGACACTTTAGGTTAGGAGTCTATCATAATAAATTGACAATCCATCCACTGTTCATTTTTCATCACAAATAAATCAAGTCAATCAAACTACATGGTATCTTCATGTATAACATATGCAAGGATCATCTTTGATAAGCCCCTAAGCCCCCTAGGATAGTATTTTATGTTAGTTTCTTTGTCAAAAATCTCAAAAAACATAAAAACATTCATAATACTTAGAAAACCACCAAAACATTCACAAAAATCAGAAAAAACCCTAAACATTCAAAAAACTTAGAAAATCCCAAAACATTTGAAAACTTAGAAAAGCCCAAAACATCAAAAAACTCAAAAAACACAAAAAAATTTAGAAAACTTAGAAAAACCCTAAAACAACCTCAAATAATTGAAAACCAAAACATTTGCATAAACTTTCAAAAACACCAAAGACTACCTCAAAATATTTTCAAAACACCCAAAATATTGAAATAATCCAAAAACCCCAAAACCATCCATCCCATTTCGCTTCCACCCATAGTAAATTTTCACCCATAATAAATCAAATCATCACCTTCAAACTTTGGAAAATCAAGTAGAAAGCAAGTATTCCAAGTCATAAAGTGAGAATCTAGAAGTGTCAAAATATAAAGTCTAAATCATAGATAGACAAGTTAGTGAATTTTGTATCAACGCTTATCACACACCTCATCCTAATTAAATGATATAATAACATGTCCTAGGATGTATCCTTCCAACAATGGACATCAACATTAGAAACCACCTTACCTAAGTTAAATTGGAAAGAGATATAGATAATGTTGACTATTTGTCTATAATCTTTTCTTGTGATTTATCTTATTGAACCATTATGAGGGCCTCTCGATGATGTCTCAACGATCTAGAGAGAAAGGAATGGGGCATCGGTCATTATCTTTTGTTTTTTGTGCTTGTGGATGTTCTTGTAAAATATTCTTGGTGTATACTTTCTTAGTTGTGTGTAGGGAGGTTGTTTGGAGTATATTGTTGACTATTGTGTATGCTTTGGTCTGAGATATTCTAAACTACTAAACTACATTCCGGTGAGGTTTCTGTATGTCAAGGTTGAACAAGAACTATCCTATTTGTTTGCAAATTCAAAGTCCATTAGACTAGATACAGCGCCATCTTGGTTTTTCATATTAGGATGCATGTCATGTCTATGTGTTATATCAAACATAAGGAATGACGAAAAATACCAATCCCATATATGAGAAAATCATCATTCTCATCACCATATCTAATAAAGTCTTGGTGGATCATGGACTTGTTGGAATTTTTTCAAAATCAATGGTCAAAATCATTCATCTTATTCTTCTATCTTCTTTCCACACTAACCTGGTATCATGACATTCAACAAAAAAACATCATCATGCATCCATCCCACACCCACAAAATCATTAGCATGCATACATCTCACATCATCACGACACATCATGATAAAAGAAAACATAATCTATTGCATCATCATTATCATTTAAGTTATTTTGAATAATATAGATTTGTTATTCTAAGCATCTTAAAGATATTGCATTATCATATATCACATCCATATCATGATCATCCATAGCATCTATACTATAAGCATCATCTATGTATACATTTATCTACATCCACATCCATACATGCATTATCATGACACCATAAATTACATCGAGAAAGTACATAAAAGGAAATGCATCCATCCATATCATTTGCATCTGTATATCATAAACATGTCATAACATCCACCCCATAACATATCACCAAAAGATACTGAAAAAGAATGCGACACATCCATTGCATTGCATTGTATATTATTACATCATTGCATATCACACATCACATAAATAAAAGAAGTACATCCATCAACATTCCATCCATACATTCATAGAGCATGAAATAAAAGTGCATCACATATCGAATCCGGATCATCTCATATATATATATATATATATATATGGGTATCAACGTGCAAAGCTATGTCACACTTTCGGCCAACTTATGAGCACAAGTGAATTTAAGTATTTTTAAGTAAAAATTAATTTTGGTCAAACATGTGATCTTGGAAGATTCACTCTAGCTAAGTTATATATGTCCACAACTTTTCCAACTAAAATTGTTGGCTAAATGCATATTTATCACAACTTTGAGTCCAATTTACCCAAAAAAAAAATTATTTGAAAAAGTTGATGTTTCAGCAACTTCTACTCATGTAAAAAACTTTTTTTTTTAAAATATAAAAAATACCCTTTTGTAGATCCACAAGTTTAGTTTTAAATTTTTTATATATTTTAATAGTTTAAGTATTATTTATATTTTCCATTTTATTTTTAGTAAATGTAGGTTATCAACACAAAACATTAGGGTGATTACGATGTCAAGGAAAAATAGTAAAACTTATTAAAAAAAATTGAAGAAAAATGATGCCCTAGATATAAGAATCTATATCAAGATGGTATAAATTGTTTTCTATTTTAGATAAATAATTAATATGAAAGTTGACATCAACTTGAAATAACTAATTTTTAATAGGTGCACATTTTAATATTTATTTAAAAATATATATTTATCAAAGTTGGAAAAAATATATCCATGCCCTAAAGTTTCAAGTTACAAATACACACAAAAAAAATGAAGGAAAATTAATAAAATCTACTATATAAAAATTGACGTCTCATGTAACTTCATTTTTTAGAATTTTATCAGCAACTAAATTATAATGCTAATTTATAAAACACTATATTGAAATAATTTTTTATTTTTTTCAAAAAAATACAAACATAAAATATACTAAAGAATAAATATTTTATTAGTTTACATCATTTCAAAATTCAAAACATATATATCACTTAAATTTAGTGATTCAAGTTTAAAAGTTGGATCAGTGTTGGTCGGTTCCTTTATAAAAGTGTGACACAACTTTGTACTTTTACCCATATATCAAAAAATGATTATCATAGTAGAATATCTGAATCAACGTATGTATATCAATCAAAAGAACAATATCCATGAGGCTATGAAAAATGAGTCCATGAATATATATCTATATAAATGATCAAAAAAATAATCAAAAAGTGTCTACAAAATAGATAGCCTTGGTGGTTGGTTGACTCCCCTCTAACTGATGGCTGATCCTCAACCCAAGGAGGTTCTCTACTCTATGAAAAATATAGCTACCTCATCACCTGAGGAACATCTTGATGACAATGCATTATGTAATAAGTAGCCTTAGTAACTGCCTCTCTATACAAATGAGCAGACACCATCCGTCCCTGGGATGCAACTGTCATCGCCTCAAGCTATTGTCTCCTCCCAATCTCCTAGGCCAACTATAAGTCCAATTGCTACCACAACTGAACCTCGTTATCTCTCTAAGTTGTCATGTCTTGTAGCTACTATTGTAGTTGATCCCTCTCTACCTACAACTGGTCTCTCTCAATTATGAGAGCCTATATCTAAGCTTGTACCTATGCATTTTGTTGTAGGGATAGAGGAGGCTGTGGTGCACCTGGAACATGTCCATCATACTACCCTAGGTCCTGGTGACCCTAATCTAGCTGTTGTTGTTGATGCCCATCACCTAGAACCTATGCCTTGTCATCCTTTGATTGATCCTACCCCTACCTCGACCCCCATCCCTACCTCCATCCTAGCCACCATCTCAACCTCAACCTTAGTCTTAGCCTCAGCCTCAGCCTCATCCTCTCCCTCTACCTCTGAGGTATCCCCCCACTAGATCTGTGAAGTGCATGGGTGGCCTAAACCATTCTTCATAAGCTAGGGTAGTCCCTGCATCTGGTATGCCCTGGTCATAATCCCATGGCTATGAAACAAGCTATATAAAGTCATTAACTAGTCAATTTGAACTCCCCACTAGACCTCTCTCTAAGATCTTGCAAAGACTGATGTGTAATCATTGGGAGGTACATCTTGTACCTTCCAAAATTATCTAGTCGCGCGGTCTGGGAGATACCACTCTATCATTATATGCTCTCTCCCATGGAGATAGTGAGTCTACCAAGCAAAGTATAACTATTGCTGGTCATCACACCATGTTGGATCCTACAACCATGACCTCCATTTGAAAATGGTCATATCATCAATGACCCTATGCCAATAAGGTAAACCTATAGGGCTGGTGTTCTAGAGTGTCATTAGAACCATGTACCTGAAGACGATGGTCTCATCCTCATGAATGTCTGCTAAAACTACAAGGGGCCTCCAAATATAAATTTTCTCTTATGCCCAAATGTGGAGCAGTGTAACACGTGCCATAATGCTCCTACCCTCGTAGTACACTGCCTGATGCATGTCATAATACAAGGAAGCAAGAAGAATTAGACCCTAGGAAAGCATAATATTCATCCTAATCTTAGCCTCCCATGCCACCCTCGAGCCTGGGCTAAAGCACTCATTGATCTAGGGAAATGATGCCAAAAATCAATGCAACAACGAACAATCTCAATATTGGTATACGAGCCCTGTACAAATCCAAATCAATTTGAGAGCTCACCAAGATTATGTTGTTCATGTGTAGCAACAAACAAAATGCATCTCTCCTGACATCTATCATAGATAAGACACTCTCCATGTATCAGAAATCTTAGGATACACCACACATCCTCAAGTGTAATGGTGGCCTCACTAGTGCGCAAGTGAAACGAAGAGGTCTCGCTATACCACCTCTCGATAAACGCAGTCATCATCACCAAATCTATCTTCAATCTCTAGAAGGAATGCATTGAAGCCTAGTCCAAGCATCCCTAGCCTCTCCACCTCATGGTCATCAAATTCTCTTGTTGTTACCAAAATTTCTGAACGGTGCTCTCGCAACATCAATGGCGAAGAATCCTCCTGCACGATCACACACACACACCATCAATTTTCCAAGAGTTTGAAAAATGATCAAAATTTGAGACTTTAAATCCTAAAACATCAAAATTTTCATTGAAATCAATAGTGTAATTATTTTTGGTATGTGTCACTATATGGGTATGTGCAGGATCATCATGGAAAAAATAGGCGCTTAAGTGGCAAAAAATTTAGAAAAATCAGAGTTAGGCAACTTGACATAAAAATTTGAATAAGTTATCTATATTATATTAAAAATATGTAAGAATAGAATCTGTAGAAAACTGAATGTATTTTTTAAACTATGAGGATTTTTTTTTTTAAATCTGTTTGGTGAAAATTTGAAATTTCAATGTAGTAGAACTTAAATTTCAGGGAAAAAATAAGAAGTAGGTGTATGTCTGACCACCCTAACCACAATAAAATAATAATATTTTTTGATACGATTTTAGATATAAGTAGAGGAATCATGTCCCAATGTGATGCATATTTTTTGTTTTTTTCCAAGTAAATAATTAATTATGATTTTTATTACAACTTTAAAAATATAAAAAACTTGTATGTCCGACCACCTTAACTTGGTCAAAACTTCATGAAATTCAATTTTTCTATTTTAATCGTAGTATGCAAAGCATAGAATGTGATGCATGTTTTGGATTCAAAAATGTGATACCGTTTGAAAGCTATAGATATTTTTCAATCAACCTATCAATCAAGACTTTAGTCGTAATTCAAATAGAAAATGAATAATAATTACTTATTAAATTCAAAGTAAAGCATAATTTATATTGGTGGAAAGCTGAGAATCTCCTTTAAAAACTCTTTTTGTTTCATCAATTTTGGGTAAAAAAAAAGTTGTCAACCACATACCCATCATATTGCCATTTTTTGGCCAATCATGATCCTGCACATACCCATATCCATTTTAGGGATGTGTTAGCAATTTAGCAACACATGTCACTATGCTCAATAGTGAATTGACATTCACATGCATCAATATAATAAAAAGAAGGTTGTGTCTCTATTTGGAAAGTGTGTCACCCACCATAAGTGAGCGACGCTAAACCTAAAAATCCTATACGTCAATATATTAAAATCATGACATCCTAATCAAAAGCGTCACGAGAGAAAAAAATTGGTGGTGCGTCACTAAATAGTAAGTGCATTGCTAAAATATTAATAGTGACACTTTTGATAGTTTTCACATGTTGCTATATAGCAATGTTCCTAAGAACCTAATTTTGATGTGATATTAAATGCACCTAAATGCAAAAATCAAGGCAAGTTTCGAATCACATACTCAGGGTCCTGCATCTGCTCAGCACTGGTACTCTTGAACCTTCTTTGAAAGGTGAAGTGGAAGCGAATTGCAAGCCATTTTTCCAATGCATAGATGAATTGGAAGTGTAGCCCTTCTCACCTATAAGATTTAAGCCTAAAACAAGTTTTTCCCTAATTTGAGGCAAAAGCTAGGGTTTTGTCCTATTTTACCTGTTTCCACCGTATACAACCTATTTTGAGACATTTTTTGCATTTTTAAGGCCATTTTTGGCATTTTGGGCCATGTTTTGATGCCTAAACCTATATTTTACCTTTGTTGAGAATCCAACCCAAAATTGAAAATTTCCACCTGATTTCTCAAGGGGGTAGGGACCCAGCTTATTCCTTCCACTAGAGAAATAGTGGGGGATCCAAAAATCCAAAACAAATAATTTTTTGATTTGAGTAGTAGTTTTAATCTGAAAAAGCATCAGTCTTTGAACCAATGTAACATGTACCTTGTTTCAAAAAGGGGAAAAATGTAGAAACTTAAAAATGTCTTGAATGATATCACACACTTGAATCTGATATACTAACATCACTTTGTGTTGAATCCCATCCTCTTTCTTGCTTAATTGATTAAATTACCCTAGCTATTTAATTAATTATATAATTTTCATCTATTAATCTAATTAACCTAACTAGGTTAATTCATACCCCTTTCATACCAACCTTTCATCCTATTAAATTGGATAAATCAAATTATTTAATTTAATCCCTAAGTCCTCTTATTTAATTAAATAATCAGGCTAAGTTATTTAATTAAATATCATATTACTTCCCCCTTTTTCATTAAATCATTTATTTAATGAATATCCTAATTCCCCTAATTTCCATAATTAAAACTTTTTTTTAATTATCAAATTACTAATTAAATCTAATCATTCCACTTGCAAGGGAATATTCCTCCTTTTCACATTCCTCCAAAAAGGGAATATTCTCATGGAATATGCCTTCTCCTTTGCACAATTAAATTTGGTTTTAATTAACCAAATATATAATTTTCCTCACTCATGAGAATATTCTCTTTCTTCACTCATTTGAAAAAGGGAATATTCCTTTTTACAACAAACTTTCAACAAAGCTTCTTGTGAAAATTTTGAAAGTGTGTTTGTTTGGATGAATGTAAGCCCTTGATTAAATATAAACTTGCATTTTTAACCTTTGATTGGAATCCATGATCCATGCATCCATCTTCCTTCCATTTTGACTGTTGATTGATCCTTTTGATAAGTGGCCATCAGTTTCAATTTTCCTATTCTATAAATAGAGCTTGCATCTATTGAATAGGGATCCATCTTCTAATAGTAAACTTATGTTGTTAAAATCATTCTCATCTTGTATCCATATTTCATGTTTTAAGAGCATTGTTAGGTTAATTTACTTGCATTATTAGCTTGGAGCATCCATTAATGGCTTCCATGGTAGCTTAGTTGCATCCATTTAGTATATCTTGAAACTAGGGTTTTAATCTTTCAAATCTTGCATACATTTAGAATAGCTTTGCATACACTTACATCGATCATCTTAGCTTTTATCATGTTAAAATAGCTTTCATCATGTTTCACACACATCTCTCATCGGTTTCATAAATTTTTTTCAATAAGACTGATTGAAACAAGCTCATTATCCAAGGGATTGGGAAAGGGTCACCATTCAACATCAATGTGACACCACTCCCCCAATTGGATAAGTTTCAATGTCTTAGAGTAGATATTTATCAAGATTCTGTATTTTAATATGTTAGTTTTAATGGCTTCTTAGCTTATTTTTCATTGAATGATCTTATTGGATTGATGCTTAGTGGATTAAGTATGCTTCAAATCCTCTTGGATCAAGTGTAGTTAGCCCATGCTACATTGTCAGTCATAGAATCAAAAGGATATTTGTTTTTTTTCGCTCTTTATGTGTCATTCTTCCTATTCCCTGAGTATTTGGGGAATGATGACAATTTCAAACTCTCTAATAAGATTATAGCAAAGACATACTAACCCCAAATCCATGGATCCCTTGTGTGATTTTGGGGGAAATCCCCTTTTCATTGGCATTATTCTTTTACAACTCATGTTTCATTGTGTAGTCTTCTTACTTCATGCAATGTGTCCTTCACTTTTTGGTGACGTTGTGTGTGATGTACCTCAAGAGTGTGATCTCTCTTAGCATATTATATTCCTCTTAGTGGCTTGATGTGACACATTGCATCCCCTAAGTTTTGAATCTTCTATTCTTTGATTGGTCCTCTCTTGGAGACATTAGGCATGATGTTCCCGAAGTTGAGACCTTACACATGAACAAATCAAAACTCCATTGAATGTACCTTACACTTTTTTGCACTTACAATATCTATTGTATGACCACCTTGCATAACACACTTTGCTTGCCTGTGGTGCCATCTTAATTATTCATGGGTGTTAAGCATATGAATATTTTCTTACCTCATGAAGCTCAATGTTTATTGCTTTGTGGTGCCTTATGAAATTTATCACATGTGAGCTATAAATTTGGTATGGTTAGCATGTGGGAGCTAAACTTAGGCATGACTTTCCCATAGCCACTTGCTTGTCTACTATGAGCGCATACTAGCCGCGTGCATATTTGTCTCATTGGAGGCTCACCTAGTGGATGACCTGAGGTTCCACTATCCCTTGTGAGCATTCATTTGGTTTGCATAGTGGAAACTGTGTTTCACTTGTAAACGTTCCTTGGAAAAATAGCCTAGATCTAATCCATAGCATGCAGGACAAATGGTCGAAGCTTGATCCACCCCTCTTTTATTTTTCTTTATTTTATTTGTCTTTGGCAGTGTGTGCTTGTGCCTTGATGTTTCTCCTTACATTAATTTAATGTGTGTCCTCTTGCACTTATGTTGGTTTGCTATAGGATCTTGGATCCTGGGTGCTTGGCCATCTCCTTCGATCGTTGTCATCCTATACCATCTACATCAGTACACATGGACCCATCTTGATGCAAGTTTGTCTACTTTAGTGTGAGTTTGAAGCAAGTTAATCCTCTCACTAAAGTGGGGGCTAAATGTAGTGACAAAAAATGTATCCACCTACATTTTCACACTTGTTTAGGCCTCCCTATTAAATCGAGCCTAATGTTGCTTTGATTTAGTGTTGTAATGTGTTTAACACATTCACATTAATTCTAAGGCCCTTGTAAACTAAATGAACTTAATTGTACCATGTTTAGGGTATTATAAAGTGTACCTTTACACTTTCACACTAATCTATGGTTTTTATTAAGTAATTGGGATTCTTGATGCCTTATTTGGCCTCATTTTGCATCCACAAGCCTTATTTAATGTATCTTTCCGAGACTAATCCTAACAAAAATACCAATATCTAATCATAATTCAAGTTTTTTTGGATTGTATGGCCTAGGTTTAGTGATTTTGGACTCATACATCACCTTGGACATATGGGTCCCACCTAAGTTACGGAGCCCTAATCCGGATTTCACATTAAGTTAAGCATTTCTTGAAAAATTAGCCCCAAGATTAGCCTAATGTAACTCATATGCCACAAATAGCATATGAGTCCCACTTAGCTTAGACCTAAATTAAATTCAAATTCTTGGAAATATTTTATTCTCCTAGATCTGATGTATGCTTGTAATGTTGTAATTTCGTGAAATTTGGCATAAACAAGTATAAATACAAGGTTATTTCACCCATTTTTCACTTAGCATGTTTAACAAGCATCCATATAGAAAATTTGAGTTCAAAAGAGAATTCAAGAGTTTACAATAGCCTTCAAGAGATGATTATCAAGTGTTTTAGAGCATTATTCTCATAGAAAGCATCCTGTCAAAGTCACCATCTGCATCATGTTTTTTTTGAGCTAACATTTGTGATGTAGGGTTTTATGATTCAAGCAATAATTCAAGTCAAGATCCATATCATTCAAGTAAGAGTCAAGATCCACATTCATGCTAGCCATTTCACACATGTTTGTAGCATCCTATCCAAGGATTTGGTTAGTTGCAACATTCTTTTTTTTCATTCATCATTCCTCCTTCCTATTTTATTTCATTTCAAGGTTTGATTACCAAAATGGGGTTTGACCAAGGAAAACCCCTTTCTATTAACAATTTTTTTTTTCCCTCTCTTGAGTGTGTGATTTGCAGATCTAGATTGAAGATACATTGAAGAGAAATATTAGAAGAATTTTTCAAGTTCATAAAGTTGTCGAAGTTGTCACCTTGTTTACAAGATCACTAAAAGACACCTATAGAGAAGAATTCAACATTCTAGATCTAGGAATCAGGATTGGAAGGATGAGTAGAAATAGAAGAGCATATTCATACTTTGACTCTTGAAAAAAACTGAATAGGACTGATTCACCACTTTTGGCATATGAGTCCTAGTACAAGGCCTTTTCTAAATTTTAGGAGTTCTAGACTTTTCACTGTTAGATTTATGTTTTTTCCTAAAAACCCTAATTTGGGACTAAATCATCTAGCATGGTGTATGAGTCATAGTCAACATTGAGATCAACATTTTTAGCATTTTAGACCTTGTTCTAAGCTTCTATAGGTTTCTAGGTACACCTCTATGCTTTCTCGGTTTACTATTCTAATTTCCATTCATTTCTAGGTCATTTACTCAAGTTTTGTACATCATTAGGTTTTATCAGTAGGTCTTGCATGCTACTTTTCTTTCCATGCCCTACCTTGGTGGTGAACCCCATTTTAGTCTTCAATCACACCCTAGGACACCTTATTGCAAGATCTCTTTCCCTCATTTCATCCTTGGATTGAGATCTCTAGGGTATTCTTAGCTGATACTAAGTGAAAAAGGAGGTCCTTATCCCTTGTGTTCCATATCCTAAAAGGTGGAACCCTATTTCCCTTCATTTCACTTGTGGAATGCATATTTGAGTCATGCACAACATATTTGGATCTTGTACCACATATTTGAATCTCATGCTAGAGTTGGTGAGAATATTTAAGAAAGTATTCACTCGAGGGAGGTTCATGGTTAAGGTGACAATTAAATTTTAAAACTTACATTTATATTAAGTTGATTATATACATGATATGCAACACGGTGTCTAGTTCTAATTCCAAATTATCAAATCAACCATCTAATATTGGAGCCATAATTGTTATCTCATGCACTTAGGAAAATGTAATATGTTTGAGGACAAGGAAATGATAATACACTGTGATTGTCTACAAAAGGTTCAACTTTCACATTAGGAAATGATTTTGGAATAGCATGTCAATGCTCTACTCAATTTCTTAATATTTTTAAGAGATACACTACTAGGATCCTTATAACTTTTAGGGTATATAGTCATCTTAAAGGATCAAGTCATGTTTTATAATTAAGATATTGATAGAATAGGTTAATTGACAAGAGCAAGTTCAACTCTTTTGTAATTTTATTTTTTAAAGCCTTGTGAGGATGATCCTTTGAACCACCTCACAAAATTATTGAAAATATGTTAAAAATGTTATAATTAAAGTCAAAGCTTATGATAGTTTTACATCAAACCCAAATTTATTTTTCTACTAATATATTACATGTTAGATTTGTAGAATTGTGAAATTATAGACCTAAATATTATAGAAAAGTACTTGATCCATACATATAGGAGAAAAATATATGTGAAAAAAATAATTTAGCTGGTGATTCTTTATATCATTGTATTTAGCATTGATTCATTAATTACATTATGTACACTTGAGAGATTTATGATTTTTGAATTGTAAGAGCAACATCAATAGCTTTAATGCAATATCAATGCCTAATTCTTGGTGAACAAAGTAAACCAAAATAGTTAGTTAACATAAAATGAAGAAGATATTATTTCCATATGAGTTTAACTAATTTTTTTTATTTTATTTACAAATTTCAAATCCTCAAATGCATTCTTTCTTAATAATTTACAAAACATTCTTCTCCATCGCATTACTTATCAAAATACTCCATATATTAATATTTAATAACCATTACTTAATTGTAAAACTAAATAATCCTTAATATGTGCACAATAAGTGTGATCCTAATGACTTTCTAAACCCCCTAAAATAACTAGTAAGAAGTCAAGAGATAATTGATAGAGAAAAAAAGAAATGTCATATTGATTAATGAAAATGATTACAACTTCTGTAATGCCCGTAATTTTACACCAGGGCAAAACAAACACAACTAATAATTTTTAATAATTTTTTTTTTTTTGTTATTACAAAATAACAATCTTCAGCAATCCATACATGTGCATGATACACACAGTGCACATCGAGAGATGTTGCTCATGCAACATCATCACTAACATGTTGACGAGACTAAAGTATGTGGGGGTAGCGAGGCCGGATGTGCGGAGTCCATTGCGCACACCCTCAAGCAATAAAGAGATGTATCTCCATATAATATCACATACGAACATTAGATGATTACTACTAGGGATGAATGTGTTTGATGTTAACTCCGTTGACCCAACCTATATATATATATTTGATTCATGGTCAAAATTATTATTTCCACGTATTACTAAATTTTCATGTTATTTCTCCAAGTCTAGTTAAGGTTGTCCTCATGGTCATAGCTATTGTAATGTGGTTATCACATCATATTTTTTTTGAGCCAAGTTAATGTTAACACTAATATTGTTTACAACAATAATGTTATGGAATATTCATTTAACCATCGTAAGGGCTATAATTCTAATAAATTAACCATATCACCACTTTGACATTCATTTTAGTACTACTCTTATTCATTACTTTTATCATCGTTACTAAGCCTATTATCGATACCCTTAATATTTCCAATAAGGTGATTGTTGATATTAGTGTCCCATTAAATCGTAAGGATAAGATAAGTTATTATCATTTTATTTATTTGTTTAAATGTCAATTATTTGAATCTCATTTATCCACATGTATATACACACAACTATTCTGTTTACCTTAAAGAATAATTTAAAATTTTAATACTAATAATTATCCTTTATAATTAATAAATTATTTCTTATATATTAAGTTACCTTTTAAAGAAACCTAAAATAAGCAAGAGAGAATTTTCTTTGTGTGTTTTTTTTTTGTTTTAAAGAAGGAAAGAATGGTATAAATACTTATTCAAATACTTAATATTTACTACTATTTTTTTTTTCTAGATAAGCTTGCTTTAAATTAATATGTACTTATTTGGGGAGTGGAGTATATCTTTCCCTTTATTAAGGAAGTCTTGAAACTTAATAGGATTACATGAAAATCTTAAGGGTGAGAAAAGTTCGTTTGTAATGTTAATGCAACATATCGCCCTTACTTCTTATTTATTTTTCTTTCTAACTCTTTATTATCACAAATTCAAGTTCCAATCTATTGTAAGTGGCAACGCTTTACCCACCGGCTACTGCGTTTTTATTATGAGGGAGAATTGTCCAAGTAATATTTGAAATGAGCCAACAATAATACTCTAATATCCCCACCACTAGCATTCATTTACTTACATACATATTATTTTCAAATCCATCATAATTCCACATGGTCCCAGCATGCATCCCATACCTAAAATAAAAGTACTCTTCAACGTCCTCCTTTAGAAGATGTAATTCTCTGCAATACCTCGATACCACCACGTACTTCTGCAATAGCCTGCAAATCTGACCAGTGATCCATAATAACTCCATAACCTATCAAAGAGGCTATCATGTGTTCCAAAAAAAAGAAACTAGTGCAAATGTTAGATTGTCTCTAGCCAACAGTCTAGCATCATACGTGGGTTGGAAGGAGCAGCGACACCGACTGGTACTCTAAGGTCATGATAAGATGCTTCGCCAGAGAAGGAATGGTGTATAACTAATGAAGGTACATGCAGATCACGGGGTGATTAGGGGCAGAAACCGAGAAAAGTTGGATGCACATTGGAGGATGAATTCCAAGCGAAGCCAATATCAGATGATAGGCAGCTGAAGAGATGGTAAGTTATTTCTTAACTGTCCAATGAGCCAACTCCTTGCTCTATGAGATATATGGTTTCACTGCACACCAAGAAATGTATAATCTACTAGATACTCAAGGTATCTTGCCAGAGAAATGCAGAAGGGATGAGGTTAACTACAATGTCCCATGTACAAAATGTAAATAAGTGTCAACCACGAGATTGAGGCAGAGAACACTACACTACGTAATTTTATCTTTTACACTTTGGTTGTGACTACCAATCGTACTCTCATTGGTGCACAGGTTACCTAGAAGTCCAGTTTCAAAAGCCTATGGGGTGAGGTGACAACTATATGCATAGATATTCACTCAGAGCACTAGTTGACTACCCTATTCATTGTTCATCTCCTCGCATCTATTTAAATGCCCAAGCAAGGCAACAATTTGAAAAACAATTCAGAGGTGTTGCAATCTCCAATGGATTTCTCAATCGAACCTCATGGAGGACCATGCGCATGGTTGTGACTACAACACCAACCAAGAGATAAGGTTTGCAATATTTGCACATGGGTTGTTATTATTATTATTCATTTATTTATTTTCTTAGCTCCCTCCTTCCCATTGATCAGAGCACTAAACTACAGATCAACTTATTGAATTCGTGTATTGCAAGCTGAGGGTCATAAATTCTCCTGTCAGTGAATAAGGATTAAGATAGGG
>VDFB02281492.1:459419712-459444015 GCA_007258455.2 Sequoia sempervirens
TGTCTTTACCATAAATTGTGGGTCACCTATGGGAGAGTTGTGTTGAGATTTTTAATGTTTAAACTCTCTAGTTAACTCAAATTCTGGTAAAAGGGATGCTCTAAGTCATTTTGGAGCAATGGTGATAATGGGAGGTCAAAAAGGATGAATGATATGGTAGTGATCTTGAATTTTTTTTTGGGATAACACTTTTGACTTATAGGGATAATTTTTAAGGTAGACATGTGACCTTCAAGATAAACTAGTCCACAAATGATAACTAACTTAACTAAGTGCATGAAAAAGGATTCATTTCACATACAAAGTAGTTAAGTTAGGGTTTGGGTTGATAGATGTCTAAAACCAAAGTGTTGGCGTGCTCAAAATTTTGCAAAGTTTGGTGAAGTGAGGTTTGAAATTTGATAAGGGATGGTTAAAATGTTTGACCCAATTTTGACCTAGAGTGAACCTTTGTTTTGCAAGACCAAGGTAGTGAGAAACATGCTAGGAGAAGTTCTTTTGAAATGTGTAGGTTTGGTTCATTCATGAAATAGCATAGAAAACATCTCCTTATTGATCTATCTCAGTTGTGGTGATTCCTTGAGAGACATATTCTAATCAACTTTGAACTATGATGTCTAACTTTGAAATGACATAATGTAGACCTTCTCTTGGGGACCTTGATTTTTTGGGATATCATGAAGATAAGCACAAGATCATAAAAAGAGGATATTTATTTCCACGCAGAAGGTGGTAATATAGGCCTTCTGACAACAATATTGAATCTTTCTTCTTGTTTGTCTAAGATGTATGTTGTGTTTCTCCATTGTATTGGTGTTTCCTTTGTTTCAAAAGTGAAGCTCCTCAAACTACTAATTATATTTTTTTTTTCTCCTTCAATTAGTTCAAAGTCTGGTTGAATGATAGCGGGCATAAGGTTTGGTTGTTCAACCAGAGTGATTAGATGCAAAGTGGTCATGTGGGGTTCAATTTTTCAATTTATCTTGCTTAAATTAGTTTCTATTTACCACAAACACTGGTCTTGTTAAAGTTCCCAACTAAATATCTATATCAAAAACATCATTCATTTCACAAAATCCATTTTGTGAAAAGGATGAAATTAGGGGCATAGTTACCTATGTTTACATTGGAAATTATGGATTGAGATGTGCACCAAAATATTTAGAATTCTCTAAGGATAGAAATCCTTAGGATAAGCATCAATATCAGGGCCTTTTCAAAAGGGTATCCATACTTAGACCAAAGGGTTTGAAATTTTGAGAAATATCATTGATGTTTGTTTGCAATGTTTTGGAACCAAGCAAAGCATTAAATTGACTCACAAGGCATGAACAATCCTAGTTTAGGTGTTTATTTCATAGTAGACTTACCATCATCCCCTAAGAGATGATTAATTCATGAATTTGGAATGGAAAAATAAGATATATCAAGGAAATGTATCATCTTGACACACCAAGCAAAGGAGTCCCTTCCCCATTTTCTTTATTGCCTCAACCAAAAACCAGGCATGGTAAGTAACTTCTAGGACTGGTGTGCCTCCCATGCACTACTTCAAAATACACTTCAGAGGAAATGGTGAGCCACTAATAACAAGGTTCGTAATTCAGACTTTCAGAATAAAATAGTGCTATACATGTGGAAATTCACTCAATTAAGAGGCCTCCTAGCCCTTAAGGATATCTAAGGGTTTTAATGCATCACAAGGATACTAGCAGAGACATTCATTGGTATAGGAAAACAACACTAGCTAGTTAATGACTTTAACCACACCAATTATTTCTATAATGGAACGAAATGAAAGCAACACTTGGGTCATTTCCTCTCACAATTTGGGAGGAAATCCCTCTAAAGGTAACAAATGTTTGAAGCTTAAAATTATTTTCGTCACTTGAAATTGCCAAGAGGCACAAGGGGAGAGGATAGGCAATTCCAAGAAGAAAAGGTATACTTGTGTATTTTTCTTCACCCAAGATTGCACGAAGCACAAGGGGATAGGATATGTAGAACAAGCATACACAAGAAAATCAAACACATGTTCATTTTAAACTTGAAAAGCATAATGAATTTGTTTTAAGCACCAAACAAAGTGTTCTGATTTTTTTGTTCAATTTTAAACCAACAAGCATAATGATATCAGGGTTCAATTTTAACCAATTCGAATGCTCACTTTAAACCAAAAATAAATCTAGTTGGTCCTAAAATGTGAATTAAAGCATCATAAATGGGTTATAACTTCCCCATAAGTGTTGAAGCACTTGCTACAATTATAAAATCAAATGACCATATGCTCCTTCCCTTCGAATTTTATTTTCCAAAACTACAAAAATATTTAGCCTAAAAAAAAAAAAAGAAGTTAGTGACATGTTAGCAATTAGATGAAATCAAAAAATTAAAACACATGTCAAAATTCAAGTTCAATTTTGTTTACCAATAAATAGCAATGTTGAAATCAATTGTGTCACTATATCAAAAGTGCGTCACTATATTGAAAAATTGGATGTGTCACTTTGTAGTAAATAGTGACATCAATAGTGTCACCAAATCAAATGCGTCACTAAATAAAAATTTATGGCATGATGAAAAATAATTTTAGCATCACTATTTAAATGTGTGTTGAGGAAATTTAATAGTGTGTTTCCAAATCAATTATGTGTCACAAAATTTGAACTGAAGTGCGTCATAGTATAGCAATACATTCCAAATTCATCATTGAATATTCAATAGCGTTGATGAATCTACAAACACAAGAAAAATGGAAATCTAAAGAGAAATTTGTCAAATTTATTAGTTCAAGCCCTCCTAGCACCAAAACATGACTGACAATGTAGCATGAGCTAACTAAACTTGTTCCATGAGGATTCAAAGCATAATTAAGCCACTAAGCATCAATCCAATAGGATCATTCAATTCAAACTAAGCTAAGAAGCCACTAAAACTAACATATTAGGGTATGTGCAGGATCATGATGGACCAAAAAGTGGCGATATGATGGGTATGTGTAGGGTATGTGGCTGACGACCTTTTTTTACCCAAAATTGATGAAATGAAAAGGGTTTTTAAAGGATATTCTCGAGTCTCCACCAATATAAATTATGTTTTACTTTGAATTTAATAAATAATTATTATATATTTTCTATTTGAATTGCGACTAAAGTCCTAATTGATAGGTTGATTGAAAAACATCTATACTTTCAAATAGTATCACATTTTTTTGAATCTAAAAAATGCATCACATTCTATGATTTGCATACTATAGGATTAAAAAAAAAATGAATTTCATGAAGTTTTGACCAAGTTAAGGTGGTCAACATACAATTTTTATATTTTTTAAAAGTTATAATAAAAATTCATAATTAATTATTTACTTGGAAAAAAATACAAAAAAATATTCATCACATTGGGACATGAGTCCTCTACTTATATCTAAAATATTATAAAAATATATTATCATTTTATTGTGGTTAGGGTGGTCAAGCAAACACCTACTTCTTATTTTTCCTTGAAATTTAGGTGCTACTGCATTGAAATTTCAAATTTTCACCAAATAGATTTTTTTTTTTTAAATAAACCGAATAGTTAAAAAACTACATTCAATTTGATATAGATTTATTCTTACATATTTTTGAAATAATATAGATAACTTATTTGAATTTTTATGTCAAGTTGCCTAACTCGAATTTTTTTGAATTTTTCACCACTTAAGGGCCTGGTTTTTCCATGATGATCCTACACATACCTATTAAAATAAAAAATCTTGATAAACATCTATCTAAGACATTGAAACTTATCCTATTGGGCCCGAGTGGTGTCACATTCATGTGGAATAGTGACCCTCTCTCAATCCCTTGGATAATGGGCTTTTTCAATCAGTTTTATTGAAGAAAACTGATGAAACCGATGAGAGATGTGTGTGAAACATGGTGAAATCTATTTTAACATGATAAAATATAATATTTAATCAATTTAAGTGTATGAAAAGCTATTCTAATTGTATGCAATATTCGAAAGATTAAAACCCTAGTTTCAAGATATACTAAATGGATGGAACTAAGTTACCATTGAAGCCATTAATGGATGATCTAAGCTAATAGTGCAAGTAAATTAACCTAAAAATTCTTTTAAAACTTGAAATATAAATGCAAGATGAGAGTGATTTTAGCAGCATAAGTTTACTATTAAAATATGGATCCTTATTCAATAGATGAATGCTCTATTTATAGAATAGGAAAAATGAAGCTGATGGCCACTATCAAAAGGATCAATCAACGGTTAGAATAGAAGGAAGATGGAGGCATGGATCATAGATTATGATCAAGGGTTAATAATACAATTCGATATTTAATCAAGGGCTTCCATTCATCCAAACAAACACACTTTCAAAACTTGCACAAGAAGCTTTGTTGAAAGTTTGCTATAAAAAGGAGTATTCCCTTTTTAAAATGAGTGAAGAAAGAGAATATTCTCATGGGTAAGGAAAATTAGTTATTTAGTTAATTAAAACCAAATTTATTATGCAAAGGAGAAGGCATATTCCATGAGAATATTGCCTTTTTGGAGGAATGTGCAAAGAGGAATATTCTCAACAAATATTATCTTGCTAGTTGGAGAATTAGATTTAATTCATAATTTGATAATTAAAACAAAGTTTGAATCATGGAAATTAGGGGAATTAGGATATTCATTAAAAAAATAATTTAATGAAAAAAGGGGAAGTGATATGATATTTAATTAAATAACTTAGGGTTATTTAATTAAATAAGAGGACTTAGGGATTAAATTGAATAATTTGATTTATCCAATTTGAAAAGATGAAAGGTTAGTATGAAAGGGGTAGGAATTAACCTAATTAGGTCAATTAGATTAATACATAAAAATTACATAAGTAATTAAATAGCTAGGCTAATTTAATCAATTGTAGACACTAAAAGTATCCCAAATCATATCATACACTTGAATTAGGTATACTAAGATCATTTCTTCTTGAAACCCATCATCTTTTCACTTAATTAATTAAATTAGCCTAGATAATTAATTAATGACACCATTTTCACCTATTAACCTAATTTATCAAATCAGGTTAATTCACCCCCTTTTGTGCTAACATTTCATCTCACTAAATTAAATAAATCAAACTGTTTAATTTAAATCCCTAAGTCTTATTATTTAATTAAATAACCCTAACATATTTAATTAAATGTCATTTTGTGCCTTTCCCTCATTCATTAAATCATTTTATTTAATGAATATCATCTAGTTCTTCTAATTCCTCTAATTGCATAATTAATATTGTTTATCAATTAAATCTAATTCCCCCCACTTGCAAAGGAATATTCCAAGGGAATGTTCCTCCTTTACACATTCCTCCAAAAATAATATTCCCATGGAACATTCCTTCCCATTTTGCACAATTTAATTTAGTTTTAATTAACTAAATTATCCTTTTCCCTCACCCATGAGAATATTCCAAAGAATATTCTCTTTCCTCACTCATTTGAAAAAAAGTAATATTCAATTTTCTCAACAAACTTACTTAGCTTCTTGAGCAAGTTAGCTTGTGACCTCTTGTGCAAGTTAATGTGTGACCTAAGTTTGAAACAAGTTGAAATTGTGTTTTTATGAGGGAATGTGAACCCTTGATTACATTGCATCTTCCATTATCACTTGTTGATGAGAATCCATGATCCATTCCTCTTCTTTCTTTCATCCTTGACCATTGATTGATCTTTTTTATCTCATCCATTAATCTATTTTTACCTATTATATAAATAGACCTTACCTTTATTGAATAGGGATCGATCTTTTAGAGAAAACTTATGGTGTTGAAATCACTCACACTCACATTCATATTTAGCACACATTTAGCATCTTTTAACTCATTTTAGTTTCATTAATTAGTTTTAAGCTTCCATTAATGGCTTCCATGATAACATAATGCATAGATGTAGATTGTTTAAATAATTATGGTTTGGATCTTTTAGGTTAGAATCCATTTATATTAGCTTAGCATTTGTATATCTTAATCATTTTAGCATAAATCATGTTAGATTAGCTTTTTCATCATGCTCATTTAGATTAAAAACATGTTTTCATACACAACTCACAACCATTCCATTAGTTTGATTCAATAAAACTAACTTGAATAAAGTCATTTATCCATGGGATTGAGACAGGGTCATAGTTCCACATCAATGTGACACCACTTCCACAATGTGACAAGTTTCAAATGGATTAGAGTATACATTTAAATGCTTTCATAGTTTAGAATACTTAGTTTTGATAAATGTTTAGTTTAACTTTCATTTGAATGATCATGTTGAGATTTGACATTAGTGGCTTTGTTATGCTTCGATTTGTCATGGATCAAGCGTAATCAGCCCATGCTAATTCATCTAATCACATTATGGTGCTAGGAGGGAAAAACAATCAAATTTAATCCATTTCTATCTTGAATTTTGTTTATCTCACTTTTGTAGGAAACTGTGACGCCCAAAATAATTTTAGCGATGCACTTGCTAGATGTTGCCATATAGCAATACTATCGTCATTTGAAATAGTGATGCCTATTTAATATCCCAATGTTGATTAAACAAACAAAGGCACTAATAATTTTTAGAGGTATCAAAATTTGCAAATGGTGACACTCTTCAAAATGGAGATGATATCATCGTCATTGTTTTCTTTGTAGAGTGATGCACAACTTCATGAGAGCAACACTATTGTGAACAATGACTCCCAACTCTGGTAATAAATTTAATGATCATTTTTCAACATGTGTTTTAATTTTTTCACTAAATATCAGATTACTAACATGCTTCTAACTTTGTTCTAGTTTTTAGGCTAATAAGTTTTTGTAGGTTGGATGACATGAAGTTAAAGTGAAGGAGCATTCTCATCTTTGAGTCTTATAATTGTAACAAGTGTTTGATGCTTTTGGGGAAATTATAACCCAATTTCTTATGCTTTACATTTTATACTCTAGGACCTCACTAATTTTTATTTGGGTTTAAAGCAAACGATCAAATGAGACTAAAATTGAACCCTCATTTCATCATTGTATTTTGGGTTTAAAATTGAACAAGGCAACTTAACATTTTGCTTGGTGCATAAAATGAATTCATCTTAGCTTTAGAGGCTAAAATGAATGAGTGTGTGCTTTGCTATGATACACTTGTAGTGCGTATCCAATCCCCTTGTGCTTCATACAATCTTGGGTGAAGAGAAACACTCCAAGTGTAATTCATTGTTTTTGTGCACTTATCATGTATCCAATCACCTTGCGCTTCGTGTGATCTTGGGTGAATAGAAATACTTAAGTACACCTTTATGCTTTTTGTCACCGTTAATAGAGGACTTACTATGAGACATACCCCGCAATAGGAAACTCATAGGAAAGTTCTTGCAAGCACGTTTAACAATGGGCTATATTAAATATTGGTAAATCATGAGGAATTACCTTCTATCATGGACTATATAACATACTACACCTACTACCATGCCTTAAGTAGCAAAGCAGGTGTGTATATAGCTAGGTGTTCTTGGTTTGTTACTAAGAAACAAATTGTTTAGTTACCAAAAATTCTTAGTGCTTGTTGGTGCAAGAACAATCATTATGAAGCTTCCACACATTTGTACTATTCATTTTTGAAACAGAAAAAATCATTTGGATCTTCAGATCTTTAGGATTTTGAGATTTGGTGGTCCTGACAAGTGTGTGTCATGGAGGGGAGCCAATGTCACCAAATATCTAACTATTTAGATTGTCTTAGTTTTTGGAGAAATCCAAGTGGGGACTCAATAGGTATGGATATTTCAACCTAGGATTGTAAAATGCTTGAAAGTTAGTTTAATACTTTGGTTGGTTCCAAAACATTACAAACAAACATTCACAATCTTCCTCAACATTTCAATCCCTTTGGTCTAAATATGGATACCTTTTCAAATAGCCTTGATATTAATGCTTTTCATAAGGATTTCTATCCTTAGATATTTCTAAATATCTTTACTTATATCTCAATCCATATTTTCCAAAGTTAACATAGGCGACTATGGCTTGAACTTCATCCATTTCACAAAATGGACATTGTGAAATCTATGATGTTTTTGACATATAAATCTAGTTTGAAAACACAATCAAGACAAGTGTTTGTGGTAAAAGATACTCACTTAAGTAAGATAAAATTGACTCAATTGAACCCCACATGACTATTTGGAGACTGATCACTCCCATTGAACAACTTGATCTTGAAGGTGTTATCATTCAAGCAAAATTTGAACTCATTAACAAAGAACAAACCGATATAATTAGTACTTTGAGAAGCTTCACTTTTGAAACATAAGAAACACCCATTTAGTGGAGAAATGCAACAACAATCTTAGACGAAGAAGAGGAAAAATATGATATTGTGGCTGGAAGGCCCATATTACCACCACCCATGTGGAAATAAATATCCTCTTTTCTCCCATAGACTTAGACTTCTCTAAATGATCTCACACAAAATAAAAATCTCAAAAAGAAGGTCTATAGGTCGTCATTTTAAACTTAGGCATCTTATTCCAAAACCTCTCAAGAAATACCTTTTATCACTTCAGAAAAATAGAACTAGGTTGGTATACAACTTCTACAAGTGTGCTTCAAGGAAAAATCTAGACTTGTATGCCTTTTTTACAATTAGAACCCTGGTCTTTTTCACAACTTGAACTTCTCTAAAACATTGGTTCTTTAGGATTTGAACACTTTAGAGGTCTAGCATGTTTCTCACTACCTTGGTCTTTTCAAACAAAGGTTCACTTTAGTTCAACATTAGTTCAAACACTTCATCCACCCCTTCATCAAAAGTCACCCTTCACTTCATCAAACTTTGCAAAAATTTCAAATACACCAACAATTTTGGACTTAAAATATATATCAAACCAACCCCTAACTGAGCTACTTTGTATGTGAAATTAATCATTTTCCATGCATTTAGGTAAGTTAGTTATCATCTTTGAACTAGTTCATCTTGAAGGTCATGAGTCTACCCTAGAGATTTCCAAGTTCATCAACATCCTTTATCCAAACATCAAAACTTCAAACTTAAGTCAAAAGTGTTGTCCCAAAATGTTTGAAAATATCACTCCCCACATCATTCATCTTTTCATCTCCCATTATCACCATTTCTCCAAAAATACTTAGAGCATCCCTTTTACCTAGACTTGAGTCAACTAGAGAGTTCAAAAATTGCAAATCACAACATAACTCTCTGAGAGGTCACCCAAAATTAATGGTAAAGATGAGATCACAACACAAGAGAATCATGGAGAAAACCAAAGTCACATTTACCTCAAGTGATCCAAATCCTCTAGAATTTGATCCAAGAAGTCACGTTGCTCCATCACAACAACTTTCATCACCATCTGAACCATATGGGATAGAAGATATCACAAACAATCCATTTGAACTTACTAAGGAGGAAATCATGGAACATCAAGCCTTGAGAAGTATAGCTCCTATATCCCCATCATTTGTTGCACAAAATATAACACAGGGCTTCACAACTCCATCCCTAGGGCTAAATCAAACACCAAAACCTAGCCTTGCAACTAGTCTTGCTAAATACTTTGGCCATACTCTTCCATTTGAAAGTAGCACACTTGTGGGAAATCTTGAAACCAATCCTCCATCCCAAACAACCACTTGGAAACCAACATTTGGTGCTCCTCCCATTCCTGAAGATCCCAAATAGCCATATAAACCACTTACACTTCATTAATCCACCACAACTTCAACATTCTGAGGACACCCCTCTTCATCCATCCCCACAAGTACCACAAGTGTGCCCAAAATTATGCAAAGTATTGTGGACCAAGTGTCACAATTAGACCCCAAAGGGAAAGGAAATACCCTCATGCAAAATCATCCTTTAACATCACATGGGACCTCTTCATCCAATCTTCCTATGGATACATCGAACACAGCAGTGGTTCAAAACACATCTATCCCATCCATCATCAACCCACATAAAAACAATCCCTTGGTCACAAACCCCATCAACCAAGGTAATAGCTTGAACGCACCTCAAATGCAAGGGAATCTCCAAAACATTAGTCAAGGGAACCCTTTCAATCAATGGACCCAAGGTTCTAATATGCATTTAACATCACAAAATCTTATGATGGAATCCTCATCTTTTCTCTTTGTCCCCCAAGTCATGAAAAATAAAATGGTACCTCAAACGTACATTCCTCAACCTCAATCCACTATCTTACAAGGAATGTTGAACCAAGGGAATTCCCAACCTATCATCACCAATCCACTACCCACTCAATATATCACCACTCAAAACCCATCACAAATGTACCAACAACCACCTGATCCTACACTACAAGTGTATTCCTTAGCCTTACAACAAGCACAACAAGCTTATTAACAAGTCATCCAACAACAACAAAAAGAAACCCTAGTAGCACAACAATAGCAGCAACAATAGCAAGCAGCCTTAGCAACACAACAACAACAACATCAATAACAACAATCTTCGCTAGTAGCCAAATAATAGCAGCAACAACAAGTAGCACAATAACAAAATGAAATATTAGCATAGCAACAACATCATGCCCATCAAGCAGCCTTAGTAGCACAGTAACAAAAATAGGCCCAACAATAACAACAAGCTCAAAAGTGAGCCCTTGTGGCTCAACAACAACAACAAGTCTTACTAGCTCAACATTATACCCAACAACAACAACAACAACCAAGTTCCTACTATAATCCTCAATAGAATATCATCAATACAAATGTGTTAGGAACATATACATCAAAAACTCAATCACCTTCATACAATCTTACATGACCATACACCTCATACAACACATTATCATAGTAGAACTCATCTATTGTCCCACCATATGTTCCTCCACCAAACCTGCAAGATGATATATCATCACAAATTAAGGCATTGTTACAAGAAATGTAGGACCTTCAGATGGGAAAGATAAAGAATCCCCATACATAGAATCTATGTCCCTATCCATTTGATTGAAAATTCGCAATGGTCCCCTTCTCTCCCGGCTTTGAGATCACAAAATTTGATAAATACAAAAGGAGAGGAAGTCTTGTGGACCATGTCAAAAAATTTAACATCATGTGTATGGAGGTTTCTTACAATGATTTTTTTTTAATGTGCTTCTTCCCTCGAAGTTTAATAGGTCCTGCAATGGATTGGTTTTCTCAACTACATCCCGATATCAAAAAATTTCAAGAAATTACTAACAAATTCATTGATCACTTCTCCTCTAACCTTGACATGGATGTAAACCTAGAATAGTTGTACACTCATAAAAAAAGGGACAAACTTTCACTAATTTCTTGCAATGATGGAGAAAAAGATATAGTAAGAGCAAATGGCCTCTTCCCAATGAAAAACAAGTGGGGATCATCATAGCAAATGTAGATCCAAATCTATCCTTCCACTTGAAAATGCAGTGCATCACATCTTATGATGAGATTTCCCCTAGAGCCCT
The DNA here is from genome assembly GCA_007258455.2 of Sequoia sempervirens. NCBI lineage: Eukaryota > Viridiplantae > Streptophyta > Pinopsida > Cupressales > Cupressaceae > Sequoia > Sequoia sempervirens. Next base: position 459,431,212 of record VDFB02281492.1, read on the forward strand.
TAACATCAAGAGAGCTCTAATCTCATAGGGAAATACTCAAGCTTACAAAGATAACCGGCCATCAACTAGTTCAAATGATAGGCCTCATGTTTGGGCTAAGAACAAGAATGTAAAAAATGATGGTGTGGTAGATGCTAAGGTAGTCGTAAGTGCTCCTAGCCCGAACAACAACCAAGTTGCTAACATTCAACCAATTATACAACAAATAACACCCCCTCAGAACAATCAGATCAACAACACCAAATCACAACAAAGTGAACCCCTAACAAGAACAACTATCATAAATGAAAGTATACATAGTTATCTGAACCCATTGAAACAATCATGAAGAAATTGGTAGAGTAAAACCTGATAATGTTTCCTAGCTTTGAAAATTATCCAGAACCACAAGAGAAACCGTCCTAGTACAACAAGAATGACCTTTTTGATTTTCACAAAATGACAAATTGCATAAGGCTCAAAAACATTATCCAAGACCTTATAGAGAATGACACCATATATGTTAAGGTACTAGTCGAGAATCAGGGTCTTAAGATATACAAGAACCCTATGCCAGATCATAGCAAAGGGAACAATAATAGAAAAGCTAAGGATTATACAAAGGTGTAGCATACTTATTCTAATGTAGTCAGTTATTATGATAGTATTATCACCGGGTATGTGCAAGATCATGATGGGCCCAAAAGTGGCAATATGTTGGGTATGTGTAGGGTATGTGGCTGATGTCTTTTTTTATACCCAAAATTGATGAAATAAAAAGGGTTTTTAAAGGATATTCTCAAATTTCCACCAATATAAATTATGTTTTAATTTGAATTTAATAAATAATTATCATTCATTTTCTATTTGAATTACAACTAAAGTCTTGATTGATATGTTGATTGAAAAACATCTATAGATTTCAAATGGTATCACATTTTTTGAATCTGAAACATGTGTCACATTCTATGCTTCACATACTATAGGATTAAATAATAATAATAATAATGAAGTTTTTACCAAGTTAAGGTGGTTAGACATACACGTTTTTATATTTTTTAAGAGTTGTAATAAAAAAATCATAATTAATTATTTACTTAGAAAAAAATTACAAAAAAATGTGCATCACATTGGGACATGAGTCCTCCACTTATATCTAAAGTATTATAAAAAAATATTATCATTTTATTGTGGTTAGGGTGGTCAGACAAACACCTACTTCTTATTTTTTCCCTAAAATTTAAGCACTAGTGCATTGAAATTTCAAATTTTCACCAAATAGACTTTTTATAAAATAAACCTAGTAGTTTAGAAACTACATTCAATTTTCTATAGATTCTATTGTTACATATTTTTGAAATAATATAGATAACTTATTCAAATTTTTACATCAAGTTGCCTAACTCTGATTTTTCTGATTTTTTTGCCACTTAAGGGCTTATTTTTTCCATGATGATCCTGCACATACCTCACCATTGTCACCATCAAAGGGCCTAGTGTGGAGTGTGGAGTGACCACACAATGTGCAAAAATCTCCATCCAAGGAGTCCCATCTCAATCTAGGGCACAACCTACTTTTCTGACATCAAATCCTAGTAAATTGTACAATCTCCTAGATCAGTTTCAGAACAACCCCGCCCAGATATCTATCTTAGAACTATTAAGGCTATCACCGCGCATAGGGAAATCTTAGAGAAAGCTTTATCAAAATCATATATCCCTGAGGATATTAATACAAATTAGTTTCAAGCGATGGTAGGGCATATCACTAATCACCTTCTCACCTTCTCAAAACAAGACCTATCATCACAATCGTCTCATAACCGTGCTTTACACCTTGAGGTTGTCATTCACAAGAACAAGGTCAAAAGAGTCTTTGTAGATCTGGAGACCTGCTCATCTAAACATTTGTACCCTTCATTTGATCAAGCACCTAGGCTATTCAGAAGATACTATTGAGAAAGAAAAGAGCACCACCATCAGAGCATAGGATGACCAAGACCAGTTATCACAAGGCATCATTGACCTACCCATCCAAGTGGTACCTTTCATTGCAGAAACTACATTCCAAGTGTTAGACCTTGATCTTCCCTACAACATACTACTTGGTCAACCTTGGATACATGCCTTAAAATTTGTAACCTTGACCTATCATCAATGTATAAATTTTCCCTTCGAAGGCAAAGAAATTGCCATCCATGGAGATCCTGAGCCTTTTTGCTAATGCAAGAACCTTGAGGCTAAGTTCTATAAAATCCCCCAAATACCCAAGAATGATGAAGGGCCTACACCTTCTACCACATTTTTTGACCCATCATCCCTTGCATCTACCTCTGAAGCAAAAACAATCATTATGTAGAGCATACCCGACACAAAGCAGTGATCCAGGATGATGGTTGTGGAAACTATAAGCTAATGAAGAATACCTTTGTCTTAGGAGAGCTACCTTTTTTCTCCTCAATCCCATGGGAAACCAACAACTAGAAATAAAGAGACTGAGACAATAAAGATGACAGTTACTATCTTCACCAAGTGGGGAGATTTGAACCAAGAATATGGCAATGAGGAAGATGTCTCTAAACTCCTCTATCAAGATGAATGACTTGTTCTTGTTCTTCCCATGGAAGATGACAATAAAGGCTTGCAATGAATGAAGGGATGGGGCTATAAGAAGAATGAGAAGTTAGGAAATAATCATAATGTTTTCCTAGAACCCATTGTTCCTGAGAAACAACTATAGAATCTTGTCCTAGGTTGTACTACTAGCAAGGTCACCCTTATTGGAAAAGGTCCTTTCGCTAAACGAGATGAGGCTTCCTCTTGGTTACCTACATCATTTGATATGACCTTAGATGAATTCCCCTTGATGTTGCTAACCTATTTGAGAATAACTCCCTCTACATTATATCTACATCAAACTTCACCCTAAGTAACCAACCTAATGAAATACACGTGGTATACCTGAAACTCATTGATTTGGACTAACAAGGACCACTGATTTTAGATTTATTCAAAAATGATGAAGCAATATTAGAAATCATGGGACTTTGGGACAACTTACCATGGGTAGACCAAAAATAAGGTTTTACATAGAGCTAGACATAGGAGAATACTATGGGGAGACTAAGTGCTTTAGTCATAAAATTGATGAAATACAACTAACATGCAGATCTTTGAGTGAAAACCAAACTGTGGCACTTTCTAATCCCAAAATATTAAAAAGAAAGGACATATCTGAGGGTGAAAATCTATTTAAGGTGCCCAAAGATGAGAGATTCAATCTCTCCCTTAGTGCAATATATCCAGAGAACTCAATAGTTTTAGTAGAGAAGGTCGCTCTAGTCAATGTGGGAACAAGAGAAGCACCCAAGGTCACTTTCTATGTTGAATCATTGTTGGATGAATAATAGAAGAACCTAGGAACATTGGTGAAAGAGCGTAGAGATAAATTTGCATGGTCATACATAGATATGCCAGTACTTGATCCCAATCTAGTTTTGCATCACTTAGTAGTCTATTCAAAAGCCAAACTAGTAAAGAAAAAGTTAACAAAGATGCACCCTCAAATAACACTCTTGGTCAAACTTGAGTTAAAAAAGATTCTTGGCATTGGATTTATTCGACTAATAGATTATCTTAAGTCAGTTTCAAACCTGGTTCTATTCTCCAAACTCATTGGGGCATCAAAATCTACACTAATTTTAGATACTTAAACAAACCATGTCTGAAGGATGATTTCCCTCTTTATAACATCAACATCATCATGGACTTAACAGTAGAGCATGAACTGTTATAACTCATGGATGGTTTTTAAAACTATAACCAAATCATGATCACCAAGGAGGATCAACAAAAAACTACATTCACTTGTCCATAGGGGACATACTACTAGAATATAATGTCATTTGGGCTAAAGAAAGCAAGAGCAACCTATCAGAGAGCAATGACCCTCATCTTTCATGACATGATCCAAAAAATAGTCAAAGATTATGTGGATCATATTCTGGAAAAATAAAAGAAAAGAAGTGGGCACATACAAGTCTTAGGACCCATCCATGATATGCTTGAAGAGTATAAAGTATTGTTGAATAAAAAAAAGTGTGTCTTTGGGGTTACATCAGGGAAAATTCACAACTATATCATCTCACAAAGAGGAATAGAAATTGACCCAACAAAGTTAAAATCCATCCTAGACATGGAACTAGCACAAAAATTAAAGTAGATGAGAGGATTACAAGGAAGATTGTAGTCCATAAGAAGGTTCATAGCACAACTATCAGACAAAATCCACCCTTTTTTTCATCTTCTCCATAAATGAATAACTTACAAGTGGGATGATAACTATGATAAATATTTCCAACAAATCAAGGACTATCTATTGAAACCTCTAGTTCTCATGCCACCAATACTAAACAAACCATTGATCCTTGAACTATAGATTTTTGGGTCAGGCTTATAGGCTACTCTAGCACTCTTAGGATGTTTCACCTAAAAGGAGAAAGATAAACACCCCACAAAAAATCTAGCTAGGTTCACTCAAATTATGTAATGTATAATGTTATTTAGACTAAATGGAATAGATTAAGTGCAATTAGATGATCTATGTGAATGATTATATATGCAAAACCTAAGAATTATGCAATGTTGGAAAATACAATGTGATATGGAAACAATGAACTATGAATGAATGAATGCAAAACTAAAAGGTAAAGGGATGAATTAGAGTGCACTGGGCAGAGAATGGAGAATCTAGAATATTTTGAATGTTGTTTGAAATCATAGAAAATCACCAGTGGGACTCATTTGCCACTAATGATGAATTAGTCTTGCTTCTAATGAAAAAGTGTCAGAAACTAGTTTTTGAGTGTCGGGATCCAGAATCTAAAAAAATTTGAATTTCTAGCCTTAAGGTGGGACTGCCGGTGATGGTGAATTATTCCTCTCCCAAAATTCTGAGAAATCAAGGGACAATTCTGCAACACCAGATCTGAGGTTGTCTGCTTGTCAAGTTGATGAAGTTAATTCTATAGAAAATGGATATAATGTCTCGTCCAAGCTTGAAATGAGGGTGATTTGACTAGAAGCACCTTGTTGACTTCTTGACCACTCTTGGGTAAGTGAATGGATCTGTGACACAATTTCTGCTCTTAAGATGCCACTTTTTTTTCTGAAATCAGCAAAATTTGATTTGCATGAGAAAATGAAGATAGTTACACTCAAAATTTCAAGATGCAACAAGAACAAAAGTTGAAGTGCTCTGATTCTAGTTTCTAAGATACTATTTTTAAAAAAAATTAATGAAGATTAAGGGTCTCAAAAATGGAGGGGCCAAAATAGGTCCTTTTTTTTATCAAAAAAAATAACATAGCGCCTGAGGGCTCCCCCCATTTTGATTAACTTTTTTTTAGAATTTCAAAAATCCCAACAGTGAGAAATTAGCTAACACCATGTAATTTATCCTCATTCTTTCAAATAATTTTTTTAATGAATATATAATATTTTATGAATGTTCAAAGTGGACACATCCTGAAAATTTGAAATTTGAGTGCTACCCTAATTTTTAAAACTAATCAAAATTGATTATTTTTTTTCATCATGTGTAGAATGGAGTCTAGTTTCAAAAAATGTAATTTGTTTCATGTTTCAATGAACGAGTAAAAATCTATCCTAAAACTAGCACATGTTGGTTTTTGACCAAAAATAGAGGCATTTACAATAGAAGCCATGGATCAAAATCTTAACTAAATCAAAATGAAAAAAGAATTATATATTTAGATAGCTAAGAGAGAGGTCAATGCTATCACAATTTTTTTTATCAATTTGCATTGAAAGACATGCAAATGAGATAGAGGAGCATGAAAATACAAGAAATTTGGAAAATCTTGTCAATTAACATGTCCAAAGCAGGTCATTTGTGACGCCAAATTTGGCGCTCACCAAATGGCATGTGCACTAATGTGATGTGTCATTTGGAGAGTGCAAAATTTGGCACTCCAAATGACCTGCTTTGAACAAAACCTAAATTTCTCCTCTCTTTGAAAACTTTGATAATGAAGTGCACAGTTATGATTGTAGATGGATAGTTGAATTTTTACCTTTCATATGCTCTCTAACTCGTGCCTAAGCTGGACCTTTATCCTCTAAACTCTCTCTCTCAGGTCTCGCTCCCTCCCATGTGACCTAGACTACTCTCTCTCAGTCCAATCCCCTCTCTTAGGTCTCTTTCTCTCCCACCTAGGTACCTAAATAAATCTATCTCACTCCAACCCCCTTTCTCACTCTCCCTCTCTCTCTCCCCCTTTGGTCTTTTTGTCTCTCACTCCATCTCCCTCTCTTAGGTCATTATCTTTCTCTTTGTCTTCTCTCTCTCTCAAGTCTCTCCCTCCTACCCCATCTCCCTCTCTTGGGTCTCTCACTCACTCCCTCTATCTATCTCCCATTCCCTCTCTCTCACTCACTCTCTCTCTCAGTGGTGTCTCCATCACCTCTCTCTCACCCCAGACGTTTCCCTCTCTCTCCCACTCCCTATCTCTCACTCCCTTTATCTCTCTCCCTCTCTCAGGTCTCTCCCTCCCACCCCCTTTCCCCCCTCTCTCTCAATAATCTATTTCTCTCTCTCTAGGTGTCTCTCTCTCTCCCTCTCAGGTCTCTCCCTCCCACCCTCTCTCTCTCTCAGGTCTCTCTCTCTCATCTCTCGTAGGTCTCTCTCGGGGTCTCCTCCCTCTGTCTCTCTATCTCTCTAAATGTATCTCATCTATTTACATATCTCTCTCTCTTTCTCCAGAGTCTCCCCCTCCTGCCTCTCTCTCTCAGTCCACTCCCCCCTATCTCTCTTGAATCCTCCTCTCAATCCCTCTATCTCTCTCCCTCTCCCTCTCCTCTCTCTTGAGTATCTCCCTCCACAATCTCACCCTCTCTCTCTCACCCTCTCCCTTTCTCTCAAGTCTATCCCTCCCACCCTCTCTCCCTCCCTCTCTCTCTCAAAGTCTCTCCCTCTCACCCCTCTATATCCCTCCCTCTGTCAGGTCTCTCTTTGTCTCTCTCATTCACTCCCTCTATCTCTCCCACACCCTCTCTCTCACTCCCTCCATCTCTCTCCCTCTCTGTCAAGTATCTCCCTACAACTACCTCTCACTCTATCTATATCCCTCTATCAAGTCTCTCTCTCTCACTCCTTGTATCTCTCCCATCCCTCTATCTCCTACTCCCTATCTCTTATTCTCGTAGGTCTCTCCCACTTTGTCTCCCTCTCCTTCTCTCTCAGGTGTCTCCCTTGCACTCTCCCTCCCTCTCCCTCTCTCTTAGGTTTCTCCCTCCCACCCCCTTTCCCTCCCTCTCTCTCTCTCAAGTATCCCCTCTCCCTCTCTCTTAGGCTTCTCCCTCCCTTCTCTCTCACTCCCACTATCTCTCTCCCACTTTGTCTCTCTCCCCTCTCTCTCTCAAGTATTTTCGTCTCCCCTCCTCTCTCTTTGTCCTTGTCCCCTCTTGCCCCATCTCTCTCTCACAGTAGCTCCCTCTATCTGTTCACTCCCTCCTCTCTCATATAAAACCCTCCTCCCTCTCTCAGTATCTCCCCTCTCAGGTCCCTCTCTTTCTCATGCCATATCTCTCTCCCATCTCCTCCCTCTCTCTCTCAAGTCTCTCCCCCCCCTCTCCTCCTCTCTCTCTCAACTCTCTCCTCCCTACCCCTCTCCCTCCTTAGGATTCTCCAACCTCCAACAACCCCCTCTATCTCTCACACCCCTCTCTGCCTCTCTCTTGGGTATGTCCCTCCACCACCTCTGCTCCCTCTATCTCTGTCTCTCTCCATGCTTCATCTCTCTCCCATCCCTCTATCCCTCCTACTCCCTCTCCCTCTAAGGGTTTAGGGTTTAAGGATTATAGTTTACAATTTAAGGGTAGAGGGTGTAGGGTTGAGGGTTGAGGGTTTTATGGTTTTAGGCTTGAGGGTTGATGGTAGAGGGTACAAGGTTTAGGGTTTAGGTTTTAGGGTTTAAGGGTTTATGGTTTAGGGTAGAGGGTTTACGGGTTTAGGGTTTAAGGTTTTAAGGGTAGACAGTTGAGGGTTTAGGGTTAAGGGTTGAGGAGTAGTAGAGGTTTTTAGGGTTTAGGGTTTGGGGATTAAGGGTTAAGGGTAGAGGTTTATGGTTAGGGATTATGATTTTGGTTTTACTGGTGGAGGGATGTGGGTGAGAGAGAGGGGACCCCAGTGGTGAAAGTTTAGGGGTTATGGTTTATGGTTTTAGGGTTTTGGGTTTAGGGTTTCTGATTTATGGTTTGAGGTGGGGTAGTTCGGGTTTTGGGTTTGGGTTTGGGGTTTAGGGTAGAGGTTGAGGCTATGGGGTTTAGGGTTTGAGGTTGAGGGTAGAGGGTAAGAGGTAGAGAACAGGGTTTGGGGTTTAGGGTTTAAGGGTTTAAGGGTGAGGTTTAAGGTTTAAGGGTTCGGGGTTCGGGTAGAGGGTAGAGAATTCAACGGTTGAGGTAGAGGGTTGAGGGTTGAGGGTTAAGGGTGAATGATAGAGGTTTAAGGGTTTAGGGTATAGGGTTTAAGGGTTTATGGATTATGGTTTAAGCATTGAGGGTTTAGGGTAGTAGGTAGAGGGTAGAAGGTAGAGGGTGTAGAATTGAGAGAGAGAAGGGGGTTGAGGGTTTAAGAGTTTTAGGGTATAGGGTTTACTATTTAAGGGTAGAGAGTGTATGGTCAAGAGAGAGAGAGCGGGGGGATTGACATTTTAGAGAGACAAATAGAGAGAGTGATAGAGCTAAGGGTTTTATGGTAGAGGGTAGAGGGTGTATGGTAGAGGGTGTAGGGTTGAGAGAGAGAAGGGGGGTTAAGCGTTTTAGGGTTTACAATTTAGGGTTTATGATTTAAAGGTAGAGGGTGTAGGGTTGAGAGAGTGAGAATGGGGTTGAGGGTTTAAGGGTTGAGGGTTGAGGCTAAAGGGTAGAGGGTTGTGGAAACTATAAGCTAATGAAGAATACCTTTCTCTTAGGAGAGCTACCTTTTTTCTCCTCAATCCCATGGGAAACCAACAACTAGAAATAAAGAGCTTGAGACTATAAGATGACAGTTAATATCTTCACCAAGTGGGGAGATTTGAACCAAGAAGATGTAAATGAGGAAGATGTCTCTAAACTCATCTATCAAGATGAACGACTTGTTCTTGTTCTTCCCATGGAAGATGACAATAAAGGCTTGCAAAGAATGAAGGGATGGGGCTATAAGAAGAATGAGAAGTTAGGAAAGAATCATAATGGTTTTCTAGAACCCATTGTTCCTGAGAAACACCTAAAGAATCTTGTCCTAGGTTGTACTACTAGCAAGGTCACCCTTATTGGAAAAGGTACTTTCGCTAAATGAGATGAGGCATCATCCTAGTTACCTACATCATTTGATATGACCATAGATGAATTCCCCCTTGATGTTGCTAACCTATTTGAGAATAACTCCCTCTACATTATATCTACATCAACCTTCACCCCAAGCAACCAACCTAATGAAATACACTTGGTATACCTGAAACTCATTGATTTGGACTAACAAGGACCACCGATTCTAGATTTATTCAAAAATGATGAAGCAATCTTAGAAATCATGGGACTTTGGGACAAATTACCATGGGTAGACCAAAAAGAAGGTTTTATATAGAGCTAGACACAGGAGCATACTACGGGGAGACTAACTGCTTTAGTCATAAAATTGATGAAATACAACTAACATGCAAATATTTGAGTGAAAACCAAACTGTGGCACTTTCTAATCCAAAAATATTAAAAAGAAAGGACATATTCGAGGATGAAAATCTATCTAAGGTTCCCAAGGATGAGAGATTCAATCTCGCCCTTAGTGCAATACATCTAGAGAAGTCAACAGTTTTAGTAGAGAACGTCACTCTAGTCAATGTGGGAAAAAGAGAAGCACCCAAGGTCACTTTCTATGTTGAATCATTGTTGGATGAAGAATAGAAGAACCTAGCAACATTGGTGAAAGGGCGTAGAGCTAACTTTTGATGTTCATACATAGATATGCTAGTACTTCATCCCAATCTATTTTTGCATCACTTAGTAGTCTATTCGGAAGCCAAACTAGTAAAGACAAAGTTAAGGAAGATGCAACCTCAAATAATACTCTTGGTCAAACTTGAGTTACAAAAGATTATTGGCATTGGATGTATTTGACTAATAGATTATCTTAAGTGGGTTTCAAACCTGGTACTAGTCTCCAAACTCACCGGGGCATCAAAATCTACACTAATTTTAGATACTTAAACAAAGCATGTCTGAAGGATGATTTCCCTCTTTCTATCATCAACATCATCATGGACTTAACAACAGAGCATGAACTATTATCACTTATGGATGGTTTTTAAAACTATAACCAAATCATGATCACCAAGGAGGATCAACAAAAAACTACATTCACTTGTCCATGGGGGACATACTATTATAATCTAATGTCATATGGGCTAAAGAAAGCAGGAGCAACCTATCAGAGAGCAATGACCCTCATCTTTCACGACATGATCCAAAAAATAGTCAAAGATTATGTGGATCATATTCTAGAAAAATAAAAGAAAAGAAGTAGGCACATACAAGTCTTAGGACCCATCCTTGATAGGCTTGAAGAGTATAAAGTATTGTTGAATAAAAAAAAGTGTCTTTGGGGTTACATCAGGGAAAATTCACAACTATATCATCTCACAAAGAGGAATAGAAATTGACTCAACAAAGTTAAAATCCATCCTAGACATGGAACCAGCACAAAAATTAAAGCAGATGAGAGGATTACAAGGAAGATTGCAATCCATCATAAGGTTCATCACACAACTATCAGACAAACTCCACCCTTTTTTTCATCTTCTCCATAAATGAATAACTTACAAGTGGGATGATAAATATGATAAAGCTTTCCAACAAATCATGGACTATCTATATAAACCTCTAGTGCTCATGCCACCAATACCAAACAAACCATTGATCCTTGAACTGTAGATTTTTTGGTCATGCTTATAGGCTACTCTTGCACTCTTAGGATGTTTCACCTAAAAGGAGAAAGATAAACCCCCCACAAAAGATCTAGCTAGGGTCACTCAAATTATGTAATGTATGATGTTATTTAGACTAAATGGAATGGACTAAGTGTAATTAGATGATCTATGTGAATGATTATATATGAAAAACCTAAGAATTATGCAATGTTGGAAAATACAATGTGATATGCAAACAATGAACTATGAATGAATGAATGCAAAACAAAAAGGAAAAGGGATGAATTAGAGTGCAGATGGGTAGAGAATGGAGAATCTAGAATATTTTGAATGCTATTTGAAATCATAGAAGATTACCAGTGGGACTCATTTTCCACTAATGATGAATTAGTCTTTCTTCTAATGAAAAACTGTCATAAACTAGTTTTTGAGTGTCAGGATCTAGAATCTAAAAAAAATTGAATTTCTAGCCTTAAGGTGGGACTGCCACTGATGGTGAATTATTCCTCTCCCAAAATTTTGAGAAATCAAGGGACAATTCTACAACACCAGATCTGAGGTTGTCTTCTTATCGAGTTGATGTAGTTAAGCCTATAGAAAATGGATAGAATGTCTTGTCCAAGCTTGAAATGAGGTTGATTTGACTAGAAGCACCTTGTTGAATTGTTGACCACTCTTGGGTAAGTGCATGGATCTGTGACACAATTTTGGCTCTTAAGATGCCACTTTTTTTCTGAAATCAGCAAAATCTTATTTGCACGAGAAAATGAAGATAGTTATGCTCAAAATTTCAAGATGCAACAAGAACAAAAGTTGAAGTGCTCTGAGTCTAGTTTCTAAGATACTTTTTTTTTTAAATTAATGAAGATTAAGAGCCTCAAAAATGGGGGGCCCAAAACAGGTCCTTTTTTTATCAAAAAATAGCATAGTGCTTGAGGGCTCCCCCCGTTTTGATTAACTTTTTTATAGAATTTCAAAAAGCCCAGAAGTGAGAAATTAGCTAACACCATGTAATTTATCCTCATTCTTTCAAATAATTTTTTTAATGAATATATAATATTTTATGAATGTTCAAAGTGGACACATCCTAAAAATTTGAAATTTGAGCATGCTCCCCCCTAAATTTTTTGAAAACTAATCAAAAAATGATTATTATTTTCTTCGTCATGTGTAGAATGGAGTCTAGTTTCATAAAATGTATTTTTTTTCATTTTTTGATGAAAGAGTACAAATCTATCCTAAAACTAGCACATGTTGGTTTTTGACCAAAAACAGAGGCATTTACAATAGAAGCCATGGATCAAAACCTTAACTAATTCAAAATGAAAAAAGTATTATATATTTAGATAGCTAAGAGAGAGGTCAATGCTATCACATATTTTCTTATCAATTTGCATTGAAAGACATGCAAATGAGATAGGGAGCATGAAAATAAATATGAGGAAATTTGGAAAATCTTGTCAATTAACATGTCCAAAGCGGGTCATTTGGCAAGCACCAAATTTGGAACTCGCCAAATGGCATGTGCACTGAATGTGATGTGTCATTTGGAGAGTGCAAAATTTGACACTCGCCAAATGACCTGCTTTGAACAAAACCTAAATTTCTCCTCTCTTTGGTTGGCTACTTTGATAATTCTTAGAGTGCACAGTTTATGATCGTAGATGGATAGTTAAAGTTTTACCTTTCATACGCTCTCTAACTTGTTACCCTAACTGGATAAATCTTTATCCCTATAAACTCACTCTCTCAGGTCTCAACCCATGTGACCTAGACTACTCTCTCTCAGTCCAATCCCCTCTCTTAGGTCTCTTTCCCTCCCACCTAGGTACTTAAA
>VDFB02281492.1:459444115-459477564 GCA_007258455.2 Sequoia sempervirens
GAGAGAGGGAGGGAGTGGAACATAGATAAAGGGAGTGATTGTGAGAGGGAGATGGGCAAGAGGGGGATACATGAAAAAGAGAGAGAGGGAGAGGGGGTAGGATGAAAATACTTGATAGATAGAGAGGGAGAGAGACAAAGTGGGAGAGAGATAGAGGGAGTGAGAGAGAGAGGGAGCGGGAGAGAGAGAGGGAGAGAGTGGGGGTGGGAGGGAGAAGCCTAAGAGAGAGGGAGAGGGAGATACTTGAGAGAGAGAGAGGGAGGGAAAGGGGGTGGGAGGGAGAAACCTAAGAGAGAGGGTGAGGGAGGGAGAGTGCAAGGGAGACACCTGAGAGAGAAGGAGAGGGAGACAAAGTGGGAGAGACCTACGAGAATAAGAGATAGGGAGTAGGAGATAGAGGGATGGGAGAGATACAAGGATTGAGAGAGAGAGACTTGATAGAGGGATATAGATAGAGTGAGAGGTAGTTGTAGGGAGATACTTGACAGAGAGGGAGAGAGATGGAGGGAGTGAGAGAGAGGGTGTGGGAGAGATAGAGGGAGTGAATGAGAGAGACAAAGAGAGACCTGACAGAGGGAGGGATATAGAGGGGTGAGAGGGAGAGACTTTGAGAGAGAGAGGGAGGGAGAGAGGGTGGGAGGGATAGACTTGAGAGAAAGGGAGAGGGTGAGAGATAGAGGGTGTGGAAGAGAGATGAACTTGAGAGAGAGAGGGAGAGGTTGTGGGAGGGAGATACTCGAGAGAGAGGGAGAGGGAGAGGGAGAGAGATAGAGGGATTGAGAGAGGGAGGGATTCGAAGAGAGATAGGGGGAGTGATTGAGAGAGAGATGGGGTAGGAGGGGGAGACTTGAGAAAGAGAGAGAGGGATATGAGATAGGATGGAGATACTTGAGAGAGAGAGAGATAGAGGGAGAGCCCTGAGAGAGAGACCTACGAGAGATGAGAGAGAGAGACCTGAGAGAGAGAGAGGGTGGGAGGGAGAGACCTGAGAGGGAGAGAGAGAGACACCTAGAGAGAGAGAAATAGATTATTGAGAGAGAGGGGGGAAGGGGGTGGGAGGGAGAGACCTAAGAGAGGGAGAGAGATAAAGGGAGTGAGAGATAGGGAGTGGGAGAGAGAGGGAATGTGTCTATGTGAGAGAGAGAGGGGGGATGGATATACCTAAGAGAGAGTGAGTGAGAGAGAGGGAGTGGGAGAGAGATAGAGGGAGTGAGAGACCTAAGAGAGGAGGATGGGGTAGGAGGGACAAACTTGAGAGAGAGAGACAAAGAGAGAAAGATAATGACCTAAGAGAGGGAGATGGAGTGAGAGAGACAAAAAGAGCAAAGGGGAAGAGAGAGAGGGAGAGTGAGAAAGGGGGTTGGAGTGAGATATATTTTTTTAAGTACCTAGGTGGGAGAGAAAGAGACTTGAGAGAGGGGATTGTACTGAGAGACAGTAGTCTAGGTCATGTGGGAGGGATTGAGACCTGAGAGAGAGAGTTTAGTGGGATAAAGAGTTATCCAGTTAGGGTAACGAGTTAGAGAGCATATGAAAGGTAAAACTTCAACTATCCATCTACAATCATAAAATATGCACTCTAAGCATTATCAAAGTAGCCAACCAAAGAGAGGAGAAATTTAGGTTTTGTTCAAAGCAGGTCATTTGGCGAGTGCCAAATTTTGCACTCTCCAAATGACACATCACATTCAGTGCACATGCCATTTGGCGAGCGCCAAATTTGGTGCTCGCCAAATGACCTGCTTTGGACATGTTAATTGATAGGATTTTCCAAATTTCCTTGTATTTCTTTGCATGCTCCCTATCTGATTTGCACGTCTTTCAATGAAAATTGATAAAAAATATGTGATAGCATTGACCTCTCTCTTAGCTATCTAAATATATAATTCTTTTTTCATTTGTATTTAGTTAAGATTTTGATACATGTCTTCTAGTGTAAATGCCTCTGTTTTTGGTCAAAAACCAACATGTGCTAGTTTTAGGATAGATTTGTGCTCGTTCATCAAAACATGAAACAAATTACATTTTTTGAAACTAGACTCCATTCTACACGTGATGAAAAAAATAATAATCAATTTTTGATTAGTTTTAAAAAAAAATTAGGGTGGGGCACGCTCAAATTTCAAATTTTTAGGATGTGTCCACTTTGAACATTCATAAAATATTGTATATTCATTAAAAAAATTATTTGAAAGAATGAGGATAAATTACATGGTGTTAGCTAATTTCTCACTATTGGGCTTTTTGAAATTCTAAAAGAAAGTTAATCAAAACAGGGAGAGCCCTCAGGCGCTATGCTATTTTTTTATAAAAGAATGACCTATTTTGGGCCCCCCATTTTTGAGACCGTTAATATTCATTAATTTAAAAACAAATAGTATCTTAGAAAATAGACTTGGAGCACTTCAACTTTTGTTCTTGTTGCATCTTGAAATTTTGAGCATAACTATCTTCATTTTCTCGTGCAAATCAAATTTTGCTGATTTCAGAAAAAAAAGTGGCATCTTAAGAGCCAAAATTGTGTCACAGATCCATGCACTTACCCAAGAGTGGTCAAGAAGTCAAATCAACCTCATTTCAAGCTTGGACAAGACATTCTATCATTTTCTATAGAATTAACTTCATCAACTCGACAAGCAGACAACCTCAGATCTGGTGTTGCAGAATTGTCCCTTGATTTCTCAAAATTTTGGGAGAGGAATAATTCACCATCAGTGGCAGTCCCACCTTAAGGCTAGAAATTCAATTTTTTTTAGATTTTGGATCCCGACACTCAAAAACTAGTTTCTGACAGTTTTTCATTAGAAGCAAGACTAATTCATCATTAGTGGAAATTGTGTCCCACTGGTGATTTTCTATGATTTCAAACAGCATTCAAAATATTCTAGATTCTCCATTCTCTGCCCAAGTGCACTCTAATTCATCCCTTTTCCTTTTTGTTTTGCATTCATTCATTCATAGTTCATTGTTTTCATATCACATTATATTTTCCAACATTGCATAATTCTTAGGTTTTTCATATATAATCATTCACATAGATCATCTAATTGCACTTAATCCATTCCATTTAGTCTAAATAACATCATACATTACATAATTTGAGTGAACCTAGCTAGATCTTTTGTGGGGGGTTTATCTTTCTCCTTTTAGGTGAAACATCCTAAGAGTGCAAGAGTAGCCTATAAGCCTGACCCAAAAATCTATAGTTCAAGGATTAATGGTTTGTTTAGTATTGGTAGCATGAGCACTAGAGGTTTCAATAGATAGTCCTTGATTTGTTGGAAAGCTTTATCATATTTATCATCCCACTTGTAAGTTATTCATTTATGGAGAAGATGAGAAAAAGGGTGGATTTTGTTTGATAGTTTTGCTATGAACCTTATGATGGATTGCAA
The DNA here is from genome assembly GCA_007258455.2 of Sequoia sempervirens. Classification (NCBI taxonomy): domain Eukaryota; kingdom Viridiplantae; phylum Streptophyta; class Pinopsida; order Cupressales; family Cupressaceae; genus Sequoia; species Sequoia sempervirens. Next base: position 459,447,511 of record VDFB02281492.1, read on the forward strand.
TCTTCCTTGTAATCCTCTCATCTGCTTTAATTTTTGTGTTGATTCCATGTCTAGGATGGATTTTAGCTTTGTTTGGTCAATTTCTATTCCTCTTTGTGAGATGGTAGAGTTGTGAATTTTCCCTAATGTAACCCCAAAGACACTTTTTTTTATTCAACAATACTTTATACTCTTCAAGCCTATCAAGGATGGGTCCTAAGACTTGTATGTGCCTACTTCTTTTCTTTTATTTTTCCAGAATATGATCCACATAATCTTTGACTATTTTTTGGATCATGTCATGAAAGATGAGGGTCATTGCTCTCTGATAGGTTGCTCCTGCTTTCTTTAGCCCAAATGACATTAGATTCTAGTAGTATGTCCCCCATGGAAAAGTGAATGTAGTTTTGTGTTGATCCTCCTTGGTGATCATGATTTGGTTATAGTTTTAAAAAACATCCATAAGTGATAACAGTTCATGCTCTGCTGTTATGTCCATGATGATGTTGATTTTAGAAAGAGGGAAATCCTTCGGACATGCTTTGTTTAAGTATCTAAAATTAGTGTAGATTTTGATGCCCCGATGAGTTTGGAGACTAGTACCAGGGTTGAAACCCACTTAAGATAATCTATTAGTTGAATAAATCCAACGCCAAGAATCTTTTGTAACTCAAGTTTGACCAAGAGTGTTATTTGAGGGTGCATCATTCTTAACTTTTTCTTTACTAGTTTGGCTTCCGAATATACTACTAAGTGATGCAAAACTAGATTGGCATCAAGTACTGGCATATATATGTATGACCATGCAAAGTTATCTCTACGCCCTTTTAACAATGTTGCTAGGTTCTTATATTCTTCATCCAACAATGATTCAACATAGAAAGTGACCTTGGGTGCTTCTCTTGTTCCCACATTGACTAGAGCAACCTTCTCTACTAAAACTGTTGACTTCTCTATATGTATTGCACTAAGGGCAAGATTGAATCTCTCATCCTTGGGAACCTTAGATAGATTTTCACCCTCGAATACGTCCTTTCTTTTTAATATTTTGGGATTAAAAAGTGCCACAGTTTGGTTTTCACTCAAAGATCTGCATGTTAGTTGTATTTCATCAATTTTATGACTAAAGCACTTAGTCTCCCCATAGTATGCTCCTGTGTCTAGCTCTATGTAAAACCTTCTTTTTGGTCTACCCATGGTAAGTTGTCCCAAATTCCCATGATTTCTAAGATTGCTTCATCATTTTTGAATAAATCTAGAATCGGTGGTCCTTGTTAGTCCAAATCAATGAGTTTCGGGTATACAGGTGTATTTCATTAGGTTGGTTGCTTGGGGTGAATATTGATGTAGATATAATGTAGAGGGAGTTATTCTCAAATATGTTAGCAACATCAAGGGGGAATTCATCTAAGGTCATATCAAATGATGTAGGTAACTAGGATGATGCCTCATCTCATTTAGCGAAAGTACCTTTTCCAATAAGGGTGACCTTGCTAGTAGTACAACCTAGGATAAGATTCTTTAGGTGTTTCTCAGGAACAATGGGTTCTAGAAAACCATTATGATTCTTTCCTAACTTCTCATTCTTCTTATAGCCCCATCCCTTCATTCGTTGCAAGCCTTTATTGTCATCTTCGATGGGAAGAACAAGAACAAGTTGTTCATCTTGATAGAGGAGTTTAGAGACATCTTCCTCATTGACATCTTCTTGGTTCAAATCTCCCCACTTCGTGAAGATAGTAACTATCATCTTGATTGTCTCAGGCTCTTTATTTCTAGTTGTTGGTTTCCCATGGGATTGAGGAGAAAAAAGGTAGCTCTCCTAAGACAGAGGTATTCTTCATTAGCTTATAGTTTCCACAACCATCATCCTGGATCACTGCTTTGTGTTGGGTATGCTCTACATAATGATTGTTTTTGCTTTAGAGGTAGATGCAAGGGATGATGGATCAACAAATGAGGTAGAAGGTGTAGGCCCTTTATCATTCTTTGGTATTTGGGAGATTTTATAGAACTTAGCCTCAAGGTTCTTGTAGTAGTAAAAAGGCTCAGGATCTCCATGGATGGCAATTTCTTTGCCTTCGAAGGGAAAATTTATACATTGATGATAGGTGAAGGCTATAAATTTTAAGGCATGTATCCAAGGTTGACCAAGTAGTATGTTGTAGGGAAGATCAAGGTATAATACTTGGAATGTAGTTTCTGCAATGATAGGTACCACTTGGATTGGTAGGACAATGATGCCTTATGATAACTAGTCTTGGTCATCCTATGCTCTGATGGTGGTGCTCTTTTCTTTCTCAATAGTATTTTCTGAATAGCCTAGGTGCTTGATCAACTGAAGGGTACAAATGTTTAGATCAGCAGGTCTCCAAATCTACAAAGACTCTTTTGACCTTGTTCTTGTGAATGACAACCTCAACGTGTAAAGCACGATTATGAGACGATTGTGATGATAGGTCTTGTTTTAAGAAGGTGAGAAGGTGATTAGCGATATGCCCTACCATAGCTCGAAACTAATTTGTATTAATATCCTCAGGGATATATGATTTTGATAAAGCTTTCTCTAAGATTTCCCTATGCGCGGTGATAGCCTTAATAGTTCTAAGATAGATATCTGGGTGGGGTTCTTCTTAAACTGATCTAGGAGATTGTACTTACTAGGATTTGATGTCAGAAAAGTAGGTTGTGCCCTAGATTGAGATGGGACTCCTTGGATGGAGATTTTTGCACATTGTGTGGTCACTCCACACTCCACACTAGGCCCTTTGATGGTGACAATGGTGAGGTATGTGCAGGATCATCATGGAAAAAATAAGCCCTTAAGTGGCAAAATTTTTAGAAAAATCAGAGTTAGGCAACTTGATGTAAAAATTTGAATAAGTTATCTATATTATTTCAAAAATATGTAACAATAGAATCTATAGAAAATTGAATGTAGTTTCTAAACTACTAGGTTTATTTTAAAAAAAGTCTATTTGGTGAAAATTTGAAATTTCAATGCACTAGTGCTTAAATTTTAGGGAAAAAATAAGAAGTAGGTGTCTATCCGACCACCCTAACCACAATAAAATGATAATATTTTTTTATAATATTTTAGATATAAGTGGACTCATGTCCCAATGTGATGCATATTTTTTTGTAATTTTTTTCTAAGTAAATGATTAATTATGATTTTTTTATTACAACTCTTAAAAAATATAAAAACATGTATGTCTGACCACCTTAACTTGATAAAAACTTCATTATTATTATTTTTTTTTAATCCTATAGTATGTGAAGCATAGAATGTGACACATGTTTTAGATTCAAAAAATGTGATACCATTTGAAATCTATAGATGTTTTTCAATCAACCTATCAATCAAGACTTTAGTTGTAATTCAAATAGAAAATGAATGATAATTATTTATTAAATTCAAAGTAAAACATAATTTATATTGGTGAAAAGTTGAGAATATCCTTTAAAAACCCTTTTTATTTCATCAATTTTGGGTTAAAAAAAAGTAATTAGCCACATACCCTACACATACCCATCATATCGCCACTTTTGAGCCCATCATGATCTTGCACATACCCAGTGATAACACTATCATAGTAACTGACTACATTAGAATAAGTATGCTACACCTTTGTATAATCCTTAGCTTTCCATTATTGTTCCCTTTGCTATGATCTAGCATAGGGTTCTTGTATATCTTAAGACCCTGATTCCCGACTAGTACCTCAACAGATATGGTGTCATTCTCTATAAGGTCTTGGATAATGTTTTTGATCCTCATGCAGTTTGTCATTTTGTGTCCTTTGATTTTGTGAAAATCAAAAAGGTCATTCTTGTTGTACTAGGATGGTTTCTCTTGTGGTTCTTGATAATTTTCAAAGTTAGGAAACATTATCAGGTTTGACTCTACCAATTTCTTCATGATTGTTTCAATGGGTTCAGATCACTATGTATACTTTCATTTATGATAGTTGTTCTTGTTAGGGGTTCACTTTGTTGTGATTTGGTGTTGTTGATCTGATTGTTCTAAGGGGGTGTTATTTGTTGTATAATTGGTTGAATGTTAGCAACTTGGTTGTTGTTCAGGCTAGGAGCACTTAGGACTACCTTAGCATCTACTACACCATCATTTGTTACATTCTTTTTCTTAGCCCAAACAAGAGGCCTATCATTTGAACTAGTTGATGGCTAGTTATCTTTGTAAGCTTGAGTATTTCCCCATGAGATTAGAGCTTTCTTGATGTTAAGGGCTCTAGGGAAAATCTCATCATAAGATGTGATGCACTGCATTTTCAAGTGGAAGGATAGATTTGGATCTATATTTGCTATGATGATCCCCACTTGTTTTTCATCGGGAAGAGGCCATTTGCTCTTACTAGATCTTTGTCTCCATCATTGCAAGAAATTAGTGAAAGTTTCTCCCTTTTTTTTTATGAGTGTACAACTATTCTAGGTTTACATCCATGTCAAGGTTAAAGGAGAAGTGATCAATGAATTTGTTAGTAATTTCTTGAATTTTTTTGATATCAGGATGTAGTTGAGAAAACCAATCCATTGTAGGACCTGTTAAACTTCGAGGGAAGAAGCACATTAAAAAAGAATCATTGTAAGAAACCTCCATACACATGATGTTAAATTCCTTGACATGGTCCACAAGACTTCCTCTCCCTTTGCATTTATCAAATTTTGGGATCTCAAAGCTGAGAGAGAAGGGGACCATTGCAATTTTTTGATCAAATGGATAGGGACATAGATTCTATGTATGGGGATTCTTTGTCTTTCCCATCTGAAGGTCCTACATTTCTTGTAACAATGCCTTAATTTGTCATGATAGATAATCTTGCATGTTTGGTGGAGGAACATATGGTGGGATGATAGATGAGTTCTGCAATGATAATGTGTTGTATGAGGTGTATGGTCATGTAAGATTTTATGAAGGTGATTGAGTTTTTGATGTATATGTTCCTAACACATTTGTATTGATGATATTCTATTGAGTATTATAGTAGGAACTTGGTTGTTGTTGTTGTTGTTGTTGGGTATACTATTGAGCTAGTAAGACTTGTTGTTGTTGTTGAGCCACAAGGGCTTGCTTTTGAGCTTGTTGTTGTTGTTGGGCCTATTTTTGTTACTGTGCTACTAAGGCTACTTGATGAGCATGATGTTGTTGCTATGCTAATATTTCTTTTTGTTATTGTGCTACTTGTTGTTGTTCTGCTATTATTTGGCTACTAGGGCAGCTTGTTATTGATGTTGTTGTTGTGTTGCTAAGGCTGCTTGCAATTGTTGCTGCTATTGTTGTGCTACTAGGGTTTCTTTTGTTGTTGTTGGATGGCTTGTTGATAAGCTTGTTGTGCTTGTTGTAAGGCTAAGGAATATGCTTGTAGTGTAGGATCAGGTGGTTGTTGGTACATTTGTGATGGGTTTTGAGTGGTGATATTTTGAGTGGGTAGCGGATTGGTGATGATAGGTTGGAAATTCCCTTGGTTCAACATTCCTTGTAAGATAGTGGATTGAGGTTCAGGAATGTACGTTTGAGGTACCATTTTATTTTGCATGACTTGGGGGACAAAGAGAAAAAATGAGGATGCCATCATAAGATTTTGCGATGTTAAATGCATATTAGAACCTTGGGTCCATTGATTGAAAGGGTTCCCTTGACTAATGTTTTGGAGATTCCCTTGTATTTGAGGTGCGTTCAAGCTATTACCTTGGTTGATGGGGTTTGTGACCAAGGGATTGTTTTTATGTGGGTTGATGATGGATGGGATAGATGTGTTTTGAACCACCACTGTGTTCGATGTATCCATAGGAAGATTGGATGAAGAGGTCCCATGTGATGTTAAAGGCTGATTTTGCATGAGGGTATTTCCTTTCCCTTTGGGGTCTAATTGTGACACTTGGTCCATAATACTTTGCATAATTTTGGGTACACTTGTGGTACTTGTGGGGATGGATGAAGAGGGGTGTCCTCAGAATGTTGAAGTTGTGGTGGATTAATGAAGTGTAAGTGGTTTATATGGCTATTTGGGATCTTTGGGAATGGGAGGAGCACCAAATGTTGGTGTCCAAGCAGTTGTTTGGGATGGAGGATTGGTTTCAAGATTTCCCACAAGTGTGCTACTTTCAAATGGAAGAGTATGGCCAAAGTATTTAGCAAGACTAGTTGCAAGGCTAGATTTTGGTGTTTGATTTAGCCCTAGGGATGGAGTTATGAAGCCCTATGTTAGATTTTGTGTAAAAAATGATGGGGAGATAGGAGCTATACTTCTCAAGGCTTGATGTTCCATGATTTCCTCCTTAGTAAGTTCAAATGGATTGTTTGTGATATCTTCTATCCCATATGGTTCAGATGGTGATGAAAGTTGTTGTGATGGAGCAACGTGACTTCTTGGATCAAATTCTAGAGGATTTGGATCACTTGAGGTAAATGTGACTTTGGTTTTCTCCATGATTCTCTTGTGTTGTGATCTCGTCTTTACCATAAATTTTGGGTGACCTCTCAGAGAGTTATGTTGTGATTTGCAATTTTTGAACTCTCTAGTTGACTCAAGTCTAGGTAAAAGGGATGCTCTAAGTATTTTTGGAGAAATGGTGATAATGGGAGATGAAAAGATGAATGATGTGGGGAGTGATATTTTCAAACATTTTGGGACAACACTTTTGACTTAAGTTTGAAGTTTTGATGTTTGGATAAAGGATGTTGATGAACTTGGAAATCTCTAGGGTAGACTCATGACCTTCAAGATGAACTAGTTCAAAGATGATAACTAACTTACCTAAATGCATGGAAAATGATTAATTTCACATACAAAGTAGCTCAGTTAGGGGTTGGTTTGATATATATTTTAAGTCCAAAATTGTTGGTGTATTTGAAATTTTTGCAAAGTTTGATGAAGTGAAGGGTGACTTTTGATGAAGGGGTGGATGAAGTGTTTGAACTAATGTTGAACTAAAGTGAACCTTTGTTTGAAAAGACCAAGGTAGTGAGAAACATGCTAGACCTCTAAAGTGTTCAAATCCTAAAGAACCAATGTTTTAGAGAAGTTCAAGTTGTGAAAAAGACCAGGGTTCTAATTGTAAAAAAGGCATACAAGTCTAGATTTTTCCTTGAAGCACACTTGTAGAAGTTGTATACCAACCTAGTTCTATTTTTCTGAAGTGATAAAAGGTATTTCTTGAGAGGTTTTGGAATAAGATGCCTAAGTTTAAAATGACGACCTATAGACCTTCTTTTTGAGATTTTTATTTTGTGTGAGATCATTTAGAGAAGTCTAAGTCTATGGGAGAAAAGAGGATATTTATTTCCACATGGGTGGTGGTAATATGGGCCTTCCAGCCACAATATCATATTTTTCCTCTTCTTCGTCTAAGATTGTTGTTGCATTTCTCCACTAAATGGGTGTTTCTTATGTTTCAAAAGTGAAGCTTCTCAAAGTACTAATTATATCGGTTTGTTCTTTGTTAATGAGTTCAAATTTTGCTTGAATGATAACACCTTCAAGATCAAGTTGTTCAATGGGAGTGATCAGTCTCCAAATAGTCATGTGGGGTTCAATTGAGTCAATTTTATCTTACTTAAGTGAGTATCTTTTACCACAAACACTTGTCTTGATTGTGTTTTCAAACTAGATTTATATGTCAAAAACATCATAGATTTCACAATGTCCATTTTGTGAAATGGATGAAGTTCAAGCCATAGTCGCCTATGTTAACTTTGGAAAATATGGATTGAGATATAAGTAAAGATATTTAGAAATATCTAAGGATAGAAATCCTTATGAAAAGCATTAATATCAAGGCTATTTGAAAAGGTATCCATATTTAGACCAAAGGGATTGAAATGTTGAGGAAGATTGTGAATGTTTGTAATTTTTTGGAACCAACCAAAGTATTAAACTAACTTTCAAGCATTTTACAATCCTAGGTTGAAATATCCATACCTATTGAGTCCCCACTTGGATTTCTCCAAAAACTAAGACAATCTAAATAGTTAGATATTTGGTGACATTGGCTCCCCTCCATGACACACACTTGTCAGGACCACCAAATCTCAAAATCCTAAAGATCTGAAGATCCAAATGATTTTTTCTGTTTCAAAAATGAATAGTACAAATGTGTGGAAGCTTCATAATGATTGTTCTTGCACCAACAAGCACTAAGAATTTTTGGTAACTAAACAATTTGTTTCTTAGTAACAAACCAAGAACACCTAGCTATATACACACCTGCTTTGCTAATTAAGGCATGGTAGTAGGTGTAGTATGTTATATAGTCCATGATAGAAGGTAATTCCTCATGATTTACCAATATTTAATATAGCCCATTGTTAAACGTGCTTGCAAGAACTTTCCTATGAGTTTCCTATTGCGGGGTATGTCTCATAGTAAGTCCTCTATTAACGGTGACAAAAAGCATAAAGGTGTACTTAAGTATTTCTATTCACCCAAGATCACACGAAGCGCAAGGTGATTGGATACATGATAAGTGCACAAAAACAATGAATTACACTTGGAGTGTTTCTCTTCACCCAAGATTGTATGAAGCACAAGGGGATTGGATACGCACTACAAGTGTATCATAGCAAAGCACACACTCATTCATTTTAGCCTCTAAAGCTAAGATGAATTCATTTTATGCACCAAGCAAAATGTTAAGTTGCCTTGTTCAATTTTAAACCCAAAATACAATGATGAAATGAGGGTTCAATTTTAGTCTCATTTGATCGTTTGCTTTAAACCCAAATAAAAATTAGTGAGGTCCTAGAGTATAAAATGTAAAGCATAAGAAATTGGGTTATAATTTCCCCAAAAGCATCAAACACTTGTTACAATTATAAGACTCAAAGATGAGAATGCTCCTTCACTTTAACTTCATGTCATCCAACCTACAAAAACTTATTAGCCTAAAAACTAGAACAAAGTTAGAAGCATGTTAGTAATCTGATATTTAGTGAAAAAATTAAAACACATGTTGAAAAATGATCATTAAATTTATTACCAGAGTTGGGAGTCATTGTTCACAATAGTGTTGCTCTCATGAAGTTGTGCATCACTCTACAAAGAAAACAATGACGATGATATCATCTCCATTTTGAAGAGTGTCACCATTTGCAAATTTTGATACCTCTAAAAATTATTAGTGCCTTTGTTTGTTTAATCAACATTGGGATATTAAATAGGCATCACTATTTCAAATGACGATAGTATTGCTATATGGCAACATCTAGCAAGTGCATCGCTAAAATTATTTTGGGCGTCACAGTTTCCTACAAAAGTGAGATAAACAAAATTCAAGATAGAAATGGATTAAATTTGATTGTTTTTCCCTCCTAGCACCATAATGTGATTAGATGAATTAGCATGGGCTGATTACGCTTGATCCATGACAAATCGAAGCATAACAAAGCCACTAATGTCAAATCTCAACATGATCATTCAAATGAAAGTTAAACTAAACATTTATCAAAACTAAGTATTCTAAACTATGAAAGCATTTAAATGTATACTCTAATCCATTTGAAACTTGTCACATTGTGGAAGTGGTGTCACATTGATGTGGAACTATGACCCTGTCTCAATCCCATGGATAAATGACTTTATTCAAGTTAGTTTTATTGAATCAAACTAATGGAATGGTTGTGAGTTGTGTATGAAAACATGTTTTTAATCTAAATGAGCATGATGAAAAAGCTAATCTAACATGGTTTATGCTAAAATGATTAAGATATACAAATGCTAAGCTAATATAAATGGATTCTAACCTAAAAGATCCAAACCATAATTATTTAAACAATCTACATCTATGCATTATGTTATCATGGAAGCCATTAATGGAAGCTTAAAACTAATTAATGAAACTAAAATGAGTTAAAAGATGCTAAATGTGTGCTAAATATGAATGTGAGTGTGAGTGATTTCAAAACCATAAGTTTTCTCTAAAAGATCGATCCCTATTCAATAAAGATAAGGTCTATTTATATAATAGGTAAAAATAGATTAATGGATGAGATAAAAAAGATCAATCAATGGTCAAGGATGAAAGAAAGAAGAGGAATGGATCATGGATTCTCATCAACAAGTGATAATGGAAGATGCAATGTAATCAAGGGTTCACATTCCCTCATAAAAACACAATTTCAACTTGTTTCAAACTTAGGTCACACATTAACTTGCACAAGAGGTCACAAGCTAACTTGCTCAAGAAGCTAAGTAAGTTTGTTGAGAAAATTGAATATTACTTTTTTTCAAATGAGTGAGGAAAGAGAATATTCTTTGGAATATTCTCATGGGTGAGGGAAAAGGATAATTTAGTTAATTAAAACTAAATTAAATTGTGCAAAATGGGAAGGAATGTTCCATGGGAATATTATTTTTGGAGGAATGTGTAAAGGAGGAACATTCCCTTGGAATATTCCTTTGCAAGTGGGGGGAATTAGATTTAATTGATAAACAATATTAATTATGCAATTAGAGGAATTAGAAGAACTAGATGATATTCATTAAATAAAATGATTTAATGAATGAGGGAAAGGCACAAAATGACATTTAATTAAATATGTTAGGGTTATTTAATTAAATAATAAGACTTAGGGATTTAAATTAAACAGTTTGATTTATTTAATTTAGTGAGATGAAATGTTAGCACAAAAGGGGGTGAATTAACCTGATTTGATAAATTAGGTTAATAGGTGAAAATGGTGTCATTAATTAATTATCTAGGCTAATTTAATTAATTAAGTGAAAAGATGATGGGTTTCAAGAAGAAATGATCTTAGTATACCTAATTCAAGTGTATGATATGATTTGGGATACTTTTAGTGTCTACAATTGATTAAATTAGCCTAGCTATTTAATTACTTATGTAATTTTTATGTATTAATCTAATTGACCTAATTAGGTTAATTCCTACCCCTTTCATACTAACCTTTCATCTTTTCAAATTGGATAAATCAAATTATTCAATTTAATCCCTAAGTCCTCTTATTTAATTAAATAACCCTAAGTTATTTAATTAAATATCATATCACTTCCCCTTTTTTCATTAAATTATTTTTTTAATGAATATCCTAATTCCCCTAATTTCCATGATTCAAACTTTGTTTTAATTATCAAATTATGAATTAAATCTAATTCTCCAACTAGCAAGATAATATTTGTTGAGAATATTCCTCTTTGCACATTCCTCCAAAAAGGCAATATTCTCATGGAATATGCCTTCTCCTTTGCATAATAAATTTGGTTTTAATTAACTAAATAACTAATTTTCCTTACCCATGAGAATATTCTCTTTCTTCACTCATTTTAAAAAGGGAATACTCCTTTTTATAGCAAACTTTCAACAAAGCTTCTTGTGCAAGTTTTGAAAGTGTGTTTGTTTGGATGAATGGAAGCCCTTGATTAAATATCGAATTGTATTATTAACCCTTGATCATAATCTATGATCCATGCCTCCATCTTCCTTCTATTCTAACCGTTGATTGATCCTTTTGATAGTGGCCATCAGCTTCATTTTTCCTATTCTATAAATAGAGCATTCATCTATTGAATAAGGATCCATATTTTAATAGTAAACTTATGCTGCTAAAATCACTCTCATCTTGCATTTATATTTCAAGTTTTAAAAGAATTTTTAGGTTAATTTACTTGCACTATTAGCTTAGATCATCCATTAATGGCTTCAATGGTAACTTAGTTCCATCCATTTAGTATATCTTGAAACTAGGGTTTTAATCTTTCGAATATTGCATACAATTAGAATAGCTTTTCATACACTTAAATTGATTAAATATTATATTTTATCATGTTAAAATAGATTTCACCATGTTTCACACACATCTCTCATCGGTTTCATCAGTTTTCTTCAATAAAACTGATTGAAAAAGCCCATTATCCAAGGGATTGAGAGAGGGTCACTATTCCACATGAATGTGACACTACTCGGGCCCAATAGGATAAGTTTCAATGTCTTAGATAGATGTTTATCAAGATTTTTTATTTTAATAGGTATGTGTAGGATCATCATGGAAAAACCAGGCCCTTAAGTGGTGAAAAATTCAAAAAAATTCGAGTTAGACAACTTGACATAAAAATTCAAATAAGTTATCTATATTATTTCAAAAATATGTAAGAATAAATCTATATCAAATTGAATGTAGTTTTTTAACTATTCGGTTTATTTAAAAAAAAAAAATCTATTTGGTGAAAATTTGAAATTTCAATGCAGTAGCACCTAAATTTCAAGGAAAAAATAAGAAGTAGGTGTTTTTTTGACCACCCTAACCACAATAAAATGATAACATATTTTTATAATATTTTAGATATAAGTAGAGGACTCATGTCCCAATGTGATGAATATTTTTTTGTATTTTTTTCCAAGTAAATAATTAATTATGAATTTTTTATTACAACTTTTAAAAAATATAAAAAATCATATTTTTGACCACCTTAACTTGGTCAAAACTTCATGAAATTCATTTTTTTTTTAATCCTATAGTATGCAAATCATAGAATGTGATGCATTTTTTAGATTCAAAAAAATGTGATACTGTTTGAAAGTATAGATGTTTTTCAATCAACCTATCAATTAGGACTTTAGTTGCAATTCAAATAGAAAATATATAATAATTATTTATTAAATTCAAAGTAAAACATAATTTATATTGGTGGAGACTCGAGAATATCCTTTAAAAACCCTTTTCATTTCATCAATTTTGGGTAAAAAAAGGTCGTCAGCCACATACCCTACACATACCCATCATATCGCCACTTTTTGGTCCATCATGATCCTGCACATACCCTAATATGTTAGTTTTAGTGGCTTCTTAGCTTAGTTTGAATTGAATGATCCTATTGGATTGATGCTTAGTGGCTTAATTATGCTTTGAATCCTCATGGAACAAGTTTAGTTAGCTCATGCTACATTGTCAGTCATGTTTTGGTGCTAGGAGGGCTTGAACTAATAAATTTGACAAATTTCTCTTTAGATTTCCATTTTGCTTGTGTTTGTAGATTCATCAACGCTATTGAATATTCAATGATGAATTTGGAATGTATTGCTATACTATGACGCACTTCAGTTCAAATTTTGTGACACATAATTGATTTGGAAACACACTATTAAATTTCCTCAACACACATTTAAATAGTGATGCTAAAATTATTTTTCATCATGCCATAAATTTTTATTTAGTGACGCATTTGATTTGGTGACACTATTGATGTCACTATTTACTACAAAGTGACACATCCAATTTTTCAATATAGTGACGCACTTTTGATATAGTGACACAATTGATTTCAACATTGCTATTTATTGGTAAACAAAATTGAACTTGAATTTTGACATGTGTTTTAATTTTTTGATTTCATCTAATTGCTAACATGTCACTAACTTCTTTTTTTTTTTTTAGGCTAAATATTTTTGTAGTTTTGGAAAATAAAATTCGAAGGGAAGGAGCATATGGTCATTTGATTTTATAATTGTAGCAAGTGCTTCAACACTTATGGGGAAGTTATAACCCATTTATGATGCTTTAATTCACATTTTAGGACCAACTAGATTTATTTTTGGTTTAAAGTGAGCATTCGAATTGGTTAAAATTGAACCCTGATATCATTATGCTTGTTGGTTTAAAATTGAACAAAAAAATCAGAACACTTTGTTTGGTGCTTAAAACAAATTCATTATGCTTTTCAAGTTTAAAATGAACATGTGTTTGATTTTCTTGTGTATGCTTGTTCTACATATCCTATCCCCTTGTGCTTCGTGCAATCTTGGGTGAAGAAAAATACACAAGTATACCTTTTCTTCTTGGAATTGCCTATCCTCTCCCCTTGTGCCTCTTGGCAATTTCAAGTGACGAAAATAATTTTAAGCTTCAAACATTTGTTACCTTTAGAGGGATTTCCTCCCAAATTGTGAGAGGAAATGACCCAAGTGTTGCTTTCATTTCGTTCCATTATAGAAATAATTGGTGTGGTTAAAGTCATTAACTAGCTAGTGTTGTTTTCCTATACCAATGAATGTCTCTGCTAGTATCCTTGTGATGCATTAAAACCCTTAGATATCCTTAAGGGCTAGGAGGCCTCTTAATTGAGTGAATTTCCACATGTATAGCACTATTTTATTTTGAAAGTCTGAATTACGAACCTTGTTATTAGTGGCTCACCATTTCCTCTGAAGTGTATTTTGAAGTAGTGCATGGGAGGCACACCAGTCCTAGAAGTTACTTACCATGCCTGGTTTTTGGTTGAGGCAATAAAGAAAATGGGGAAGGGACTCCTTTGCTTGGTGTGTCAAGATGATACATTTCCTTGATATATCTTATTTTTCCATTCCAAATTCATGAATTAATCATCTCTTAGGGGATGATGGTAAGTCTACTATGAAATAAACACCTAAACTAGGATTGTTCATGCCTTGTGAGTCAATTTAATGCTTTGCTTGGTTCCAAAACATTGCAAACAAACATCAATGATATTTCTCAAAATTTCAAACCCTTTGGTCTAAGTATGGATACCCTTTTGAAAAGGCCCTGATATTGATGCTTATCCTAAGGATTTCTATCCTTAGAGAATTCTAAATATTTTGGTGCACATCTCAATCCATAATTTCCAATGTAAACATAGGTAACTATGCCCCTAATTTCATCCTTTTCACAAAATGGATTTTGTGAAATGAATGATGTTTTTGATATAGATATTTAGTTGGGAACTTTAACAAGACCAGTGTTTGTGGTAAATAGAAACTAATTTAAGCAAGATAAATTGAAAAATTGAACCCCACATGACCACTTTGCATCTAATCACTCTGGTTGAACAACCAAACCTTATGCCCGCTATCATTCAACCAGACTTTGAACTAATTGAAGGAGAAAAAAAAAATATAATTAGTAGTTTGAGGAGCTTCACTTTTGAAACAAAGGAAACACCAATACAATGGAGAAACACAACATACATCTTAGACAAACAAGAAGAAAGATTCAATATTGTTGTCAGAAGGCCTATATTACCACCTTCTGCGTGGAAATAAATATCCTCTTTTTATGATCTTGTGCTTATCTTCATGATATCCCAAAAAATCAAGGTCCCCAAGAGAAGGTCTACATTATGTCATTTCAAAGTTAGACATCATAGTTCAAAGTTGATTAGAATATGTCTCTCAAGGAATCACCACAACTGAGATAGATCAATAAGGAGATGTTTTCTATGCTATTTCATGAATGAACCAAACCTACACATTTCAAAAGAACTTCTCCTAGCATGTTTCTCACTACCTTGGTCTTGCAAAACAAAGGTTCACTCTAGGTCAAAATTGGGTCAAACATTTTAACCATCCCTTATCAAATTTCAAACCTCACTTCACCAAACTTTGCAAAATTTTGAGCACGCCAACACTTTGGTTTTAGACATCTATCAACCCAAACCCTAACTTAACTACTTTGTATGTGAAATGAATCCTTTTTCATGCACTTAGTTAAGTTAGTTATCATTTGTGGACTAGTTTATCTTGAAGGTCACATGTCTACCTTAAAAATTATCCCTATAAGTCAAAAGTGTTATCCCAAAAAAAAATTCAAGATCACTACCATATCATTCATCCTTTTTGACCTCCCATTATCACCATTGCTCCAAAATGACTTAGAGCATCCCTTTTACCAGAATTTGAGTTAACTAGAGAGTTTAAACATTAAAAATCTCAACACAACTCTCCCATAGGTGACCCACAATTTATGGTAAAGACAATATCACAACACAAGAGAATCATGGAAAAATGCAAAGTCACATTCACCTCAAGTGATCCCAATCCTCAAGAATTTGATTCAAGAAGTCATGTTACTTGATTGCAAGAACCCTTTTCTCCATCAGGACCATATAAGATAGAAGAAATCACAAACAACACATTTGGACTTACTAAGGAAGAAATCATCAAGTACAAACAAGAACATCAAACCTTAGAAAATGTGGCTCCAACTTCCCCATCTTTTGTTGCACAATCATTAATACAAGGATCAACTTCATCCACCATTCAAACAACTCCATCGCTAGGGTTAAGTCACACACCAACTCCTTTTCTTGTAGGTAGACTTACTAAGGACTTTGTACACACTCTTCTATTGGAAATTAACACACTTGTGGGTACCCTCAACACCAATCCTTCTCAAAAAACCACTTGGAAACCAACATTTGGCACTCCCTGACCCATTCCCGAGAATCCTCTACATCAACATAAACCACTTACACTTTAGGAATAAAGGAAAACCTTAACATATCAAGGGTGCCCCTCTTCATCCATCCCCACAAATACCACAAGTGTTCCCAACATCATGCAAGGAAGTGTGGACCAAGTGTCTCAAATAGACCCAAAAGGGAAAGTTAATCTCCTTACGTAAAATAAACCTTCAACACAATATGGGATGTCTTTATCAAATCCCCCAATGAGTTCATCCATCACATTAGTTTCCCAAAACACATTTGTCCCATCCATCACCAACCCAACTCAAAACAACCCCTTGGTCAAAAACCCCATCAACCAAGGCAATACCTTGAACACCTCCGAAACACAAGTAAATCCCTAAAACATCGGTCAAGGGAATCATTTTAATCAATGGACTCAAGGTCCTAATGTTCCATTTCCATCACAATACCTAATGTCACCATCATCATCTTTCTCCATGATCTCTCTCATCATGTAAAATCAAATGGGACCTAAAACTTACATTCATCCATCCAAGTCCACCGTATTGCAAGAAATGATAAACTAAGGGAACCCCAAAAATCTCATCAACAACCTACAACCCGCACAAAACATCAATACCCAAAACCCATCGTAGATGTCCCAAAAACCAACTAATGCTACATTGCAAGCACATGCCCTAGCCTTGCAACAAGAACAACAAAAATATCAAAAATTTGTACAACAACAACAAGCACAACAAGCAGCCTTAGTAGCACAAGAACAACAACAAGAATCCTTAGAACACAACAAGAATAGAAAGCAAAACAAGCAACTTGAGTAGTACAACAACACCAACAATAATGAGTAGCCTTTGTAGCACAACAAGCACAACAACAAGCCCAACAACAAGCCCTTGTGGTGTAAAAATAACAACAAGCAGCTTTAGCAACACAACAACAACAACAACAAGAAGTAGCCTTAGCATCATAGTAACAACAAGCCCAACAAGCATCTCTCATGGCACAACAACAACAAGCCTTACTAGCCCAATAGTATGCCCAACAGAAAAAACATGGTTTATACTATAATCCTCAGTAAAACATTGCCAATATGTAAACACATTAGGAACATATATGCCTCCACCACCATCACCTTCACAATATCCCACACCTCCATACACACCATACAACACCTCATCATATCAAAATCCATCATACAATCTATCTGCCATCCCACAATATGCAACATGTGTTCCTCTACCAAACCTACAAGACAATGTAGCATCGCAACTTAAGGCATTAATACAAGAGATGTAGGATATTTGGATGGGAAAAATGAAGAAGCCCCATACACAAAAAAACCTATTCCCATATCCATTTGATCGAAATATCACAATGGTATTGTTCCCTCCTAGTTTTGACGTCCCCAAATTTGATAAATACAAAGGGATTGGAAGTCTTGTAGACCATGTCAAAGAGTTTAACATCATGTGTATGGAGGTTGCCTAGAATGATTCCTACTTGATGCGCCTCTTTCCATGAAGTTTGATAGGCTCAACCATCAATTGGTTTTCACAGTTACATCCAAGTATCAAAAACTTTCAAGAAATCACTAATGAATTCATCGACCACTTCTCCTTTAATCTTAACATGGACGTAAGCCTAGAAGAGTTGTACACTCAAAAAAAACAAAGGAGAATATTTCACCAATTTCTTACAATGATAGAGGAAAAGGGCTAGTAAGAGAAAGTGGCTAATTCTCAATGAACAAAAAGTGGGGATCATTATAGCAAATTTCAATCTTGATCTATCCTTTCACTTGAAGATGCAATACATTACCTCTTACAATGATCTTGTCCCTAGATCCCTTAACATTGGGAGAGCTCTAATCTCACAGGGAAATACCCAATTCTACAAAGACAATGACCCATCAACCAGTTCAAATGACAAGCCTTGTGTTTGGGCTAAGAACAAAAATGTGATGAATGATGGCATAGTAGATGCTAAGGTAGTCCTAAGTGCTCCTAGGAAAAACACCAATCAACTGAATTGCTCAACCAACCATACAACAAACAATATCACCACAAACTAATTAGATCAATAACATTGAAACACAACAATGATGAACTCCCAATAGGAACAACTATCCAAAACAAAAATACACATAGTTGGAAAAACCTATTGAAACTATTATGAAGAAATTGGTAGAGTGAAAATTGATAACACTTCCCAATTTCAAAAAATACCAAGAACCATAGGATAAGCCACTCTTGTGCAACCAAAAGGACCATTTTGACTTCCACAAAATTAAGGGACAAAAAAAATCAAACTATATAAGGCTCAAAAATTTTAGTCGAGACCTTATTGAGAATGGATACATATGTGTTGAAGTACCATTTGATAACAAGGATATCAAAATATACAAAAAACCTATGCTAGATCATAGCAAAGGAAACAATGAAAAAGGTACTTGGATTACACAAATGTGCAACATGTCTATTCCAATGTAGTTTCTTCCTATGATAGTGTCATCAACGTCATCACCATCAAATGGCCTAGTGTGAAATGTGGAGTCACAACATAATGTGGAAAATTCACCATCCAAGGAGTTTCATCTCAACCTAGGGCACAACCTACATTTCCAACATCAAACCCTAGCAAATACAGTATCCTACATTAGCTTAAGAAGACCCCTACATAGATTTCTATCTTGGAACTATTGAGGCTATCCCCCACACATAGAGAAATATTAGAGAAAGCTTTGTACTCATCATCCGTCCTTGAGGATATGGATACATAGCAGTTTCAAGCTATGCTAGGATATATTTCTATCCCTCATCTTCTCACCTTCCTAGAACACTTTGAGGTCATTATTCATAAGAAAAAGGTTAAAAGAGTCTTAGTAGATGGAGGTGCCAGTCTAAAAATTTTCACCCTTCATTTGATCAAGAACCTAGGATATTTAGTGGATACTATTAAGAAAGCAAATAGTACCACTATCAGACCATATGACGATCAAGGGCAGGTATCAAAAGGAATAATCATGCTACCCATCCAAGTGGGACCTGTCATTGCAAAAACTACATAAAAAGTGTTAGACCTTGATCTCCCCTACAAAATCTTGCTTGGACAACCTTGGATACATTCCCTAAAACTCGTAGCTTCAACCTATCACCAATGTGTAAAGTTTCCTTTTGAGGATCTAGAGAAGTTACCATTCCTAGTGATCCTAAGCCCTTTTACTACTACTAGAATCTTGAGGCAAAGTTCTATAAGATCCCCTAAATACCTAAGACTAACAAAGGTCCTACACCCTCCTCATTTGTTGACCCATCATCCCTTGCATCTACCTCAGAAAAAAAAAAAAACACCCATTATGTAAAACATTCCTGATATCAAAGAAATGATCTAAGATGATGGTTGTGGAAATTATAAACTATAGAATAAAACTTTTGTGTTGGAAGAGCTACCTCTTTCTCCCAAATCTCATGGGAAACCCACACCTAACAACAAAGTGGCTAAAGTAGTAAAGATGGCAGCAACCACCTTTAAATCAAGTGGGTGGATTTGAACAAAGAAGAATGAGGAGGATGTCTCTAAACTACTCTATAAAGATGAAAAACCTATGCCCATTCTTCCTATGGAAGATGAAAACAAAGGATTGCAACTAATGAAAAGATGGGGGTACAACAAGAATGAGAAACTAGGTCAAAATGACAACGGTTTGCTAGAACCCATCGTTCCTAAGAAACATCCAAAGAATCTTGGCCTAGGATGTACTACTTCAAAGGTTACCCTTATTGGAAAAGGTACTTCTACTAAATGAGTTGATGCTTCCTCTTAGTTACCAACATTACACAATACTACCCTAGATGACTTCTCCCTCAACCTTGCTGACCTATTTGAGAATAAATCTCTCTTCATGATATCCACAACATCTTTCACCCTGAATGATCAAACCACTGAAATAAGCCTAGTATACTCCCAACTCATTGACTAGGACCAACAAGGACCATTGATTTTGGATTTATTCAAAAATGATGAAACAATCTCAAAATTCATGGGACTTCATGACAACTTACCATGGGAAGATCACAAGGTTGGTTTTGATATAGAACTAGACATAGGGGCATACTACAAGGACATAATTGAATCTTTCAATCACAAAATTGATGACATGCAACTAACATACAAATCTTTGAGTGAAAACCACACTGTGACACTTTTTGTTCCTAAAATAGTAAAAAGAAAGGACACATGTAAGGGTCAAAACCTCTCTAAGGTGCCCAAGGGTGAGGGATTCAATCTCCCCCTTAGTGAAATGCACCCAGAGAAGTCAACAATGCTAGTAGAAAAGGATACCCTAGTGAATGTAGGAATAGAAGAAGCACCCAAGATCACTTTCTATGCCAAATCCTTATTGGAGGAAGAACAGAAAAACCTAGCAGCATTCTTGAAAGAGAGCAGTTTCAACTTTGCATGGTCATACACATATATACCAGGACTCAATGTAGAGGTGGTTGTGCATCACTTAGTAGTCTATCCTGAAGCCAAACTAGTGAAGAAAAAATTGAGAAAGATGCACCCTTAGATAGAACTCCTCATGAAACTTGAGTTACAAAAGCTTCTTGACGTTGTATTCATCCAAACAATAAATTATCTTGAGTAGTTTTCCAACTTAGTATGAATCTCTAAACCCATTGGGGGCATCAAAATATGCACGGATTTCAAATAATTAAACAAACCATGCCCGAAGGATGATTTCCATCTTCCTAACATCATCATTATAGACTTAACAATTGGGCATGAAATGTTGTCACTCATGGATGATTTTTCAAGCTATAATCGAATCATGATCGCTAAGGAGGATCAAGATAAAACTACATTCACTTTTCCATGGGGAACATATTGTTGGAACATGACACCATTTGGGCTGAAGAATGCAAGAGTGACCCATCAAATAGAAATGACCCTCATCTTTCATGACATGATGTATAAAATATTTGAAGACTATGTGGATGAAATTTTGAAAAAATCAAAGAAAAGGAGTGAGAACATAGAGGTATTGGGGCCCATCTTCGACAAGCTGAAAGAGTATAAAGCGTAGTTGAACCCAAAAAAGTGTGTCTTTAGGGTTACATCAGGGAAGCTTCTTGGCTATATCGTCTCACAAAAAGGGATAAAAATTGATCCAGAAAAGGTAAAATCCATCCTAGACATGGAACCACTGCAAACATTGAAACAAATGAGAGAGTTACAAGGAAGGTTGTAATTCATGTAAAGGTTCATAGTGTAATTATCAGAGAAAATCTACCATTTCTTGCATCTTCTCCATAAAGGAATAACTTACAAGTGGGATAATAGAAAGCGCAATAAATCTTCCCAATAGATCAAGGACTACTTATTGACACCTCTAGTGCTCATGCCACTGATACCAAACAAACCATTGATCTTATATATCTCAATAACATCAACAAAACTAGGTGCTCTTCTAGCACAACATGATAAAAAAAAAGGAAAGATCCATTCATTACATTAGTAGGACCTTAGTAGGGTATGAAATGAACTACTCATCCATTGAGAAAGCATGCTTAGTGGTGGTTTTTTCTTCAAAAAAGTTTAGAAACTACATGCTGTCACATCCAATCAAGCTTATTTCAAAGATTGACTCATTGAGATACCTATTATCCAAAGCAACTCTCACTAGGTGAATGGCCAAATGGGTAATGATCTTGACTGAATTTGACATAGAATATGTGGAGTGCAAGGAAATCAAAGGAAAAGTGATTGTAGACCAATTGGAAGAAGCATAGATATTTATGCAAAGAATTCTTTAATATCTAAATTTCCTAATGAATCGTGTTCCTTGTTAATATAACTGATCAATGAAAAATGTACTTTGATGGATCATTCACCCAACATGGATTAGGAGTAGGTATCATCTTTATCACTCCTCAAGGTGATTTAATCCCAAAGTCATACAAGCTATCATTTCTATGTACTAATAATATTTTTGAGTACAAAGTCCTAATCATAGGTCTAAGGATAGTAGTTTAATGGCAGATACAAGAGTTGAAAGATATGGGGACTCACACCTGGTTATCAACCAAGTCAATGATGACTACCAAACCAAGGATGATAAACTCACCCCTTATAAGAAGATGGTAGAAAATCTCAAGGACCTTTTCATTGGTATAACTTTTGGGAAAATTCCTCACATGAACAACTGAGCATCAGATGGTATGGCAACAATTGGATCATTGTTAGACATGTCATATAATGTCCTTCAATATGAATTCTTGGTAGAAAAAATTCTTGTACCAACTTTTGAAATCCTTGAATTTGAATTTTCGTGTGTGATAATTGGTTCTAGTTCCCCATGGTATCTTGGTATATTCACCTACCTTAGCAAAGGAACCCTCCCATCTGATATAACCTCCAATCTTATGAATAAATTTGTTAAGAAGGCATCCAAATTCGTGATCCTAGATTATACCTTATACAATTGAAGCATTGAGGGAACATTACTACAATGTCTCAACCAAGAGGAAGCCTTGACCACCTTAAAAAAGGTACACGATGGCATATGTGGTTCCCATTCTAGTGGTATGACTTTAGCTAAGAAACTTTTGAGGATGGGCTATTACTGGCCAACCATGGAAAGAGAAGCCCATCAATACATGTAGAAGTGTGTCTAGTGTCAATAGCATGGAGATCTTATTCATGCCCCAACTTAGGAGTTACAGCCCATGGTCACACCTTGGCCTTTCTTATAGTGGTGGCTTGACCTCATAGGAAACAATACTCTAACTTCATGTAATGGCAATAAATTCATCCTCATGACCATTGAATATTTTATCAAATGGGTCAAAACCATTCCTATAACCTACATAATAGGGAAGAAAATTTATAAATTTATCTTGAATTACCTTATCTATCATTATGGTGTTCCATAATCCCTTATCTCAAACAATGGAACACCCTTCAAGAATCAGGATGTGAAAGAGCTATGTCAATGATTCAACATCCAACACCAATTCTCTACCCCATATTACCCCTAGGGAAATGATCAAGCTGAGGCTACCAATAAGAATATTCTAAAAATCCTAAAGAAAATGGTCAATGAAGCTAGCCATGACTGGCATCTATAGTTAAATCCCACCCTTTGGGCCCATCGAACCAGTATCCGCACACTTATAGGTGCAACCCCATTCTCCTTGGTCTAGGGATCAAAAACCATCTTTCATATTGATGTTGAGCTTCCCTCACTACGAGTCTCACTACATAACCTAATCACTGATGAAGAATATAGAGTATCAAGCAACTAAATGAGCTAGAATTCTTGGATGAGCATTGTCTTGATGCCCTTAATCACTTGCAAGTGTATATCAAAATTGACTGAAACAGAGCTATAACAAGAAGATCAAGTTTTGGTCTTTGCAAGTAGGGAATCTTGTCCTAAAGTGGAATAATTTTTTTTTTTCCAAATTAGGAGAGTAAAGGAAATTTTGAGCCTAACTGGTTAGGCCCCTTTGTTATTATAGTAAGATATGCATCAAGAGCATATCAATTGTTAATGCTTGAAGGTGAACCCTTGCAAGAACCGACCAATAGTCTACATATTAAGTTTTTTTATGCCTAGGCTTGAAGGGTATAACTCTAAAAAATACAAAAAAAAAAAATGATCAAAAATCCAAAACATGAGAAAAAAGATTGAAAAATTTAAGAAAAAAAATCATCCTCTAGTGAAAACCACCTTGATGGTGCTTTTGGAAAGTACCTTGGTGAAAACTTGGCAAAAAGGTGCCTTGCGTAAATAAACCACCTCCATCTATTCTTTGGCTCTTTATCCTATCATTCTTTGCGTCATATTCATCCATCGCATCATTCATCCTATTTATTCCATCACCCATCCATGTCTAAGTCATAGATTGATATCATGAAGTATTGTATCCCCTTTAGTACTACTTGGCATATTTCGAAGGTCAACTTGTCCTGCCTATATCAAGATAGTCTATTGCTTATCATTGGGGGGAAAATTGTTCTGGATTGGTTCAAGTTCTTGTATATCATAAGGTTATTGGAAATCTCTCAAAAATCACAAAAACATTCATAAAATCTCTTTAAAATCCAAAAACACTTGCAAAATCCTGTATAGTTGAAAATCCAAAAACATCCAAATCTTGTATAGCCAAAAATCCAAAACATCCAAATCTTGTATAGCTGAAAATCCAAAACATCCAAATTCCTATATAGCCAAAATCCAAAAACATTTAGAAATTGTAAAGTCAAAATCTAAAACATCCAAATTCCTCTACAACAAAATTCCAAACAAATTTAGAAAATTGTAAAGTCAAAATCCAAAAGCATCCAAATCACATCAAATATCCAAAAATTGCACCATGTCAAACTACATTGTCTCTAAGCTTGAACGTAGACCAGGCCATCATTGATGTGCCCCCGAGACACTTTAGGTTAGGAGTCTATCATAATAAATTGACAATCCATCCACTGTTCATTTTTCATCACAAATAAATCAAGTCAATCAACCTACATGGTATCTTCATGTATAACATATGCAAGGATCATCTTTGATAAGCCCCCAAGCCCCCTAGGATAGTATTTTATGTTAGTTTCTTCGTCAAAAATCTCAGAAAACATAAAAACACTCAGAATACTTAGAAAACCACCAAAACATTCACAAAAATCAGAAAAACCCCTAAAAATTCAAAAAACTTAGAAAATCCCAAAACATTTGAAAAATTAGAAAAGAAAACATCAGAAAACTTCAAAAAAACAAAAAGAAAACTTAGAAAAACCCTAAAACAACCTCAAATAATTGAAAACCAAAACATTTGCATAAACTTTCAAAAACACCAAAGATTACCTCAAAATATTTTCAAAACACCCAAAATATTGAAATATTCCAAAAACCCCAAAACCATCCATCCCATTTCGCTTCCACCCATAGTAAATTTTCACCCATAATAAATCAAATCATCACCTTCAAACTTTGGAAAATCAAGTAGAAAGCAAGTATTCCAAGTCGTAAAGTGAGAATCTAGAAGTGTCAAATTATAAAGTCTAAATCATAGATAAACAAGTTAGTGAATTTTGTATCAACACTTATCACACAAGTCATCCTAATTAAATGATATAATAACATGTCCTAGGATGTATCCTTCCAACAATGGACATCACCATTAGAAATCACCTTACCTAAGTTAAACTGGAAAGAGATATAGATAATGTTGACTATTTGTCTATAATCTTTTCTTGTGATTTATCTTATTGAACCATTACGAGGACCTCTCGATGATGTCTCAATGATTTAGAGAGAAAGGAATGGGGCATCGGTGATTATCTTTTATTTTTTGTGCTTGTGGATGTTCTTGTAAAATATTCTTGGTGTATACTTTCTTAGTTGTGTGTAGGGAGGTTTTTTGGAGTATATTGTTGACTATTGTGTATGCTTTGGTCTCAGATATTCTAAACTACTAAACTACATTCCGATGAGGTTTTTAACAAGAACTATCCTATTTGTTTGCAAATTCAAAGTTCATTAGACTAGATACAATGCCATCCTGGTTTTTCATATTAGGATGCATGTCATGTCTATGTGTTATATCTAACATAAGGAATGACGAAAAATACCAATCCCATATATGAGAAAATCATCATTCTCATCACCATATCTAATAAAGTCTTGGTGGATCATGGACTTGTTGGAATTTTTTCAAAATCAATGGTCAAATCATTCATCTTATTCTTCTATCTTCTTTCCACACTAACCTGGTATCATGACATTCAACAAAAAAACATCATCATGCATCCATCCCACACCCACAAAATCATTAGCATGCATACATCTCACATCATCACGACACATCATGATAAAAGAAAACATAATCTGTTGCATCATCATTATCATTTAAGTTGTTTTGAATAATATAGATTTGTTATTCTAAGCATCTTAAAGATATTGCATTATCATATATCACATCCATATCATGATCATCCATAGCATCTATACTATAAGCATCATCCTATGTATACATTTATCTACATCCACATCCATACATGCATTATCATGACACCATAAATTACATCGAGAAAGTACATAAAAGGAAATGCATCCATCCATATCATTTGCATCTGTATATCATAAACATGTCATAACATCCACCCCATAACATATCACCAAAAGATACTTAAAAACAATGCGACACATCCATTGCATTGCATTGTATATTATTACATCATTGCATATCACACATCACATAAATAAAAGAAGTACATCCATCAACATTGCATCCATACATTCATAGAGCATGAAATAAAAGTGCATCACATATTGAATCTGGATCATCTCTATATATATATATATATATATATATATATATATATATATCAAGCGTGCAAAGCTATGTCACACTTTCGTAACTTATGGCACAAGTGAATTTAAGTATTTTTAACTAAAAATTAATTTTGGTCAAACATGTGATCTTGGAAGATTCACTCTAGCTAAGTTATATATGTCCACAACTTTTCCAACTAAAATTGCTGGCAAAATGCATATTCATCACAACTTTGAGTACAATTTACCAAAAAAATAAAATTATTTGAAAAAGTTGATGTTTCAGCAACTTCTACTCATGTAAAAAACATTTTTTTAAAAATATAAAAAATACCTTTTTGTAGATCCACAAGTTTAGTTTTCAAAAATTTATATATTTTAATAGTTTAAGTATTATTTATATTTTCCATTTTATTTTTAGTAAATGTAGGTTATCAACACAAAACATTAGGGTGATTATGATGTCAAGGAAAAATAGTAAAACTTATTAAAAAAATTGAAGAAAAATGATGCCCTAGATACAAGAATCTATATCAAGATGGTATAATTTTTTTTCTATTTTAGATAAATAATTAATATGAAAGTTGACATCAACTTGAAATAACTAATTTTTAATAGGTTCACATTGTAATATTTATTTAAAAATATATATTTATCAAAGTTGGAAAAAATATATCCATGCCCTAAAGTTTCAAGTTACAAATACACACAAAAAAAATGAAGGAAAATTAATAAAATCTACTATATAAAAATTGACATCTCATGTAACTTCATTTTTCATAATTTTATCAGCAACTAAATTATAGTGTTAATTTATAAAACACTATATTGAAATAAATTTTTAATTTTTTCAAAAAAATACAAACATAAAATATACTAAAGAATAAATATTTTATTAGTTTGCATCATTTAAAAATTCAAAACATATATATCACTTAAATTTAGTGATTCAAGTTTAAAAGTTGGATCAATGTTGGTCGGTTCCTTTATAAAAGTGTGACACAACTTTGTACTTTTACCCATATATCAAAAAATGACTATCATAGTACAATATCTAAATCAGTGTATGTATATCAATCAAAAGAACAATATCCATGAGGCTATGAAAAATGAGTCCATGAATATATATATATATATATATATATATATATATATATATATATATATATATAAATGATCAACAAAATAATCAAAAAGTGTCTACAAAATAGCTAGCCTTGGTGGTTGGTTGACTCCCCTCTAACTGATGGCTAATCCTCAACCCGAGGAGGTGCTTTACTCCTCTGTGAAAAATCTAGCTACCTCATCACTTGAGGAACATCTTCATGACAATGCATTATGTAATAAGTAGCCTTAGTAACTGCCTCTCTATACAAATGAGCAGACGCCAACCGTCCTTGGGATGCAATTGTCATCGCCTCAAGCTATTGTCTCCTCCCAATCTCCTAGGCCAACTATAAGTCCAATTGCTACCACAACTAAACCTCGTTATCTCTCTGAGTTGTCATGTCTTGTAGCTACTATTGTAGTCGATCCCTCTCTACCTGCAACTGGTCTCTCTCAATTGTGAGAACCTATATCTAAGCTTGTACCTATGCATTTCGCTGTAGGACTGGAGGAGGCGGTGGTGCACCTAGAACATGTCCATCATACTACCCTAGGTCCTAGTGACCCTAATCTAGCTGTTGTTGTTGATGCCCATCACTTGGAACCTATGCCTTATCATCCTTTGATTGATCCTATCCCTACCTTGACCCCCATCCATACCTCCACCCTAGCCACCATCTCAGCCTCAACCTTAGTCTTAGCCTTAGCCTCAACCTCATCCTCTCCCTCTACCTCCGGGGTATCCCCCCACTAGATCTGTGAAGTGCATGGGTGGCCTAAACCATTCTTCATAAGCTAGGGTAGTCCCTACATCTGGTATGCCCTAGTCATAATCCCATGGCTATGAAACAAGCTATATAAAGTCATTAACTAGTCAATTTTGACTCCCCACTAGACATCTCTCTAAGATATTGCAAAGACTGATGTGTAGTCATTGGGAGGTACATCTTGTACCTTCCCAAATTGTCTGGTCGCGTGGTCTGGGAGATACCACTCTATCATTATATGCTTTCTCCCATGGAGATAGCGAGTCTACCAAGAAAAGTATAACTATTGCTGGTCATCACACCATGTTGGATCCTACAACCACGACCTCCATTTGAAAATGGTCATATCATCAATGACCCTACACCAATAAGGTAAACCTATATGGATGGTGTTCTAGAGTGTCATCAAAACCTTGTACTTGAAGACGATGGGCTCGTCCTCATGAATGTCTGCTAAAACTATAAGGGGCCTCCAAATATAAATTTTCTCTTATGCCCAAATGTGGAGCAGTGTAACACCTACCCTAATGCTCTTGCCCTCGTAGTACACTGCCTGATGCATGTCGTAGTACAAGGAAGCAAGAAGAATTAGACCCTAGGAAAGCATAATATTCATCCTGATCATAGCCTCCCATGCCACCCTCGACCTTGGGCTAAAGTGCTCATTGATCTAAGGAAATGATGCCATAAATCAATGCAACAATGAACAATCTCAATATTGGTATACAAGCCCTATACAAATCCAAATCAATTTGACAGCTCACCAAGATTATGTTGTTCATGTGTAGCAACAAACAAAATGCATCTCTCCTGACATCTATCATAGATAAGACACTCTCCATGTATTAGAAATCTTAGGATACACCACACATCCTCAAGTGTAATGGTGGCCTCACTAGTGCGCAAGTGAAATGAAGAGGTCTCGCTATACTGCCTCTCGATAAACACAGTCATCATCACCAAATCTATCTTCAATCTCTAGAAGGAATGCATTGAAGCCTAGTCCAAGCATCCCTAGCCTCTCCACCTCATGGTCATCAAATTCTCTTGTTGTTACCAAAATTTCTGAACGGTGCTCTCGCGACATCAATGGCGAAGAATCCTTCTGCACGATCACACACACACACCATCAATTTTCCAAGAGTTTGAAAAATGATCAAAATTTGAGACTTTGCATCCTAAAACATCAAAATTTTCATTGAAATCAATAGTGTCATTATTTTTGGTATGTGTCACTATATGGGTATGTGCAGGATCATCATGGAAAAAATAGGCCCTTAAGTGGTAAAAAATTTAGAAATATCAGAGTTAGGCAACTTGACATAAAAATTTGAATAAGTTATCTATATTATATTAAAAATATGTAAGAATAGAATCTGTAGAAAACTGAATGTATTTTTTAAACTACAAGGATTTTTTTTTTAAAATCTGTTTGGTGAAAATTTGAAATTTCAATGCAGTAGTACTTAAATTTCAGGGAAAAAATAAGAAGTAGGTGTATGTTTGACCACCCTAACCACAATAAAATAATAATATTTTTTGATATGATTTAAATATATATAAGTAGAGGAATCATGTCCCAATGTGATTATATTTTTTTGTAATTTTTTCCAAGTAAATAATTAATTATGAATTTTTATTACAGCTTTTAAAAATATAAAAACTG
>VDFB02281492.1:459477584-459496444 GCA_007258455.2 Sequoia sempervirens
TGTACCTAAAGACAATGGGCTCATCCTCATGAATGTTTGCTAAAATTACAAGGGGCCTCAAAATAGCAATGTTCTCTTATGCCCAAATGTGGAGCAGTGTAAGACCTACCCTAATGCTCCTGCCCTTGCAATACACTACCTGATGCATGTTGTAGTACAAAAAAGAAAGAAGAACTAGACCATAATAGTCATCTTGATAATAGCCTCCCATGCCACCCCCGAGCCTGGACTAAAGCCTCTACCCCATTGATCTAGGGCAATGACGCCAGAAATCGGTGCAACAACGAACAATCACAATATTAGTATATGAGCCTTGTACAAATCCAAATCAATCTAAGAGCTCATAGAGATTATGTTGTTCATGTGTAGCAATGAACAAAATGCATCTCTCCTAACATCTATCATAGATAAGAAACTCTCCATGTATTGGAAATTTGAGGATACACCACACGTCCTCAAGTGTAATAGTGGCCTCACTAGTGGGCAAGTGAAATGAAGAGGTCTCGTTGTGCTACCTCAATAAGCATAGTCATCATTTCCAAATCTGTCTTCAATCTAAGTGAAGGAATGCATTGTGAAGCCTAGTCCAAGCATCCCTTAGTTGCTCCACCCTCACGGTCATCAAAGTCTCTCACTATTACCAAAATTTCTAAGAAGGTTTCAAGAATATCAATGGCAGAATCCTCCTCGTGATGCATTGTAATAATACACAATGTAAATTTTCCAAAGACTTGAAAAAAAATGATCAAAATCTGAGACTTTGCATCCTAAAAACAATAGTAAATATCAAAGTTTCTGATTGAAATCAAATAGTGTGTCACTATTTTGTATGTGTCACTATATCCATTTCAGGGATGTGTCAGCAATTTAGCAACACATGTCACTACGCTCAATAGTGAATCAACATTCACATGCATCAATATAATAAAAAGAAGGGTGTGTCTCTATTTGGAAAGTGTGTCACCCACCATAAGTGAGCGACGCTAAACCTAAAAAGCCTATACGTCACTATATTAAAATCATGACATCCTAATCAAAAGCGTCACAAGAGAAAAAATTGGTGGTGCATCGCTAAATAGTAAGTGCATTGCTAAAATATTAATAGCGACACTTTTGATAGCTTTCACATGTTGCTATATAGCAATGTTCCTAAGACCCTAATTTTGATGCGATATTAAATGCACCTAAATGCGAAAATCAAGGCAAGTTTCAAATCACATACTCGGGGTCCTGCATCTGCTCAACACTGGTACTCTTGAACCTTCTTTGAAAGGTGAAGTGGAAGCGCATTGCGAGCCATTTTTCCAATGCATAAATGAATTGGAAGTGTAGCCCTTCTCACCTATTTAAGCCTAAAACAAGGTTTTTTTCCCTAATTTGAGGCAAAAGCTAGGGTTTTGTCCTATTTTACCTGTTTCCACCGTATACAACCTATTTTGAGACATTTTTTGCATTTTTAAGGCCATTTTTGGCATTTTGGGGCATGTTATGATCCCTAAACCTATATTTTACCTTTGTTGAGAATCCAACCCAAAATTGAAATTTTCCACCTGATTTCTCAAGGGGGTAGGGACACAGCTTATTCCTTCCACTAGGGAAATAGTGGGGAATCCAAAAATCCAAAAAAAATAATTTTTTGATTTGAGCAGTAGTTTTAATCTGAAAAAGCATCAGTCTTTGAACCAATGTAACATGTACCTTGTTTCAAAAAGGGGAAAAATGTAGAAACTTAAAAATGTCCTGAATGATATCACACACTTGAATCTGATATACTAACATCACTTTGTCTTGAAACCCATCCTCTTTCTTGCTTAATTGATTAAATTAGCCTAGCTATTTAATTAATTATATAATTTTCATCTATTAATCTAATTAACCTAACTAGGTTAATTCATACCCCTTTCATACCAACCTTTCATCCTATTAAATTGGATAAATCAAATTATTTAATTTAATCCCTAAGTCCTCTTATTTAATTAAATAACCCTAAGTTATTTAATTAAATATCATATTACTTCTCCTTTTCATTAAATCATTTATTTAATGAATATCCTAATTCCCTAATTTCCATAATTAAAACTTTGTTTTAATTATCAAAATTACTATTAAATCTAATCCTCTCACTTTGAGGGAATATTCTCATGGAATATGCCTTCTCCTTTGCACAATTAAATTTGGTTTTAATTAACTAAATATCTAATTTTCCTCACTCATGAGAATATTCTCTTTCTTCACTCATTTGAAAAAGGGAATATTCCTTTTACAACAAACTTTCAACAAAGCTTCTTGTGAAAATTTTGAAAGTGTGTTTGTTTGGATGAATGTAAGCCCTTGATTAAATATAAACTTGCATTTTTAACCTTTGATTGGAATCCATGATCCATGCATCCATCTTCCTTCCATTCTGACCGTTGATTGATCCTTTTGATAAGTGGCCATCAGTTTCAATTTTCCTATTCTATAAATAGAGCTTGCATCTATTGAATAGGGATCCATCTTATAATAGTAAACTTATGTTGTTAAAATCACTCTCATCTTGTATCCATATTTCATGTTTTAAGAGCATTTTTAGGTTAATTTACTTGCATTATTAGCTTGGAGCATCCATTAATGGCTTCCATGGTAACTTAGTTGCATCCATTTAGTATATCTTGAAACTAGGGTTTTAATATTTCAAATCTTGCATACATTTAGAATAGCTTTGCATACACTTACATCAATCATCTTAGCTTTCATCATGTTTCACACACATCTCTCATCGGTTTCATAATTTTTTTTCAATAAGACTGATTGAAACAAGCTCATTATCCAAGGGATTGGGAAAGGGTCACCATTCCACATCAATGTGACACCACTCCCCCAATTGGATAAGTTTCAATGTCTTAGAGTAGATATTTATCAAGATTCTGTATTTTAATATGTTAGTTTTAATGGCTTCTTAGCTTATTTTTCATTGAATGATCTTATTGGATTGATGCTTAGTGGATTAAGTACGCTTCAAATCCTCATGGATCAAGTGTAGTTATCCCATGCTACATTGTCAGTCATAGACTTGAAAGGATTTTTGTTTGTTTTCGCTCTTTATGTGTCATTCTTCCTATTCCATGAGTATTTGGGGAATGATGATAGCTTCGAGCTCTCTAATAAGATTATATCTAAGACATACTAACCCCAAATCCATGGATCCCTTGTGTGATTTTGGGGGAAATCCCCTTTTCATTGGCATTATTCTTTTACAACTCATGTTTCATTGTGTAGTCTTCTTACTTCATGTAATGTGTCTTTCACTTTTTGGTGACATTGTGTGTGATGTACCTCAAGAGTGTGATCTCTCTTAGCATATTATATTCCTCTTAGTGGCTTGTTGTGACACATTGCATCCCCTAAGTTGCGAATCTTCTATTCTTTGATTGGTCCTCTCTTGGAGACATTAGGCATGATGTTCTCAAAGTTGAGACCTTACACATGAACTAATCAAAACTCCATTGAATGTACCTTACAGTATTTTGCACTTACAATATCTATTGTATGACCACCTTGCATAACACACTTTGCTTGCCTATGGTGCCATCTTAATTATTCATGGGTGTTAAGCATATGAATATTTTCTTATCTCATGAAGCTCAATGTTTATTGCTTTGTGGCGCCTTATGAAATTTATCACATGTGAGCTATAAATTTGGTATGGTTAGCATGTGGGAGCTAAACTTAGGCATGACTTTCCCATAGCCACTTGCTTGTCTACTATGAGTGCATACTAGCCATGTGCGTATTTGTCTCATTGGAGGCTCACCTAGTGGATGACCTGAGGTTCCACTATCCCTTGTGAGCATTCATTTGGTTTGCATAGTGGATATCGTGTTCCACTTGTAAATGTTTATTGGAAAAACAACCTAGATCTGATCCATAGCTCATGTGGGACAAATGGTCGAAGCTTGATCCACCCCTCTTTTTTTTTTCTTTTTTTTCTTTATGTATTTGGTAATGTATGCTTGCGCCTTAATTTTGCCCCTTACACTACTTTAATGTGTGTCCTCTTGTGCTTATGTTGGTTTTCTATAGGATCTTGGATCCTGGGAGCTTGGCCATCTCCTTCAATCTTTGTCATCCTATATCATCTACATTGGTAGACATGAACCCATCTTGACGCAAGTTTGTCTACTTTTGTGTGAGTTTGAAGCAAGTTCATCCTCTCACTAAAGTGGGGGCTAAATGTAGTGACATAAAATGTATCCATCTACATTTTCACACTTGTTTAGGCCTCCCTATTAAATTGAGGCTAATGTTGCTCTAATTTAGTGTTGTAATATTTTTAACACATTCACATTAAGTCTAGGGCCCTTGTAAACTAAATGAACTTAATTGTACCATTTTTAGGGTGTTGTAAAGTGTACCTTTAAACTTTCACGCTAATCTATATTTTTTATTAAATAACTGATCTTCTTTATGCCTTATTTGGCCTCATTTTGCATCCACAAGCCTTATTTAATGTATCTTTTTGAGACTAATCCTAACATAAATACCATATCTAATCATAATTCATGTGTTTTTGGATTGTATGGCCCAATTTTAGTGATCTAGGATTCATACATCACCTTGGACATATGGTTCCCACCTATGTTTCAGGGCCCTGATGTATATTTCACATTAAATTAAGCATTTCTTAAAAATTGTGTCCCAAGCTTAGCCTAATGGAACTCATACACCACAACTAGCATATGAGTCAGGCTTAGCTTATACCTAAATTAAATTCATATTATTTGCAGGATTTTATTCTCCTATATCTGATGACGTCTTGTAATGTTGTAATTTTGGGAAATCTGGCATAAACAAGTATAAATACAAGGTTATTTCACTCATTTTTCACCTAGCATGTTGAACAAGCATCCTTATAGAAAATTTGATTTCAAAAGAGAATTCAAGAGTTTACAATAGCCTTCAAAGAGTTAATTATCAAGTGTTTTAGATCATTTTTCAAGTATCCAGCATCATGTCAAATTCACAATGCATCATGTTTGTTTTTGAGCTAACATTTGTGATGTAGGGTTTTATGATTCAAGCAAGCATTCAAGTCAAGATCCATATCATTCAATTAAGATTCAAGATCCACATTCATGCTAGCCATTTCACACATTTTTGTAGCATTCTATTCAAAGATTTGGTCAATTGTGATATTGCTTTTTATCATTCATCATTCCTCCTTCCTATTTGATTTCATTTCAAGGTTTGATTACCAAAATGGGATTTGACCAAGGAAAACCCCTTTCTACTAACAAAAAAATATTTTCCCCTCTTTAGTGTGTGATTTTCAAATCTAGATTGAAGATACATTGAAGAGCAAGATTGGAAGAAGTTGTCAAGTTCATAAAGTTGTCAAATTTGTCACCTTGTTTACAAGATCACTAAAAGACACCTATAGAGAATAATTCAACATTCCAAATGTGAGAATTAGGATTGGAAGGATGAGAAAAGATAGAAGAGCATATTCAAAATTTTACCCCCCGAAAAAAATAAATAGGATTGATACACCACATTTGGCGTATGTGTCCTAGTAAAGGGATTTTTCTAGATTTTAGGAGTTCTAGACTTGCCACTGTCAGATTTATGTTTATGCTAAAAACCCTAATTTGGGACTAAATTGCCCAGCATGGCATATGAGTCCTAGTCAGTGTTGAGGTCAAATTTTTTAGCATTTCATACCTTGTTCTAAGCTTCTATAGGTTTCTAGGTACACCTTTGTGTTTTCTTAGTTTACTATTCTAATTTGCATTCATTTCTAGGTCATTTTCTCGAGTTTTGTACATCATTAAGTTTTATCATTAGGGCTTGCATGTTACTTGTCTTTCCATGTCCTAGTTTGGTGGTGAACCCCATTTTAGTCTTCAATCACACCCTAGGAAACCTTATTGCAAGGTCTCTTTCCCTCATTTCATCCTTGGATTGAGATCTCTAGGGTTTCCTTAGCTGATACTAAACTTGAAAAGGGAGGTCCTTATCCCTTGTGTTCCATCTCCTAAAAGGTGGAACCCTATTTCCCTTCATTTCACTTGTGGAATGCATATTTGAGTCATGCACTACATATTTGGATCTTTTAGGTCACATATTTGAATCTCATGTTGGAGTTGGTGAGAATACTTAAAAAAGTATTCACTCTAGGGAGGTTCATGGTTAAGGTGACAATTAAATTTTAAAAAAATTACATTTATGTTAAGGTGATTATATACATGCTATGCAACAAGGTGTTTATTTCTAATGCCAAATTATCATATCAACCATCTAATATTGGAGCCATAATTGTTATCTCATGCACTTAGGAAAATGTAATATGTTTGAGGAAAATGAAATGATAATACATTGTGATTGTCTACAATAGGGTCAACTTTCACATTAGGAAATGATTTTGGAAGAGCATGTCAATGCTCTACTCAATTTCTTAATATTTTTAAGAGATACACTACTAGAATCCTTATAACTTTTAGGGTATAGAGTCATGTTAAAGGATCAAGTCATGTTTTATAATTAAGATATTGATAGAATAGGTCAATTGACAAGAGCAAGTTCAACTCTTTTGAAATTTTTTTTTTTAAAGCCTCGTGAGGATGATCCTTTGAACCACCTCGCAAAATAATTGAAAATATGTTAAAAATGTTACAATTAAAGTCAAAACTTATGATAGTTTTGAACCCAAATTTATTTTTCCACTAATCAATTACGTGTTAGATTTGTAGAATTGTGAAATTAAAGATCTAAATATTATAGAAAAGTACTTGATCCATACATATAGGAGAAAAATATATGTGAAAAAATAACTTACCTAGTGATTCTTTATATCCTTGTATTTAGCATGGATTCATTAATTGCATTATGTACACTTGAGAGATTTATCATTTTTGAATTGTAAGAGAAACATCAATAGCTTGATTGCTATAGCGATGCCTAATTCTTGGTGAACAAAGTAAACCAAAAAAGTTAGTTACAATAAAATGAAGAAAATATTATTTCCATATGAGTTTAACTATTTTTTTTTAATTTACAAATTTCAAATCCTCAAATGCATTCTTTCTTAATAATTTACAAAAAATTCTTCTCCATCAAATTACTTAT
Source organism: Sequoia sempervirens (assembly GCA_007258455.2). Taxonomy (NCBI): domain Eukaryota; kingdom Viridiplantae; phylum Streptophyta; class Pinopsida; order Cupressales; family Cupressaceae; genus Sequoia; species Sequoia sempervirens. The sequence continues at coordinate 459,484,689 of VDFB02281492.1, forward strand.
GAAAATACTCCATATATTAATATTTTATAACCATTACTTAATTGGAAAACTAAATAATCCTTAATATGTGCACAATAAGTGTGATCCTAATGACTTTCTAAACCCCCTAAAATAGCTAGTAAGAAGTCAAGAGATAACTAATAGAGAAAACAAGAAATGTCATATTGATTAATGAAAATGATTACAACTTCATTCTATAATAAAAACCTCAAATTACATAGCATTCATGCTCACTAAGAGTTTGCAAATGGAATATTGGATGAGTGTTTTTATACAAATGGCTAATATTGATCTTACTTTATATACTTAAATTATATATATTGGATAGTATAAAATGTGAGCTATGATTAGTTTAATGGTCCTTCAATAAAGAGAATGAATAGCTTAGCACCTAGAAATAAGTAGTAGTACAGGATGCCCCTCACCCATTTAAAGGATTGGGTTTAGATTTTGTAGCATTGTATTAAATTGTCACCCCTAATAATTCACACTACCTTGACACCCTATTCTGCCTACAACAAATTAATTATAACAATAATCTTATTCATTTCGTGGCCAAATTAATAAAAATACATTTAAATCCTTGTCAAGGGCATGGGTTCCCTTGAACTTAAAAGGTTCCTATTTTAAGTTTAAGTTTTGGTATAATTCTTTAGAGAATTAAAAAGATCCTAGGTTAGCCTATATTCAAAAATATCAATCAAGATGTATACATAAATAAGATTTATTTCCATTTGAACATTAGAGAAAAGAGATTCAATTATGAAGGAGGAGCTAATATGATCAAATTATGACTTGATGTATTGAGTTTTCCTCTACATGCTATCTACATCAATCTATTGTGTTTTGTGAACTAACCTCTTGTAGGTCAATCAGGAAATCAAACCATCTGTCAATCAACATTTGTGGCAACTTGTAGTGTGGCATCACTTCATCAAGGATTTCATACCAAAGGTAATATTTTCAATAATCATTTATCATTTCAGTCAATTATTATTTTGACCTCTGCCCCTCCTAGGGTATGCTCTCTTGATCATCATCATTCTCTATACATGGAGGTGGGAACACCAAAAATGGGTTTGACTTAGGCAATCCCCTATATAGCATAACATTTCCCTCTCTTTTCATGTGTGTAGGTTAAATTTGAAGGTTTTGTCAACATTAAGCTACAAGAAAACACAGTGCAAACCTATACCTTACAACAAAAAAAATTACAGGTTCAGAATCTTATATCTCAGTCAAGGGTACCCACACCCTTGAATAGAAAATTTTGCTTCAAATTTCAATGAAAGGTGCAAAAATATCTACCTTTTTTAGATTTGGGTTTGTTCTATTAGTTTTTGTTTTCATCAGTGTGATAAATTTTATTTTTAGATCTAGTGTCTATGTCAAATAGGCTTTTTAAAACACACATAAAACTTGTCATCTTTGTAACTCAAGAGAACAAAAACCCTAGGATATTTTCTCTCCCTTTTGGTAGAAATCCAATCATCAAACCCTAATTGGTTTGTATTCAAATGTGGAGTCAAAATAAAAAGAAGTTAGTCCTAGTCAATCTAGTTGGACCTAGGATCAGTTTTCCTACTTCACATTTTTGTGAACCTGGCTATCCTACACTTGAGATTTTTTTATTTTAATAACATTGTTGCAAGATGGTGTGTCCCTTGGTCTTCCTTGTGTAGTGCAACTCTTGGGCTCATGACATGGCTTAATCGCCTCCTATGGATCTTATATAAATTTGGCGATTGTATCAAGCATTAATAGGTTGATCTTTTGGTGCAAAGACCACCAATGTAACAATTGGTATAAAATTTGAGGTCACAAGTTCAAACCCCTGGCTTGTGCTGGGGGGATTGTTGCAAGATGGTCTATCCCTTGGTCTTCCTTGTGTAGTGCATCTCTTGGATTCATGACATGGCTTAACTACCTCTTGTGCATCTTGTATAAATGTGGCAATTGTATCTGGAATTAACAGGTTGATCTTTTGGTGCAATGACAACCATCAATGTAGCAAGCATAAATTATTAAAATTGATTGAAAACCTAATTTATTTAAAGATCTTGTTGTTGATTGGTAAAACTATGCATTTGTATTCTTTATTCATTATACATTAAAATAAAAATTGAAAAATATTTTGAACTTAATTCCATAATTTCAAATCTGATTAGGGCTTAGATCTGAGTTAATTCATTGAGAAATTTGATTGCAATCCTAGGATTTTTTCAATTATCAAAAGTGCATGCATATTTTAGTGAATAACATTAAAAAATTTAAAAATCACACAGTGTTTTTTATTTCAAAAGATCAAAAAAATATTGCTCCTTTGTATTTTTGGGAACTGTTCAATCAATTACAAAATTTGAAATTCTAAAAATTATCATTTTAATATATTACATCAATTTAGAAACATAAGATTTTATGCATGTCTGTTCTTCACATAGAAAAATTAGGTTTTCATGCATTTCCAACAATATTTTTTCTTTTAGAACTAAACTTGGGCAATAGCATACCTTTAGACACTATAGTTGGTTTCCAAAATTTGAAATTAGTAAAATATTACCTCTCTATTCTAGGGCACCCATGCCCCTATCTAGTTAGTTTGGTATCAAATTTTCTATGTGAAATCTTGTTTGTGTTCTCTATTCAGATCTAGTTCATGTTTCTCACAATTGGTCCTGAAACTTCTAGATTTTGTAGAACATTGCTAGCTAGGCCTTGATTCACCTAATTTAGTGAATTACCCCTAAAAATAGAAAAAGGACAATAACAATAGGTTTTCTTTTCAAAAGTCTAGTTTCGATATAGAAAAATATGACTTGTCTGAAAAAATTAGGGTGTTGCCTCAAACCTCATTCAATGCCATCAAAAGGGGATAATGTTGACCTTTAGTCGACCAAGAGATTTCTTACCAATAAGAACATCATATTGAAAAATAATGTATAGTCATTGATACATTTATTAACATCACATTACCTAATCTTCATTCTTAAAGTAATAATGAAACTCATGTTTGTCACTCTCCCAATATCTCTCCTACTTGTGAGGATATCTTGGGATAAAAGGATGCAACAATTGATACTCATGTTTGCCCCTCTCTAACTATCTCTCCTACTTGGGAGGATATCGTGGCACAAGAGGACAAAATCATTAATTTATTTTCTCCTTCAAATGATAGTAAGGTGGCTTGCATAAATGAAGATTCAAGATTAATATTAGATCCCCCATCAATAGAAGATCATCAACAATTAGTTAACTTAGTTGAAGTTATAAACCCACAAATGATTATTGTCCAAACCTCCTCTCATTATCAGACCTCCTAAACCCCCTCTCATTATAGGACCTCTTACAAACCAATATAAGCCTCCTAGCCATATCCTAAACTTGGTAAAGCAACCCACACACCAAAATGTTGTAGCAACCAAGTTATGATGTGTTTTCTCACACATATAATACTCAAAGTAACAAACAACCAAATTAAATGTAAACCTCGATTCCATTTCCTCAACCATATCTTCCCCCCACACCTCATCTTCTTCAATGTAGTGGCAAAGAGTATGATCTTGTTGAGCATCTTCATAATACTCCAACCAAGATATCTCTTTGGGACTTTATTCAAACTTCACCTACATACCATGGGATGCTCCAAGAAGCTTTGTAAAAGATCAAAATCTCACCTTCAATAAAAAAAAATGATGTAGCAATGTTGTTTGATTGTATGCAGACAATAAAGTTGGATATTATATTCCCTCAACATGAATTAAATCCTCCTGAAATTTAAAAGAAACACATGATGATCTAATGATATTTGTTTTTGTTAAAATAAATATTCAAACAACTCCCTTCAGGTTTCTTTTGTGTTGTGTGTGCGCCAGCCTGTGCATCGCCGAGTTTATTTGGATTTCCATCAAATTTTGATATGCCACTTTGCGCATCTCCTCTTCACAACTTCGGGCAATGGCTTCCCTTTCGGGTCTTGAGGAGCTGCGCTGGGCTTCCACGTGTCACGCTTGTGGAGGATTTTATTTCTTATTTTCTTAAAGGTCTCTTCGGGTTGTGAAAGGTTTCTGTGGGCCCATCATTTCTAAAGATGGTCAGTGGGTCCTACATCTTACTTTGTGGCGACAGATTGCAGGGTTTTCATGAGTGGATGAAATAAACAACCACATGCTGCGAATTGCTTCCACTGGGCTTCTTTTTATTTTATAAAGGTGTTGGTGGGCCCCACCTTCTGCTAGGTGGCAACCCTTTGCATATCTTTCACGCTAAGGAAACGACCAGCCGCAGGAAGCGAAATGCTGCCACGCGTCTTTCGCACCCGGTTGATGCAGCTTTCTCTCCACTGCGATAAGCATCTCAGCCCATCAGACACATGTTGCATCTTCACAATCTCTCAGCAGTAATGGGAGAAAGTTTTGAGTGGGCAATGAAAGGCTACCACGTGCCTTACGACTAATCTGCAGAGCGGACGATAGGCTGGCTGAGGGAGATGATGCTATTGGGTGCCGCTCATCATGGTCGTTTGCAGCAGTGGATGACACTTGTCGCCTCGAGCTGGCTGGGACCATTGCCATCATTACAAGGGATGCACCTGCACCTGGATGACCAGGTGTTGTGTTTTGGCTCAATGCCATTGTAACGGCCTTGAGAATCTTCTGATTCAGGCATCATTACAGGGGATTATGGGATCTTTTCTGTTACGGTTCTCCAAAGTGGTGGGAGGTTTCTTTTCCTGCTATATATACTCTCTTGGTTGATGAGAGAAGGGTCCAAAAATTTTTAGAGAAAACACACTGGTTTTTAGCAAGAGACATTAGGCCTCGTTTACTATTTTATTTGCAAGAAACTTTCAGACTGTGCCAACTGTTCGGCCTTTCTGTTTTTCATGTTCTAATTAAACTGTAAACTGTGCTTTATATTGTCTTAAGCATTTCATTTGAAGGGACTTCTATATGTTGAATACAACTTGCTTACCTAAATCATGTCTAATGACTCTTCTTAGTAGTAAAGATGTATGCAATACTATTTTATGTCAATAAATGAATTGTTTATGCTATAGCTTTAAATCTCTGATGTTTTGGAACATGACAACACCATTCAAGCCCCTATATCTATGATTTATCATGCCTATCAGCAAATTTTGGCGCATCGCCTTAGATTAGATTTTGCTTCATTAGATCTGTTTCCTTTTCCCTTTCCAAAACCCATTATAGAAGAAGCTAACTTCTTTAAAATTTGGAGGTCACTCAGTTCGGCACAAAGGGTCACCCTTGAACTGAGTTTCTCATAAGGCACTGCTACCTCGTCAATTTTTGGCGTCAACAGTTTGTACCTTTTTTTGGCACGTCAGGTGGGACCTGAACTAATGAAATTGCTTTATAAAGGGGTGTATGAGCCATCAGCCTGTAAATAGATCCCAAACCGCAAGTAACCCAGGTTTACTAGTACCTCTGCTAGGGACACTCCAGGCTGCAAATCAGCTGGTACTCATCTTGTTCCCACCACCTTTTCCTCTCACCATGTTGTCAGTAGCGAATAGAAACTACGTAGCATGGAATGCTGGAAGTCCCCTGGTAGCCCATGTAGCGCCAGCTGTTTGGGGTGCTATCCTAGTTTCAGCCTTGAAAGCTATTCCCAAATTTGCTAGAGACAACACAAAAACACCAGCAGAACATTTGCAGGATGTAGCAGATGTTTGTTTGGTACACGGTATTACAACGCAAAATGTAGCCCTGAGGCTCCTCGTCGCGTCCTTCAAAGGCAAGGCTCTGGATTGGTACCGAACGCTGACTCCTAATTCAATTCGCACCTAGGATGAGCTCAGAGATCCATTTTATGAAAGGTTCTCAAATGACGGAGATCGTTCTTTGTTATATTATCAGCTATCCATTATAAAACGAGCCCCTTATGAGGCTCTAACAGACTTCAATGCTCGATTTCACTCAAATTGGCAGAGAATTCCTGTGACTATCCGCCCGACTTCGGAATTGGCATTCATATTTTATCTAAAATCCATTAATCCTGACATTTCTGTGATGATCAAGTCTTTGGGAGGAGCCACTCTACCAGATGCTTATGCTACCGCTATCAAAGCTGAGAATCATCTGATAGATTACAAAAAATTTCCTCCTCGACCTATTATGCCGATATTTCCTGAAATATCAACCTCTGCACAGGAGGCCGCATCAACTAGTGCAGCAGCAACTCCCCAGTCAATGTACTCATATGCAGCCACTCGTGAAAATTTGGCTTCTACATCGGGTTCTTCCAAGGATGAAATAAGCGACCTAAAGGAGATGTTGCGAACTATGGCAAATGACATAACAACTCTCAAGCAGAACCAAGCAACACCCCGTGACCTACATATCAAAACTATCAAGGCGGATGATCTACTTATCAACAAAATCAATATCAGAGTGCGCCTCGCACTAATCCACCAGCACTGACTACGAACCAGATGGTCCCAGTGCCCATGCTGCTGACAGGTGCGTTGCCAAGCTCGAGTAGAGAATTAACTGCGGGACAAAACAATCTTATTGATGACATCAATCCATGGTGCTTCCCCTGCAACGATTTGCATATGGCCTGAAATTGTCCGCATGGCAACTTACAACGGAAGGTAGCAGAGCAACGCAGTCAAGGTACTACAATAGAAAATGAAGGATACTTATATGCCTCACCAATGGAGAGTGTGGTTCTTACCGCGCAAATGCAAGGAATGTCCTTAGAGAAAGAGTCTGGTATTGCTCCTGATCATGCGCTCTTCTCCTGGATGGAGGATGAGGAAACAGTGTTTGCCAATGACACATTCATAGTTGAAATGCCGTAGGTACAACCTAACTACAACAGGCGCTCAAAGAGGAGATTCACCGGTGAGCCTGTTGTTTCACTTCCAGACAGCCTGCAATGTAAAGGCGTGTCTGATCAAATTCTTGGCGCATCAACCGTCACTTCACCTTCTCAACCGCAGAAGGAAATTATTATAGCAAGAACCAAGGAGCATAAATCTCTGAGTTTTCCACTTCTCAATGTGGTGGAGCAATTGAAGAAATCATCCGCAAATGTGTCTTTATGGGACATTCTAACTATCCCAGAACAGAAAACTATATTACAGAAGGTGCTTTAGCGAGAAATCAACTCAACACCAACAGACTCGTCTACCAGTACAAATGTGGTTTATCAAATGCTACCAACTAAGGTTCTTATAGACCAAGCGATTGAATCCCATGCTGAAGACAAAAGTAAGTCAAAACCTCAACCCTTTTCTTAACTCTCATTATAGGAAAGAAACTATTACATAATGCTATGATTGATTCTGGTGCTAGTACAACTGTTATGCCAAAACTGATAGCCAAAGCTCTGGGACTTAGCTATGAACCTATTAAAAAGGGGGTGATGCAGCTCGACGGAAATAAAGTTGATACTGTAGGTGTCATCAAAGCGCTTCCTTTAACTCTATTTGCCTACCCCAGTATCACGATCCCTCAAGATACGGTGATCATAGATGTCCCTCCTATGTTTGGTCTCTGTCTATCTCGAGAATTTACTTCAAAGGTGGGCAGATGTTTGTCTTTAGATTGGTCAAATCTGATACTTAGGACCAAGCATGGGGCAAAAATGAAGATAGAATCAGAGGCTCTACATTCTGAACATGTGGCAGGTGAGGCCCTGATCAACCTTGAAGCCGCGCATACCTCTATCACCAAGGAGAAAATGTATAGCGTTGAAATGCTAGAGGAAGAAAAGGTGAATGGAGACCGAAATGATAAGGAAGATGCTCTGTTGAGCGAACACATAAACAATGACCCTTTCAAAAATTATCATGCTACAGGATTAGGCACATATGTGATTTATGATGAAGACCAGGTGCTTTTGAGGGTCGCCAAAGAATCTGATGGTAACCAAGCAAATGAGCTATGGTCATTGTATTTCGACGGAGCAAGAAGCAAGGTAGGTGCTGGAGTAGGGGTATGTCTAATATCCCCACAAAATGAAAAGTTGTTGAGATCTTTCCGCTTTCAATTCACCTGTTCAAACAATGAGGCTGAATATGAAGGGTTAGTCCAAGGCCTAAGCCTTGTAGAATGAATGGGTATTAAGCAATTGATGGTGTTCGGAGATTCTGAACTAGTAGTTAATCAGGTCCAAGGAATTTCTGCAGCAAAGAATGTCCGCATGAGATCCTATCGGCATCGAATCTGGGACCTAATTGAGGGTTTTGAAGCTTTCAATATCCGGACCATTCCCCGAAGCCAGAATGGTGATGCAGATTGTATGGCAGTGATTGGTGCTCAGTTTGATCCTATCTCTAACTTGCTTCGGAATGAATATTCAGTACGGATGCTTGTCTAACCAGTGATCCCCGATAATGATCAAAGTTGGCAAGTCTTTGAAAGCGATGAAAACATCGTTTCATTTATCCAACACTCAGGAGAATTTGCTGATCAGCTTCAACCAAAGATTGTCGAAGCTTATGAAGGAAAAATTATGCAGCTCAAATCAAATAAACTTCCAAAAGGCTTGGTTACTCTCGAAAACTTTTTCGATTGTAATGATGCCCGAAATGATAAGCATAAATTCATAGCGAACAAAAGTGATTATGAGGACCTTCGGGTCTCCGATGGTAGGAATCTCTGGGTCGGGAGAGATGTCCCACAGTGAGATAAAGAAAGGCTTATCAGTTTCTATGAAAAATATGGTATAGTGGCTTGGTCCTATGATGATCTGGAAGGTTACGATCTTGGTGTCATTTAGCACACTATTGAGCTAGTAGAAGGTGTGAAACCAGTCTGATAGAAACAGAGGCCAGTTAACCCTAAAGTTGAGGCCCTAATGACACAAGAGCTAACCAAGCTCATTGATTCACGTATTGTCTTCCCAATCAAACATAGTACTTGGGTATCAAATCTGGTACCAGTCCGAAAGAAGAATGGTGATATCCGCTTATGTGTGGACTTCCAAGACCTGAACAGAGCATCTCTAAAGGATCACTATCTGTTGCCTTCTATGGAGTCAATCCTACAAATTGTCACAGGATCAGAAATGTTCTCTCTATTGGATGGCTTCTCTGGCTATAACCAAATTCGAGTCAAAGAAGAAGATCAGCACAAGACTACGTTCACCACCAAGTGGGGAACATTTGCATATGCTAAAATACCTTTTGGTTTATCCAATGCAGGGGAAACTTTCCAGTGGGCGATGGACTTCGCATTCAGCAGACTGATCAATAAGTTTATTCTAATCTATTTGGATGACCTTACTGTGTTCTCTAAATCTAAGGATGATCATTTTGATCATTTGGAATTAGTTTTTCAAAAGTGCCAAGAATTTGGGGTTTCCTTGAATCCAAAAAAATGTGTATTCGGAGTGCCACAGGGTAAGCTGTTAGGACATGTTGTGTCTAAAGAAGGTATTTCAATTGACCCCGAACGAGTAAAGGCTATCAAAGAGCTCCCCCTTCCGGTAAATAAGAAGGGTGTCCAGTCTTTTCTGGGCAAAGTAAATTTTGCCAACAAATTTATTTCCGATTTCGCGGGAATGATTAGGCCAATCACCCTAATGCTGAAAAAGGATCAAGCTTTCAAGTGGACAATGGAAGCGTGGGATGCTTTTGAATGGGTCAAGGAAGCGATCTCCACAGCCCCGGTGCTGGTTAATTTGGATCAATGCAAAGATTTTATAATGTATACTTTCAGTAGCAAGTCTAGTATTGCTACCGTTCTAACTCAAAAGGATAGTGAAGGAAAAGGAGAACATCTAGTGGAGTTCTATTCTCGAACCCTAAAAGAGTATGAGGCAAATTATAACTTCGTCGAAAGACAGGCCTTCGCAATAGTAAAGGGACTTAAAAAATTCTGCCATCTAATTTCCTGCAACAAAGTTCTGGTATATGTCGCACATTCTAGTGTGCGTAAATACATCATGGAAGGAGAGATCACAGAAAAAAGGGCTAATTGGATCACCAAGATTCTGGAATATGACATCGAGGTCAGGCCTACTAAGACTATTAAAGGTAGAGGATTGTGTGAGTATATGGCACAGAACGAGGAGGTACCTGCCAAGAAGGAACAACCAGAGCTTGTCTTGATAAATGGGTTAGGATCGGAAGATGATTGGCTGACTTATAGAATGAACTTCATGCAAGCCGGAAGGTATCCACCAGGCCTCTCATCCCAAAAAAGAAGGTATTATCGGCTTCAGAATCATGGGTATACCCTAATAGAAGGAGTCCTTTTCAAAAGAAATTTCAATGGTGTGCTCCTACGATGCATTACTTCAGAGGAGGCGCAAAGAATCCTCGACGCATTCCACAATAGCGATGAAGGTGGACATTTCTCCACCAAAACTACCACCATTAAGGTCATGCGAGATAGCTATTACTGGCCTACACTTTTCAGTGACTCCCACTCTCTAGTGAGGGCTTGTAAAAAATGTCAGTTCTTCTTTGATAGAAGGAAGAATTCAGCCATCCCCCTTAGACCTCTAGTGGCAGACGAACCGTTTGCGCAATGGGGCCTGGACTTCATCAGAATGATCAACCCAGTTTCTAGTGCCAGACATAAGTGGATTCTAACCGCTATGGACTACTTCACAAGGTGGACGGAAGTTATTCTCCTTAAGGGCGCAATAGAAACAAAGATTGTAGATTTCCTCGAAGCACCGGTGACAAGGTTCGGCCCTCCGAAAACAATCATTTCGGATAATGCCAGAGTATTTTTAGGTACAAAGGTATGTCACTTTGCATTAAAGAATGGCATATTTCTTAAAACATCATCAAACTATTATCCACAAGGAAATGGTTTAGCCGAGTCGATAAACAAAAACTTAGTCCGACTCCTTAAAAAGGTTGGCTTAGAGCACCAGAGGGAATGGCATAAAAATCTCCAAAAAGTGCTCTAGGGGAACTGCATAACTCCTAAGCAAGTCCTTAAGACTTCGCCTTATGAGCTGGTATATGGCAAAGAAGCACTGTTACCCATCTCCATGGAGATTTTGGCAATACAATTGTTGAAAGCTCTTGAGATAGAACAAAATGGAGCCATGGAGGTTCGGCTCGCCGAACTGTTGGAAGTACAAGAAAAAAGGGAAAATTTCCTAATGGCAATGACAAGCCATCAACAGGTGGTCAAACGATGGTTTGACAAGAAAGCTTCTGACCAGGGTCTAAAAAGTGGAGATTTAGTGCTAAAATATGACAGCGGGGCTACAAAGCCAAGTCAACACCGTAAATTTGATAGCCTATGGGAGGGACCATTTAAAATCATCTGGTGCAAACAACACAATGCTTTTGAGCTGGAAAATATCGAGCAAGAACCGTTAGGAATCCTGGTCAATGGGATTCATCTTAAGTTGTTTCATTAGGCATTAAGCTCTACTTTGTACATATGTAAATAACGCTTTTATTTCTTTCCCGTTGTTTGGCTATTTCTTTTTCCTAAAATCAGTTGTCGTTCTACAAATTAACTCATTATCAGTGGCGGTGGAAACACCAGAGTTTCTTTACACAAATACACTCATATACGAAGAAATAGCATACAAAATGTGCAAAGCCAGAAAATTTTAAACACAGATGCAAAAAAAAGCATGGATTTTCTTTAAAATAGGAGATATATATTGATATATATGTTCTTTGGTTACAAAATGGCTGGGAAGCCAATTATCAAAATGTACAAGTATCAAGGTATATTATATACGATAGCCTTTAATCAGACTTATCTAAAGTAGGAGAGTTACATTTTGAACAAGCAGGCAAAGGGGTT
>VDFB02281492.1:459496544-459541684 GCA_007258455.2 Sequoia sempervirens
GAGAGAGAAGGTGGTTGAGGGTTAAGGGTTTTTTGGTTTAAGGGTTGAGAGAGAGAGGAGGGGTTAAGGGTTTTAGGGTTTATGGTTTACAGTTTAAGGGTTTTACAGTTTAGGGTTTACGGTTTAAGCATAGTGGGTGTAGGGTTGAGTGAGAGAGAGAGGGGGGTTGATGGTTTTAGGGTTTTAGGGTTTATGTTTTATGATTTATGGGTTGAGGGTTTAAGGTTTAAGGTTTTAGGGTTTTAGGGTAGAAGGTATAGGGTATAGGGTTGAGGGTTAAGAGAGAGAGAGAGAGAGTTGAGGGTTTTAGGGTTGAGGATTTAAGGGTTTACAGTTACAGTTTAAGGGTAGAGGGTAGAAAAATCTATTTCACTCCAACCCCTCTCCCATTATGAGGTCTTTCACCCCACCCTAACTAGATAAATCTCAATCCCTCTCTAGTCTCTATCATTCTTAGGTCTCAGTCCCTACCACACTACTAGGACTAATCTCTCTTGCATATCCCCTCTCCCTCTATCTCAAGTCTCACTCCCTTCCTATTTATATTGTGAAATCATTTCAAAGCACCACATTTGGTGCTCACCACAAATGGCGCTCACCAAATTTAGACCTCTCCAAATTTGACGAGTGCCAAATGTGTTTTTTTACCTTGAAATGGTAAAATAGGGGTTCACCTCATGATTTTGGCCCACATGCTTCTGCTTTTGTCTAGTTCAATGCTTAATCTAATATATAAATTCCTCTTTTATGTATTTTACTCCCTATTGTACCAATCTATGCTTGATCCATCGCCTTTTTGCCACCAATTTGCATGCAAACAACATAGATGAAGACATTTTGAAGTTTCTACATCACTTTACATTATCTCAAGTAATATATTCATTTTTAGTAATATTGAAATGTTTATATTTAGTATGTTTGTTTATTTTTGACAACAATCTAAATTCCTTTAATGATTTTATTAATCATAACAATTGCACATAGACTTCAACGTTGAATTAGATGAGAGTTGCATACAAAAGTTTAGTTTTTATGACTTTGAAGAAAAAAATGAAAACCATGACATAATTTACATTAACTCATGTTTAAACTTATATAAAATACATCAACTTAACACAAATTTAATTATGAATTCTATTTGCATTGCTTATAGTAGTCCATTTCCAGCATGCTTGGATAAACAAATTCAACTTAACACAAGTTTTTTGTTTTGTTTTGACAATTTATACACCATTCATTTGATGATTTTACTAATCTTCATTGTTACACATAGAATTGAACATTAAATTCATTATTACTGATGGTTGTGGGAAAATTTTTATTTTCAACTAATTTTGAAAACCTAAGAGCTTTCATCAATGTTAATGTGCAAGTTTCTATTAATTTTTTTTGTGCCATAAAGAATTCACCTTCATCATGTGCTTAGATAATTTCAAGTGACTCAAGATATAGTTGGTTTAATTAATGTTTCAATTCATTCATACCATTTACCATTCTTCCATGGTAAATTTATGTATGAAAAATTTTGTAGCATATAGACATGTTTGATAATTCCAAATAGCTCATTGCCTTCTATTATAAAATGCTTTGGTGTGTTCAATAAAATGCAATGTAATTAGTGTTATCAATATGTTTCATAAAATGCATTACTTAATTTTGTTCTATGTGTGATTATGAATATGCAACATTCAATGTCATGTCGAGGAAACGACTAAAGCCTCTAACACCAAAAGAATGTGTAGTAAAAAATGCAAGGAGAAGAGAATAAAAAATTGCAGCTTGTGAAGCAAAAGAATTGCAGCCTATACAACCAAAAATTCCCATGCAATCTAAGAGAGATGTACAATTGGAAAAACAAAGGGAATGAATGGAAAAAGTTAGTTGAAGGACACAAATGGATCCCCAAGTTGGAGGTACATCATCAACCATATGTGAAATTCAATGCACATCTCCAGTTGAAGACACACCAACAAAAACATGTGGTCTTCCAAGTACATCAGAAATCACATCTACAGTTGAAGACACACCATCAACAACATTGTGTTTCGAAAGTACATCAGAAAACACACCTCTATTTGAAGTCACTCTACAAATGACATCTCAAGTTGGAGGTACAACATCATTTACATATCAATCTCAAGGTATGCCATCAATTGCACCTCTGATTGAAGGTACACAATCTATCCCTGATGTTGTTGACAATCCTAATGTTGACACAAACTTACATTTGAAAAATCCTCTTAGAGTTTTGTATAGAAAACTAGATTTTTTATTGAGATGCTAAGTGAGGGTGGAATATGCCAACTATTATTTGAAATGATGAGGCAACTCAAATTTAGGCCCACCATAAAGGCTCTTGGGCTGAGATTTTTGAATGAATCAAGTGAAAATTCCATTGTAAAGAACTTGATGAGTGTATATGAGAGTGAGGGTTCTACCTCACACACTAAGGATAATTGTGCCACAAGATGTGTGATGACAACAACACTATTACGCAGTCAAACAAGGAACAAGGTAAACCTCACAAAGACAAGTAAGTCTTTGAAAATAAGTAGATCATCTCTAATGAGAGACAATAGAAGGCGTGAAAGATTGGAGGAACCAAATAGCAATGAGTTATAAGCATTCTCGGGTAGAGTTACATGGAAAGATAAAAGAATTGCTCAAGGCTTGATATCTTTAATAGTAGATTATTGGAAGGATAACACAAGGACCTCTCCTAATCAAATATATGTTTTATGAAGTAGAATTGGTAGTAAAATCCATGAGCCACATCTAAAACATTATTTGGATACCACTCAAACCCAAATTTTTGCTGATTTTGTACAAAAGTTTCCTAAAATTAAAATATGTCAAAGGTATTTTGAAATGCTAAAGCCTTTTTATGTCAAAATAAATCGCACACACACTACTTGTTTTTGTAGAGTACTATTGAGTTTTCCAACCATTATCATGTTTATCGATGTATATTTGTAGATATGCATACTAACAATGTTTCACAGGAATGTAACATAAGGCCTCCACCCAAATCCTAAAGGGAATTCTTATCTTCCATTTTATATGAAAGAGAGGATGGTCAAATTTTTTACAAGTCATGTTTGGATGGCACATGTCATCATTGTTGTGGCATGCAACATTTTCCAATTTTCCAACACATGGCTAGTACACACACAATTGGAGACAAAATTGTTGAATTAGGCAAATACAAGACAATGGCCTACAGTCTAAAATATGGGAAAGAAGAAAAGAAGTGTGAGTTGGTTAGTGATAACATTCCAGTATATCATTTTATGGGAATTTTCCATGATTAGGTGGTCTATGAGTATGCAAGGCATACACATAGAGCTCAATGGTTGGACTCATAGTTCAAGTTATGAAAGGACACATTTCCACTTCATAACATCATTTCAATTGTCGAATTCATGGAGAACTACACACTACAACCATAGAACGAGGTGCAATCACAATACTACAACTCCACATAGGTTGCTATATTTTTGCATATAGCATTCATTCATGCAAATAATAGTACAGAGGATAATAGGAAATTATTGAGGGAGTATCACTTTTATATCAGTGATGATCACACATTCTATTGAGTTTGTGCAAGGTTACTTTTAGATGTTCTATGCTGATCTAGATAGTAGGGGAATATCATTCAGTCAACATATCATATGGTCAGATAACTGTACATCACAATTCAAGAACCCCAAAATGTTTTACTAGTTGAGCAAGATGCGTAGGATCAGTGGTGTTCAACATATGTGGAACTTCTCAGAGGTTGAGCATGGAAAGGGGGAGCATGATGGAGTAGATGCATGTATCAAAAGAGCCCTTGCATGAGAAGAGTTAAAGTACAAAGACAGTGTAAATTTGATAGATGCAAGATCAATTATCGAGTGGTGCAATCATGTAATGGGTCTAGCTAGTTAAGGTAATTCTTTAGTTTGTATTTTTTTCTTTTAGTAGATGATACTAAAATTGCAAAATATGAGGATTGTTGTACACTAACAGGATCAAGCAAGCTACACTCTTTTAGAAGCTCCAATGGAGGTACATGGACTATCCATATGAGAAATGTTACATCCCTAACTTTAATTCCATTTTACTTTTTACTTCTGAAGTAATTAGTAGATGATTACGCATGATTCGGTCATTTGATGTTTAGGAAAATGTCTAGAAAAATCAATGTTTCATGAGTTATGTTTATTTGACTAAAATTGACATGTGATTAAAAGTTGTCAAGAGGTTATGATTTCATGAGGATTATGAAATGATCATTAATACACTAATATTTAGTTGGTGATGGATAGTTGCATTCTAGATTCAGGTTTGCGCCTTCCAAGAAAAGGAGGGAGAGCATCATCAGAGAGAAGGATATAGATATAAGGATCAATCATATTACCTCCAGAGAAAAAAAGGGGAATATCACTTGGGAGATGGATAAGTTAAGAGTCCCTAGAAATTCCATTTGAGAGTTGTTTAGGTCAAACGGTTGACCTCGTTTAACCATGTATGTCTAGGATTGTTAGTGGCATCAGAAAGGTACATAGACCGTGAGGTCATTAGGTCTTGTTCTCCTCATTTTAAATGGATTAGAAATAAATGGGTAACCATTTACTCTTATAATGCATAAGGATACATATATAAAAGCTCATGTGGATATAAATATATGTATATATATTCACAATGTATACGACGAGTACACATCGACATTTGGATATAAATATTTATATGTCCATTTGTGTATATAAACATGTGTATATAAACTGAAATAGAATAGTATATTTACTCATACAAATCTATATATATTTGATATATATATATAATGATAATGATATAAAATATCATTAATATATAAATGCTTACATGCTAATGGAAGCATGATGAGTGATATCTAGAAATGGTTATATTAATGTTCTTGGTGATATGGCAATGACGCCCACATGCATATAGCAAGAATTAATAACTACCAACTTATATTATTGGCACCTCTATGTGACATTGATATTCCTAATACCATGTTGTTTAATTAAACTACATTTGTATGTTATTGTGTGGTTGTTATGCCATGGGAAGGAAAAATGCTCAACCCAATGTAAGATGCAATTTAAAGCCCAACTCTTAAATGTTCTTGCGCCAACCTTAAACCATTTGGCCACATATTTTATTACCACAAAGTGGCACAGGCCCTAATGTATTGGTGATTCAAATTTCCACGTTCATAATCTGGGCCTTCTCCACGTAAAATAAGGAAATAACCAAATCTATTTTTAGCTATTTCTTGCCTTGGTATTAACGTGGTATCTGCGAATTTATGAGGGGAGAATTTGAGGCGTGGGAAACTACAACTTTCAAGTAACCAACTTTTGATAACAGATTTTCTTGAGCCGACGTGGGGGTAGAGATGGCAACCGTTTTGAAGTGGGACGACCTTGCTTGGGGGGGGACCTCAGATATTCTGGGACTGTGTGATGTGCCTTTGGGGTCGAGGTTAAAAGACGAGGATAGCACATTTTCTTGGGGCGGGAGGCTTCCATTTTTATTAGCGCAAGAAGGATGGATGCTCGATAGGGAGGAAGCCCGAGATCAGTGGGGAAGACACTTTTCATTGTGTCGTATCAGAGGGAGGTTGTAACACTAGAGGGCAGCAAGGTATAACATTTTGGTATAGCTGGTAGAATCACTTAGGTATGAGTCAGACCATCTTACCTTGTAAGTTTCATCATAGCTACTGGTTCAATAAGCTTCACTTTGGAAATAGAATTCCTGTGGGTAATGATGTCTCAAAGACTAGCATAAGTTGTGAAATAAATGAAAAGTTGATTGTTCTTTTGTATATAGATTGAGCTCAACGTTTGTTGTCATTACTATTTAAATTCATTAGGCAGTCGATCAAATTATATCCAGCGTGATTAACAGTAAACAGAGATTAATATCTCAGTGGAGTGTCTATGCAATAGTAGGGATATTAAAATAGTTATGTTTTCCAAACATGAGAATAAGGTTGAAAACGTTATCTAGCTTGTGCTAGATACCCTCATCTTGAGCAATAGAGTGATATTGACCTCTTTTGGAATATCCAAGGTAGGAGATATCATAACACTCAAGGATTTTAACAACTATGTTTTAGAATATTCGAGGTATTGAGGAAACCCCAGTGGTATGAGTTCATAATTCATTTAAGATGAATGATAGTGAACCTTGGATTATTAGGATTGTAAGTATTGATATGTGAATAGAACCTTTGGAATTATTCGACTGACATTATTCATAGAATGGTTATTTTATAGCATTTTCATATTCCTAGAATAATGAGGGTTTGTATAGCACCTAAGAGGTCTAGAGAAAGCTAGAGTATACTATACTTATGTTGTATTGTCTCATATTATTGAATTTGGAATTTAAGATGGTAATGGAAAATAAGAAAATGGAATTAGATCCTTAGTCAATGTTAAAGACTATGATAGCTCCATAGGAAAATATTGCTAGTCCTTTCAAGGGACTTCTTGGTGAGATAATATCATCACGATATTGAAGCAAGGAGGATGCAACACAGATAAATGCTTCTTGTAGGGATTAATATTCCTCTCATCAAATTTCCTTGAAATACATGCTTAAGGAAATAGGTGAACCAAGAATGTGGAACCCTAGATAGCATTGCTAGAATTGGTTGCTTATGTTATGGTCCTCAAGAGAAAGAGAGATCTTGACAATATAATGATATGGACCTTGTAGTCTTTATTGAATTTATTTTAAAACTATGCGTACAAAGGAATTTCGTTATTCCAATACTTGTTATCAATGTTGTAACCAACCTTGAGAAGGGGATGTTGGGAGACCGAAACTTAACCTTCATGTCTATGGTACTTGAGATTATTGTTATAGGTATATGCGACATACTTATATAAAGGATGATAATCATATTAGTTCATACCCTATCCTTATTTGAAGGTGAATAAAATTGAGTAGACAAGGAAGTTGGGAGCAATTTATTATCTCTTACGAATCTAACCTATTAAGGTTGAAGGATTGAACTTAGTCGAAGTACTAACTACATGAGAAGTAATGACACTTATTAAGATATATATATACATATCAATGAGAATATTCCTTGAATATCATGATTATTCATGTTTTATGAATGTGAATTTGAGAAATGCTAAGTCGTCTAGGTAAGACTAAAGTAATTGCTCTTATGTTTTGCTTCACTAATGCTATTATCTTTGGAGAACAAGGAAATAGGTAACGCTTATGTCAGGTATGACATTGTATGTATACATGGATATTGATTGACAATGAAAGTCGAGGAAGCATAGAACAAGACAGGAAGTCTTTATAATACCTTAAGAGGTTCTACGATAATGTCGAAACTTGATTTAACACATCAAAGATGATGGGTATTCAATCTTGAGAGTAAAATGACAGGACGTCATAAACCCTAGATATTGCAAGGATGCAATAAGGGACTTTTAAAAAGGTTGAAATACCTAAATTTTTACATTGAATGAGTATCCTAGATTAAGGATTAGATCTAAGTCAGATTGGCTAGAATGGATTTTCTAATCAGACTAGTTTGTGACTAGAGTACTAAATAAAGTAAGTAAACTATAGGATGAGACAGTTCCAAGTCGAGTTAGAGGTGAGTGTCTAGATGGCATGACCAATCAGAATGATCATACTTAGCTAGAAGGGATCTAGAGTTGTATGGTCGATTGAGTTTTGTAGGACACATCCCTAGGATTGAGATGGAGAAACTTGACAGTTCCTTATATCTATACTCTTCAAGAAGGGTCGGGTCACTTCCAGTTAGGAAGAGCGCGGGGGACCACTTGAGTCCGTGGTTTGAGGAAAAGCACTCAGATGATGCTCTCCCTCTATAGTAGTAGACTCTCTGAGGCTTGTGAAGATAGAGATCAACATTCCAGTTGCAGTGAACTCCATGTTCTGGCTTATGACAGTCAAAACCTATGAGGTAAAACTATTTTTTATGTTAAGTGTATCTTATGTGATGTAAATAAATATTGTAAGGAATTATCTTTGTACCAGTTATGATTATATTTGAATTCAAGTTTGAATTTTATCTGGAAAAGTTATACTTTATTCTTGTGCTTAAAAAAAAAAAATTCTCTCTCTTGTTTACTAAGTTGATTTACCTTCTAGTAAATTTTTGAGTTTACTTGTGTATTATGAGATGGTATGTTACATATGGTATCAGAGCAAACCAGGTTCAACACATGGACCTATGAGCTCATTACGAGAAAAATCATTAAACATTTAGCATATTAGCTAGGGTAGAGTTGGTTTGATGCTAGAAGGGCATAGAGAAAAACCGCAAAAACTTTCTGAAGACTTTGAGACTTTGACTTGAAAGGTAAAACCTTGGTCAGTTACTAATCAGACTAAGAGCTCAGGTAGAGCAGTGTCTGTATGAATTTAAGATTACTCTTCTTTATCAATAATTTAAGGATGGGAAGATCCAAAAGTAATCAACCAGGTGCAAGAGCATCTGATTGCTGGAAATCCTGGAAACTATATCCACAACACCTAGATAAGATGGGATGTAGTCTAAGTTCTAGATGTCTTGGAATGAGCCAAGTGGAATAAATGGCTCAATAAGAATATAGTTTTTTAACGTAAAATCAAGAAAAGAATTTTGTGTTCCAATTGTAATCTTTGTATAAAATGATTTTATGATATCATCTGACAGGTGAATGATAGATACTCTAGGGAATAGGAGTGAATTTTATATAACACCTTTATTTGCAAAATGATTGAGCATGATGTATGTCTTAAGAGACTTATTTTTTTGATGTGCTTGTAACACAATCTCTAACCCACTGTAAGCTTTTGGAAAATCTAAATACAGTGCAGCAATCTACTCCCTTGCAGTGACTTAGTCAAGTCACACAGTGTGTTAACAGTGTTCTTCTAGATTTTGACACTTGGATTTTTGGTGAAATTCCTTTTAATACTGGCAAGGATTGTCATTGTTTATTCTTTATTTTGAAATGGTCTAGCCACCGAATTTTGAAGATTGTTTATCTTATGACCGGTTGGTCAAAATTTGATTTATTGTTGGAAGAGCTCATTCTTTGATTTATTGTTGAAATTCAAACCTCTTATATTTTGATTTTGAGTTGAGTTTTTTTGGTGGCTATACAAGAACTTTTGGTTGTTCACTATGTTGGATGTAATGCTCTTCTCCATCATGGCCTAGAGGGACCTCAGATGGACTGTGCAAGGGAGTAAATTGTGGAAATGCACCTGTTATGCCCTTAGCTTTACAGATGGAAGAAACCTTGAATGGAAAGGAATTGATTCTGAACCCTTTTAGGGTTATATAATTGATATGTAAGTTATCTAAAGGAGGTCTTATGTAGATATCAATTTTGAACCTTGTGTTATGGTATGTGGGTGGACAGGTAGTCTAGTAAGCCCAAGTGAATAGACTCTCCAAGTCGAGCAGTGTGGTGAACATTACTACGCAGATTGCAAAGCGTATGTATATAAAAACTATGGCCATAGTGAGTGTCGTTGCCACGGCGTGCACTCGTCAGTTCACAATACTCTAGGCACTTAGCTAACCAGAGTTGTTGTACTTAGTAGGAGGGTATCCTTAGTAGTGCGACAGAGTTGGTTAAGTGGGGGTACACACCAGAGCTCAGATGGCAACTATGAGGGTTTCCAACACAACCTTTCATCAAAAGGTAGGACTGCTTCCAGTTAGGAAGTTTGCGGAGGAACCGCTTAAGACCTTGGTTGGAAGGAAAAATAGCCAAGTGATGCTTTCCCTCTTTTCAGTGGCATGCTGAGTCTTGGAGGACAGATGAACTAGAAAAGGAATTATAACCCTTTCTCTTGTATTTACTTATCAGCTTATTTTGATGATGCATGAAATAAATGAAATTGGTACTTGGTGAAAAACCTTTTCAGCTAGAAAGGTGAAGGTTGATGTTACTATTTGTATCTTACATAAGGAATAGATGTACCTTACATGCTTAATGTTGTTAATCTTTGGTATAATTCTCTTGGTGAACCTATGTTAAAAGTAGTTGACTGCTACATGTAGAAAGAGACATCCACCTTTTATGGTGTTTGATATAACTTCTATAATTTTGATAACAAGGTGACTCCATTTAAGACATTGGATAGGAAAAGATATAAAACTCCTATAAGCTAAGTGAGCTAGAGGATAGGATTAGCATTAGTCCATAAATGTCATTAGAAATGGATAAACAAATCAAACCGATCAAAGAGATTGGTGAAAGATGATAATAGATAGAAAAGTTTCATAAAGTAAGGAATATTTTCCAAACTAGCTCCTTGAAATAAAGGAATCTTCAAAAAAAAAAAATTCTTGAAGTTATCAATTCGATTGATTAAAGAATCATTCTATTCTTAGCTATTACCCGGAGGTAAAATTCTTTATATGAATTACATTTGATGAGTATATAACAGATGATAATTATATTCTTAGAATGTTTTAAAGGTACAAGACCAAGGTGTGGTCACGATTGAGTTTCTTAAATGCAAGGTCCAGTGGGACCAGTATCCAAAGGGTAATATGACTTGGAAATTTTACCATGATTTTATATGAAAGATTATCTAAAATGCTTATGCTTTTGCGGGATAAATTTTTTTTTTATCTTATTAAAGTTTCAGATGCATTGGATCATCGAGGACGATGAATCTTATGAGGAGAGATATGTTACATCCCTAACTTTAATTCCATTTTACTTTTTACTTTTGAAGTAATTAGTAGATGATTACGCATGATTCGGTCATTTGATGTTTAGGAAAATGTCTAGAAAACACATCAAATGTCTAGAAAAATCAATGTTTCATGAGTTATGTTTATTTGACTAAAATTGACATGTGATTAAAAGTTGTCAAGAGGTTATGATTTCATGAGGATTATGAAATGATTATTAATACACTAATATTTAGTTGGTGATGGATAGTTGCATTCTAGATTTAGGTTTGCGCCTTCCAAGAAAAGGAGGGAGAGCATCATCAGAGAGAAGGATATAGATATAAGGATCAATCATATTACCTCCAGAGAAAGTAAGGGGAATATCACCTGGGAGATGGATAAGTTAAGAGTCCCCAGAAATTCCATTTGAGAGTTGTTTAGGTCAAACAGTTGACCTCGTTTAACCATGCATGTCTAGGATTGTTAGTGGCATCACAAAGGTAAATAGACCGTGAGGTCATTAGGTCTTGTTCTCCTCATTTTAAATGGATTAGAAATAAATGGGTAACCATTTACTCTTATAATGCATAAGGATACATATATAAAAGCTCATGTGGATATAAATATATGTATATATATTCACAATGTATACGACGAGTACACATCGACATTTGGATATAAATATTTATATGTCCATTTGTGTATATAAACATGTGTATATAAACTGAAATAGAATAGTATATTTACTCATACAAATCTATATATATTTGATATATATATATATAATGATAATGATATAAAATATCATTAATATATAAATGCTTACATGCTAATGGAAGCATGATGAGTGATATCTAGAAATGGTTATATTAAGGTTCTTGGTGATATGGCAATGACACCCACATGCATATAGCAAGAATTAATAACCGCCAACTTATATTATTGGCACCTCTATGTGACATTGATATTCCTAATACCATGTTGTTTAATTAAACTACATTCGTATGTTATTGTGTGGTTGTTATGCCATGGGAAGGAAAAATGCTCAACCCAATGTAAGATGCAATTTAAAGCCCAACTCTTAAATGTTCTTGCACCAACCTTAAACCATTTGGCCACATATTTTCTTACCACAAAGTGGCACGGTCCCTAACGTATTGGTGATTCAAAGTTCCACATTCATAATCTGGGCCTTCTCCACGTAAAATAAGGAAATAACCAAATCTATTTTTAGTTGTTTCTTGCCTTGGTATTAACGTGGTATCTGCAAATTTATGAGGGGAGAATTTGAGGCGTGGGTAACTACAACTTTCAAGTAACCAACTTTTGATAATGGATTTTCTTGAGCCAACGTGGGGGTAGAGATGGCAACTGTTTTGAAGTGGGACGACCTTGCTTGGGGGGGGGACCTCAGATATTCCGGGACTGTGTGCTGTGCCTTTGGGGTCGAGGTTAAAAGACGAGGATAGCACATTTTCTTGGGGCGGCGGGCTTCCATTTTTATTAGCGCACAAAGGATGGATGCTCGATAGGGAGGAAGCCCGAGATCAGTGGGGAAGACACTTTTCGTTGTGTCATATCACAGGGAGGTTGTAACACTAGAGGGCAGCAAGGTATAACATTTTGGTATAACTGGTAGAATCACTCAGGTATGAGTCAGACCATCTTACCTTCTATGTTTCATCATAGCTACTGGTTGCATAAGCTTCGCTTTGGAAATAGAATTCCTGTGGGTAATGATGTCTCAAAGACTAGCATAAGTCATGAAATAAATGAAAAGTTGATTGTTCTTTTGTATATAGATTGAGCTCAAAGTTTGTTGTCATTACTATTTAAATTCATTAGGCAGTTGATCAAATTATATCCAGCGTGATTAACAGTAAACAGAGATTAATATCTTAGTGGAGTGTCTATGCAATAGCAGGGATATTAAAATAGTTATGTTTTCCAAACATGATTATAAGGTTGAAAACGTTATCCAGCTTGTGCTAGATACCCTCATCTTGAGCAATAGAGTGATATTGACCTCTTTTGGAATATCCAAGGTAGGAGATATCATAACACTCAAGGGTTTTAACAACTATGTTTTAGAATATTCGAGGTATTGAGGAAACCCCAGTGGTATGAGTTCATAATTCATTTAAGATGAATGATAGCGAACCTTGGATTATTAGGATTGTAAGTATTGATATGTGAATAGAACCTTTGGAATTATTCAACTGACGTTAGTCAAAGAATGGTTATTTTATAGCATTTTCATATTCCTAGAATAATGAGGGTTTGTATAGCACCTAAGAGGTCTAGAGAAAGCTAGAGTATACTATACTTATGTTGTATTGTCTCATATTATTGAATTTGGAATTTAAGATGGTAATGGAAAATAAGAAAATGGAATTAGATCCTTAGTCAATGTTAAAGACTATGATAGCTCCATAGGAAAATCTTGCTAGTCCTTTCAAGGGACTTCTTGGTGAGATAATATCATCACGATATTGAAGCAAGGAGGATGCAACACAGATAAATGCTTCTTGTAGGGATTAAGATTCCTCTCATCAAATTTCCTTGAAATACATGCTTAAGGAAATAGGTGAACCAAGAATGTGGAACCCTAGATAGTGTTGCTAGAATTGGTTGCTTATGTTATGGTCCTCAAGAGAAAGAGAGATCTTGACAATATAATGACATGGACCTTGTAGTCTTTATTGAATTTATTTTAGAACTATGTGTACAAAGGAATTTCATTATTCCAATACTTGTTATCAATGTTGTAACCAACCTTGAGAAGGGGATGTTGGGAGACCAAAACTTAACCTTCATGTCTATGGTACTTGAGATTATTGTTATAGGTATATGCGACATACTTATATAAAGGATGATAATCATATTAGTTTATACCCTATCCTTATTTGAAGGTGAATAAAATTGAGTAGACAAGGAAGTTGGGAGCAATTTATTATCTCTTATGAATCTAACCTATTAAGGTTGAAGGATTGAACTTAGTCGAAGTACTAACTACATGAGAAGTAACGACACTTATTAAGATATATATATACATATCAATGAGAATATTCCTTGAATATCATGATTATTCATGTTTTATGAATGTGAATTTGACAAATGCTAAGTCGTCTGGGTAAGACTAAAGTAATTGCTCTTATGTTTTGCTTCACTAATGCTATTATCTTTGGAGAACAAGGAAATAGGTAACGCTTATGTCAGGTATGACATTGTATGTATACATGGATATTGATTGACAATGAAAGGTCGAGGAAGCATAGAACAAGACAGGAAGTCTTTATAATACCTTAAGAGATTCTACGATAATGTCCAAACTTGATTTAACACATCAAAGATGATGGGTATTCAATCTTGAGAGTAAAATGACAGGACGTCATAAACCCTAGATATTGCAAGGATGCAATAAGGGACTTTTAGAAAGGTTGAAATACCTAAATTTTTACATTGAATGAGTATCCTAGATTAAGGATTAGATCTAAGTCAGATTGGCTAGAATGGATTTTCTAATCAGACTAGTTTGTGACTAGAGTACTAAATAAAGTAAGTAAACTATAGGATGAGACAGTTCCAAGTCGAGTTAGAGGTAAGTGTCTAGATGGCATGACCAATCAGAATGATCATACTTAGCTAGAAGGGATCTAGAGTTGTATGGTCGATTGAGTTTTGTAGGACACATCCCTAGGACTCAGATGGAGAAACTTGATAGTTCCTTATATCTATACTTTTCAAGAAGGGCCGGGTCACTTCCAGTTAGGAAGAGCGCGGGGGACCACTTGAGTCCGTGGTTTGAGGAAAAGCACTCGGATGATGCTCTCCCTCTATAGCAGTAGACTCTCTGAGGCTTGTGAAGATAGAGATCAACATTCCAGTTGCAGTGAACTCCATGTTCTGGCTTATAACAGTCAAAACCTATGAGGTAAAACTATTCTTTATGTTAAGTGCATCTTATGTGATGTAAATAAATATTGTAAGGAATTATCTTGATACTAGTTATGATTATATTTGAATTCAAGTTTGAATTTTATCTGGAAAAGTTATACTTTATTCTTGTGCTTAAAAAAAAAAAATTCTCTCTCTTGTTTACTAAGTTGATTTACCTTCTAGTAAATTTTTGAGTTTACTTGTGTATTATGAGATGGTATGTTACAAGAAAGATGGCATGCTTTTGTTCTGCATGTACACTTTGAGCATGGAATGATTGTGAGTCAACAAAGTGGGTTGACAAATGGTCTATAAGAAGTCTAACCCCAATTGACCCTTATCATCTCCCAATGACTCTACAAATCATGGAGATGCAATCATTCGTTGACTTTGATCATGAATCGGACCTTGTAGAACCAAGTAATATATCTTACTTTCATGTTTTACTTTGATGTTCATTAAATACATCTAACAAGATGAACATATCAATGCAGGGCACATATATGTAGTGATTGTAGATGAGGACAATGAAGAGGGTACAAATTATTACATGTGCCATTGTATCAAGGCCAAAAAGAAATTGGAGGCCCCAGTTATAGATGGAGAAAACATAGAATATCCTATAGGTTTGGTAGTTGTTACTGGAACATGGCTTAGAAGGTACCCAATTAAGAATGTTGTAGTTTGGTTGTTTGAGGAATTTGAAACGCATTAGAAGATTCTTCACTACTTGAACCTTTCCATTTCCACCAACATTCATTTCATCAAATATAAGAGCAAACCTATGAATAAGAACTTGTGGAAAGTGCATGAGTCTGACCATGAGGCAATACTTGACATGATAAAGAGTAGAGCAGACTAGGATGGTTCCTTGGATTGATTGGTAAGTATGCACATTGAATTTGTAAATTCATGTTATTGGTCATTGCTTTATTTCAATCGTTTAAGTGTGATTGTATAAGGGTTTGTAAAATTGCATTAATGTAGATATGCAATATGATGGTTATATGCTGCTCTCTATTTGATGCAGACCTAGGAGGCCCAAACTCACTCAAATTTTCAACCTACCTTTAAGAGGAATCTAATAAGATTAAAAGGGCCTATTAGACCAATCCAAACAACTCCCAAAGTTTGAAAACAACCAGAAGTAGAATTTCCTACTTTCACCCTTCCAACCCTAGTATCAATGCAAACCCAGTTTTAAGCCCTTAACTCCAACACTTCCCAAAACACTTAACAAACCAATGGATGATTTAGAAACCCATTACAAAGTTATAAAACATATCTCATTCAAACATAAGTCCTTTGGACCAAACTCCTGAAACTCCCACTCCTACGCTGTCCTAATTAGGCTAATTAGCCTAAATTACAAAGAAACCCACCTTTAGACTTATCACAAATAATTAAAATTTTGGGGCATAATTTCCCATGCCCTCAAACCACCAAATCCACAATTAGTTTCTAAATTTGACTCTTCTAACATAGCAAACTATGAAACCCTTGATTTTTAGCCAAACCAAGAGGGTTTACTAAAAACCTACATTCCATGCCTCCTCATATCTCAAAATCAACTCAAACACTCTTAAGAAACCCTAAACATGCTTAATAATTCAAAAGAAATGACCTCCCACTCAAATTTTACCAAACCTTAGACTAAAACCTCCACTTTCATGCATTTTCCCACATAAACTCAATAGGGATAGCAAACCAATCTACTTTATTTCTTTCTCTCAACATAAAAAACTCTCCCTAACACCTAAACATTCTCCATGAGACCTAATACACAAATCACATTGAGCACAATCGGTGTATGGGCCTTCAAAACATGATAAAAGCTAGAAAACCCCAAAACAAGGTATACCCGACAGTCATCAGGAAAACAACTATAAGATGCTTCAAATTCTCTTCTAAACCTTCAAACTAGATGAAAATCACTATTTATTCATGCCACTACAACATCCATAAATATTTTGTACAATCTAATGACTATACATTACCATACAGATCTGAAAAAAGATGGAAAACTCAGAAAATTCCTGAAAAACAGTAAGAAATCAATTGGATTTTCTTCCCAAAATCTCCAAGCCAACCTTTACAATGATTATCCCTACCTTTTTAAAGGTTTCCTTACCCAATACAACCAACATAACAGTCTCTAATTAAATTTTGAATCCCTTTATGGCCGTTGGAGTGCAAAATTACACTTGTTTACATATTCTTGTTAACACTTTGACTCCTTTTACATTATTTTACTATTTGACCCTCCTAGACATCTAAAAAATTTGTGATGGTCTACTTAGACCTTATGCATGAAAATAAGCATTAACCTACCTAGATCCCATTTTTCATCATTTACAATATGGAACAATGCGATACCAAAGTTACCATTTACATCAAGCATGGTCTTCTTAGACCTTATTAAGATAAAATAAACTAAAGAAACCCCTACCAACCTACTGATCACCCATCAACCTACAAAGAATCAAATTTCTTGTGAGTAAGGTGTAGGTGCTCCCGCACCACTATTTGGTGCAGGGGCACCAAACTTCGATGGTTGTCATTAGGGTGATGAAGTCCTGTTTTGGCTTGGATAAGGTAATATAGATAATTTATTGATGTAATAAGTCTATTTTAGTGGTTATTAGTGAGTTAGAAGGATTTAGTTGCAAATTTTCTAAATTAGTAAAAAGTGTCATTTTTCAAAATTTGAAGTGCAAGAAATGCATAGTGGGGAAGGTGAATGGTCAGGGAAGGCCAAAGGTCAGTTGTGGCATTGGTTTTCAATCAATTATTGATTAAGGGAGTTGAATATATGTATGTGAATCTTGAATGAAGGAGTGTGTGGAGAAGAGTGGAAGATTTTGTACAAGTATTGATCAATAAAGCTCTGTTTTCTTTGTAAATCTGAGTTTGGTTTTCTCTTTTTCAGTGTTGTAGCAGTCCATTGCATGAGCCTGTACTAAAGATAATTGAATAAAAGTGTTTTTATTTGGGTAGAGGGATGTGTTAGCCACATTTTTTTTTTGTGGGATTGAAATCTATCTTGTTTTGAGCTCTTAGGGTGGATTTTACTATAGGCAGGTCTAGAAGTCTAAATTTCAAGTTTTTAAGTCATCAAGTAATTTAATGGCTCATTCCACATAATGTATATAATGTATCTTAGTGGAATGAGTCCATTAGGTGTGGAATAGGTTATAGGATGATTCTTGGAGTAGGGGAGATTATTTTGGAGTGATGGCATGTAGCCTTCGGTGTGAAAACGTGTGATTTTGAGTGAATTTGAGTGGTTTTAGAGTGTGAATGGATGAAATCCTTGGGGGAAGTCATTTATGAGAGTTTTTTGAGCATGTAAAAAAATAATATGGTATGTTTGGGGTGTTGGATGTGAGTGTTATTTGTGGGAAGAGTTATTTTCAATAAGGCTCCTTGGAAAAACTAGGTTTGGTGGCTTGAGAGTGAGGGTTTAGTGGATTGGTAGCTTGGTGAGCAGTTGGAGATCTAAAACTTGTGAAATATTAGGGTTGGTAACCTATTTAATGACTATCCATGGTGTTTTACTGGATTGCAGGTGTTTGGGAAAGTGTCTCTTTGGAAAAGAGGCCTAATTGGTCTAGTTCTCCCTACATTATAGTGGGATTTTGGAGAATACATTGAAAAACCCATCTCCAGGCCTCTTGTGACCTTATGACCACTTCAAAAACCCTTTTTTAAGCTTTCAAATGCTTGATAATCCTTAATATTATGCTTCCCCCAATCTTCACCCACTTTTAGTCTCTAAAACCTCAATTTTCCATTAAAAAATGTGTTTCTCTCAACTAGGGCTTCATGCCCAAACATACACATGACCTCCCCAGTCCTTGAAAACCTTCAAAAACATCAAACCCCACCAGATATTACTAAAACCAATTGGTTCTATCATTCTTCAAAACAAATTCTTCAATCTGCTACTTCAACCCATGCCTTTTAGGCCTGAATTCATGCATTTTATACTTGATTGTCATTTGAATTGTCATTAATGAAATTATATATTAACTTATATGTTTATCTTATTTTCCTCTTGTAGGAGTAGGTGTTAGAACACTTGAAGTAGTAGGTGTTGAAATACCTCAGGGAGGTATCAAAACAC
This sequence comes from Sequoia sempervirens, assembly GCA_007258455.2. NCBI lineage: Eukaryota > Viridiplantae > Streptophyta > Pinopsida > Cupressales > Cupressaceae > Sequoia > Sequoia sempervirens. Next base: position 459,515,306 of record VDFB02281492.1, read on the forward strand.
CTGAAGGAGATAAAGAAAAAGAGATGCCTAAAGAGGTATGTGTTTATTTTATTTTTTGTGTGGTAAATATGTTCTTATTACTGAAAATTGTATGCTAACTTGTATCAAATTGTTGTTTTTGTGTTCACCTATATATATTTACATTGAAAAATTTGGTATGATTGGTTCTTTGAGAGGGGCATATTCTAGGACTCATGACGGTTTGAAGAGACGTATATATATGAGGTAATCAAGATTTCAATTTTAGAGTTCAATTATAATTCAATGTATATTGATTTTGATGTTAATTATTCTATTTTAAACTATATAATATAACTAATCTCAATTGTGGTTTCAATTTTTCTTGTGCAATTACCTTTAGAGCCAAAGAGTTCTTCAAAGAGGCTCCATTTTGATGATCTACCAGTAGTTTAGAATGAGATAGACATTTTGGCATGTATATTATGAATAGATATCAAGATGGAATATGCCACACTTTGTAAAAATTTGTTTGAGTTCACATTGATGCCATTTTTGTATATGGACATACACTTGATTATTGGATAATTTGATATATAGAAGTTGAGAATCAAAATAATGTGTCTGTCATGTGCATGTTTAAATTGTTCAAAAATTTAATCTTTAGCGATGGTTAAATATTAATGTACAATATCATAAAAAACAATGAATAATGGTTAAATTATATAATATATTTCTTTGTTAAATTATAAAAATGCCAAAGTGATGCAGAGCAGGGTGGAAAACTCTCAACAAACCAACTTCCCTTTAATCTTCCTTCTAGACACAAAACACCATTGGATAGTCATGAACATGGTACATAAGCACTAAATCAACAATCATCTTCCATTGAAACACTCACCAACACTCCAAAACTCAAAACCCTTACTTTTGACAAGTTTGAAAGGGGTTTTATTAAAAACTGCACCTCCAGATCTCTCCTCACCATTTGAATGCCTCCAACAACTTCAAATATGTTTTCCCTTGCTTAATTAACACTTATAAAGTTCCACCCCAAGTGTTTTCCATCACTATCTACTCTTAACCTCCAAATTTCACTTGAAACACACATTCTTGACAACTAGGCATCATGCCTAAACCTCCAAATGGCCACCCCTACTCCTGAAATCATGAACACATGCCCCATCCACATATTTATGCCATTCCATTGAGTTAAAGTAGAATATAATGGGTGGAAAAGAAATTTGGTGGAAATTTCCATGTTGCCCCTATGGAAAAATCGTGAATTTAGGCCTAGGAGGCATAGCTTGAAGTAGCAAATTAAAGCAATACTTTGGAAGAAGGTTAGAACATGGTTATTTTAGTGTTATCTGGTGGATTTTGATGTAATAGAAGGTCTGCAAAGGCATGGTAGGTCATTTGGATGTTTGGGCTTGAAGCCCTAGTTGAAAAAAGAGTGAAAATGGGTGAAATTAAGAGGTTTTACGAAGGAAGTGTATGAGAAATTTGGGGGTAGCATAATTTGAAGGTGAATTAAGTTTGTGCAAGGTGAAATAAGAGTGTTTGAAAATATTTTAAGGTTGAAAGAGATCTTCAGATGGGTTTTTCAATAAACACCTATTTATTTGGTGGAAAATGAGGGTCTTAGAAAACAAGTTTTGACTTAGTGGTTGAAGAATTTGTGGGTTTGGAGGTAGTTTGAGGACTGTACAATGGTATTTTGATTGAAAAACCAAATTGCTCTGAGCTATGTTCAACCAACTGAATCCCTTAAGAGTTTGAAGTGCAAAATGGCTGCAAACTTCAGCATCACATTACTTAGACACCATGAGGCCTAGAAAATTCTCATCAAAGCCTATGGAATAATGTTGTTACCCTCTACAATAACCTCTCTTAGTCTTTGCTATCTCAGGGGCTTTCTCTTGTGGCGTAGAGATTTTTCTTGGGGAAATATTTGTCAAATGCAAGTAGTGCAAAGTTGCAAAGTGGTGCAACTTTCATTCTGCAACTCATATGACCAAACTAACTATTCAAATACATTTGAGGGGGTACATTTATGCTAGGCATGGTCCTCTTTCACACCCAAACTTTTTGAATCACTCTAAATTATCTTCAATTGACTGAATCCCTTAAGAGTCTAAAGTTTAAAATGGTTGCAAACTTCAACATGACGTTACTCGAACACCATGAGACTTATAAAATTCTTGTCAAAGCCTATGGAATCATGTTGTTCCCCTCTAAAATAACCTCTCTTTTTTTTTCTATCTCAGAGGCATTCTCCTGTGGCAGAAAGATTTTTCTTGGGGAAAAAGTTGTCAAATGCAAGTAGTGCAAAGTTGCAAAGTGGTGCAACTTTTGTTTTACAACTCATATGACCAAACTAACTATTCCAATGCATTCAAGTAGATACATTTATGCTATGCATGGTCCCCTTTCACACCCAAATGCATTGAATCGCTCTGAGCTATGTTCAACCAATTGAATCCCTTAAGAATCTGAAGTGCAAAATGGCTGCAAACTTCAGCATGATGTTACTCAGACACATTGAGACTTAGAAAACTATCGTGAAAGCCTATGGGATCACATTGTGCCCCTCTACAATAATATCTCTCAGTTTTTGCTATCTCGGAGGTGTTCTCCTATGGCGGCGAGATTTTTCTTGAGGAAAAAGTTGTCAAATGCAAGTAGTGCAAAGTTGCAAAGTGGTGTAACTTTCATTTTGTAAAATTTTATGTTACCAAACTAACTATCCCAATGCATCTAATTGGGTATGTTTACACTAGTCATGGTCCTTTTTCACACCCAAACGCACCGAATCGCTTCAAGCTACATTCAACCGGCTAAATTCTGTAAGAGTCTAAACTACAAAATGGCTAAAAGCTTCAGCATGACATTACTCAGACACCGTGAGGCTTAGAAACTTCTCATCAGATCCTATAGGATTTTGTTATTCCCCTCTAAAATAACCTCTCTCATTTTTCTCTATCTGGGAGGTGTTCTTCTGTGGCAGAGATATTTCGCTCAAGAAAAAAGTTATCAAATGCAAGTAGTCCAAAGTTGTAAACTGGTGCAACTTTTGTTTTGCAACTTGTATGACCAAAATAAATGTTCCAACACATCTAAGTGGGTACATTTACACTAGGCATGGTCCTCTTTCAGACCCAAACACGTTGAATCGCTCTGAGCTATGTTCAGTCGACTGAATCCCTTAAGAGTCTGAAGTGCAAAATGGCTACAAACTTCAACATCTTGTTACTCAAACACCATGAGGCTTAGAAAATTCTCATTAGATCCTATGGGATTGTGTTATTCCCCTCTAAAATAAACTCTCTCAGTTTTCTCTATCTTAGAGGTGTTCTCCTGTGGTGGCGAGATTTCCTTTGAGGAAAAAGTTGTCAAATGCAAGTAGTGCAAAGTTGCAAAGTGGTTCAACTTTCATTTTGCAACTCGTATGACAAAACTAACTTATCCAACACATTCGAGTGGGTATTTTTATGCTATGAATGGTCCTCTTTCACACCCAAACGCACTGAATCGCTTTGAGCTACGTTCAACCGACTGAATCCCTTAAGAGTCTGAAGTGCAAAATGGCTGCAAACTTCAACATGACATTACTTGGACACCATGAGGCTTAGAAAATTCTCATTAGAGCCAATGGGATCATGTTGTGCCCCTCTACAATAACCTCTCTGATTTTTTTCTATCTCAGAGGCGTTCTCCTGTGGTGACAAGATTTTCCTTAGGGAAAAAGTTGTCAAATGCAAATAGTGCAAAGATGGAAAGTGGTGCAACTTTTATTCTGCAACTCGTGTGACCAAAATAACTATTCCAACGCATCTAAGTGGGTATTTTTATGCTATGCATGGTCCTCTTTTGCACCCAAATGCACTAAATCACTCCAAGCTACATTCAACTGGCTGAATCCCTTAATAGTTCAAAGTATAAAATGGTTGCAAACTTCAGCATGATATTACTTGGACACAGTGAAGCTTAGAAACTTCTCATTAGAGCCTATGGTATCCTTTTGTGCCCCTCTAAAATATCCTCTCTCATTTTTCACTGTCTCGGAGGTGTTCTCCTATGGCTATAAGATTTCGTTTAGAAAAAAGTTGTCAAATGCAAGTATTGCAAAGTTTCAAAGTGGTGCAACTTTTGTTTTGCAACTCATATGAACAAAATAATTGTTCCAAGACATCTGATTAGGTATTTTTATGTGAGGCATGGTCCTCTTTCATACCCAAACATGCCGAATCGCTCTAAGCCATGTTCAATCAGCTAAATCCCTTAAGAGTTTGAACAGAAAAATGGCTACAAACTTCAACATGAGGTTACTCAAAAACCGTGATGCTTAGAAACTTCTCATTAGAGCCAATGGGATCATGTTGTGCCCCTCTACAATAACCTCTCTCAATTTTTGCTATCTTAGAGGCGTTCTCTTGTGGTGGCGATATTTCACTTGGGAAAAAAGTTTTCAAATGCAAGTAGTGAAAAGTTGCAAAGTGGTGCAACTTTCATTTTGCAACTTGTATAACCAAAATAACTATTCCAATGCATCCAAGTGGGTAATTTTACACTAGGCATGGTCATCTTTCACACCCAAACATGTTGAATCACTCTGAGCTACATTCAACTAACTGAATCCCTTAAGAGTCTAAGGTGCAAAATGACTACAAACTTCAACATAACGTTACTCGGACACCATAAGGCTTAAAAACTTCTCATAATAGCCTACGAGATTGTGTTGTGCCCCTCTACAATGAAATCTCTCAGGTTTTTCTATCTCAGAGGCGTTTTCCTATGGCTACAAGATTTCGCTTAGGGAAAAAGTTGTCAAATGCAAGTAGTGCAAAGTTGCAAAGTGATACAACTTTCATTTTGCAACTCATGTGACCAAAATAACTATTCCAACACTTCCGAGTGGGTACTCTTATGCTATTTATGGTCCTCTTTCACACCCAAATGCGTTGAATCACTCTAAACTACGTTTGACTGGTTGAATCCCTTAAGAGTCTGAAGTGCAAAATGGCTGCAAACTTCAACATAACATTACTCGGACACCGTGATGCTTAGAAAATTCTCGTTTAAATCTATGGGACTGTGTTGTGACCCTCTACAATAATGTCTCAATTTTCACTATCTTGGAGGCATTTTATTATAGTGGTGAGGATTTATTTGGAAAAAAGTTGTCAAATGCAAGTAGTGAAAAGTTGCAAAGTGGTGCAACTTTCGTTATGCAACTCATGTGACCAAATTAACTGTTCCAACCCATCTGAGTGGGTATATTTATGCTAAGCATGGTCCAAACGCATTGAATCGCTCTGAGCTATGTTCAACTAGTTGAATCCCTTAAGAGTCTAAAGTGCAAAATGGATACAAACTTCAGCATGACGTTACTCAGACACTGTGATGCTTAAAAACTTTTCATCTAAGCCTATGGTATCATGTTGTGCCCCTCTACAATAACCTCTCTCGATTTTCACTTGGAAGGAAAATAACCATGTCTAAGTCAAGAGCAAGTCTGCCCAATCTTGGAAAGGCACAAGCAAAGTCTGCCATGCCCATGGTCAAGGAAAATGTCCAAGATGCAAAGTCCGCTTGGGAAAGAAAAGCTATGTACAAACTACTGTCAAGTCTGCCCTTGGATTGAATAATGCTTTTCCAAGACAAGTAAAGTCCACCCAACTCAAAGCATGCATGGAAAAGACAATGTAAAGTCAGCCCAACTCAAAGCATACATGGCAAAGACAAGTTAAAGTCTGCCCCAAGCTAGCATGTCTAGGTTCAATGAACCTAACACTTTGTAATGCAACAAATTTTTATTGTTTGTTTATATTTAGTAGAAGGACAAGTTTCCCCAAATGTAATTTTCTCATTGGTTGAGAGTCAATTGTGACAAAACCTAATTAGGGTTTTATTTTGTAATCTCGGTCATTGATTCGAAATTAATCTTGTCCATTGAATTGTATTTGAGGAGCTTATAAATTGAGCTCACCCCTCATTTGTAAAACATGGGAGCATCCATCGCATACTACCAGTTCACTACCTTGTCTATGCTTTTGCTTACTATTATGATTTGATATATTTTTTCCAAGCATCCATGGCTTGTTTGAAAGCACTTGTTGTAGGCTCTTATCCATAGTAGCAAGATAGTGAAATGTTTGATAAAATGCTTTGGTAGGCATGTATGAAAAATGTGGTAGCATAGAAAAGGTAGTAAACTATTTGAAAAAATACCTCAAAGAAATGTGGTCTCATGGTGATGGAATTCCATGACAATCCAGGGAATTTTCTTGTCATGGCATTCCATCACCATGAGACCACATTTCTTTGAGGAATTTTTTCAAATATTTCGCTACCTTGTCTATGCTATTGCTTACTATTACGCTTTGATGGATTTTTTCCAAGCATCTATATAGCTTGTTTGAAAGCACCTATTTTAGACTTTTAGCCATAGCAACAACGTAGTGAATTGATTGATAAAATGTTTTAGTAGACATGTATGAAAAATGTGGTAGCATAGATAAGGAAATGAACTATTTTAAAATAAATCCTCAAAGAAATGTGTTCTCTTGGTGATGGAATGCCATGACAAGAACATTAAAACCACATTTCTTTGAGGCATTTTTTTGAATAGTTCACTACCTTGTTGGTGCAGGAGCACCAAGCCTCCTGATATGGTACCAAATGGCCATGAATGGAATTGTGGTTAAGATAGGAGAGTTTGATTTTTCTTTTGTTTCAATAAGGTCTACTTAGACCATTCTCATGTTTCCAAATGATTTGGAGTTTTCATTTGATAATTTGGCCATAACTTGTAATCATATTAAAAGTTGCCAAGATGGTAAAATTTTGTCAAGGTAAGTAGAATAGGAAGTCATTTAAGAGGATCTAGGGGATTAGGAAATAATAAAGAGTCAAAAGGAGAAAAATGTCAAATTTGTAAGTTGCATAAATGCAACAAATTCCAAAAACAACAACTACCTCCTTTGAAAACTTGTTACTTGGTAGTTATAGATGTTGGGAGAAGTTGGGTTTGAATGTAATCATTATAAAAGCCTCAAAAATGGCTCGTGCAGGGTTCTTGAAGGCAGTTTGAAGATTGTACACATTTTGTTTTCATGAAATACAACATTCTCAACAACTTTTTTCCTATTTTTCTAAACTTTGAAGGCTTGATATGGACCTGTACAACCTACCTTTACTCTAAAACTTCTTAAATTTTTAAGGTACATATGTTGGCTCTCTAATTCTTTAGATTTGAGGTCTTAATCATGCAAATTGAGGGAGAAATCTTTATTTTTTCTAGGACTGCTCATTTACCCTATTTTGGGGGTTTTGGAAGGGAACAAAATGGGTTTTTAAGCCTTCCACCCATTATATAGTCCTATAACTTGGTGGAGAGGCTTAGATAGGTGAAATAAACATGTATGCATCTTTTTTTGTGTAGGGAAGGCATGTTTCTTTATTTTGATGAGTCCCTAGGGTTGTTTCCATTGGAAAATGCATGAATTTAATGGGTACAAACTTGAATTTGATGATGGGGTGTTAGGAAAAGTTATCTTATGAACTTTTAAGCTTGTGGGGGTGAATTCAAGGGTGTTTGACTAGGTGGAAAGTTTGGGAAGGGCTGAGAAGTGTCTTTTTCAATAAACCCTCATCAAAAGTGCACAAAACAAGGGTTTTTGGGTTTGGTGTGGAGGTGATCATACAAATGAAATCTAGTGGGGGATTTTGGGGCTTGATAACCTGCCAATTGCTTCCCTAAATTCTCAAAAAAAATTCACAAGTTTAAGAGGGGGTCCTTTGTAAAATTGACCTATTTGGAGGCCTAAAATGGTGAGAAAGTCAGTTTTCTCAAATTTGTTCCAGAAGAGTCATAAGGGAGGCTAAGATATGTTTTGTAACTCTGTAATCCATGGTGTTTGAATCATCCTTTTGTTTTTCAAGCATTTTGGGAAGTTGTGGGGTTAAGTGCTTAAAAATAGGTTTGTGCTACTACTAGGTTTACAAGGGTGAAAGTGGGAAATCCTAGCTCTGATAGATTTCAAAATTTGGGATTTGTTTGGATTGGTCCAATAGATCCTTTTAATCTTGTTAGATGCCTCTTGAAGGAAAGTTGACACTTTGAGTGGGTTCAGGTCTCCTGTCTCTGCATCACTTGTCTATGCTATTTCTTCTTATTATGCTTTGATAGATTTTTTCCAAGCATCCATAGCTTGTTTGCAAGCACCTATTTTAGGATTTTAGCCATATTAGTAAGGTAGTGAATTGTTTGATATAATTCTTTGGTAAACATGTACGAAAAAAGTGGTAGCATAGAAAAGGAAATGAATTGTTTGAAAAAATGCCTCAAAGAAATGTGGTCTCAAGGTGATGGAATGGCATGAAAATCCATAGCAATTCGCATGTCATGGAATTCCATCACCATGAGACCACATTTCTTTTAGGAATTTTTTTCAAGTAGTTCATTGCCTTATATATAGTATTTCTTACTATTATGCTTTTGATAATTTTTTTCCAAGCATCCATAGCTTGTTTGAAAGCACTTGTTTTATGCTTTTAACCATAGCAACAAGGAAATGAAGTGTTTGAAATAATACTTTGGTAGACATGTATGAAAAACGTGGTAACATAGACAAGGCAGTGAACTATTTGATAAAATATGTCAAAGAAATTTGGCCTCATAGAATACCATGATAACAAAATGCAACTAACAACTGCTCCTACTTATTAGTTATGCAATGTGAAGTAATTGCATAACTACTTAGGTTGAATTTTTTAAAACTATATTGTAATTGAAATTTTTTCATCTATCAGCATCTAGTTATTAGCTATGTAGTGTGAAGTAATGCTTTGACTTTGAAAGATGTGTAATAAAATGTAATCAATGATATGAATATAAACTACACAAAATTATTTTTTACAATTCATTAGTTAAAATCTTTATTTTATTTTCTCTCTATATCTCTATATGCTATGGAAATACCTTTCAATTTCAAAATAAATAGATTTTCTCTTGTTCTACAATTTTTTACATTTTTTTTAAATATCATTTTTTCCCGACTTTTTAAAAAACTCTTATACTTTTGGTTTGTCAAAATTTTCCCCAAAAGATTTTTGCTACTATGCATTGGAAGCATGAAGCATACCTGTGAATACACACACTATATGTGAAGTATACATGTGAATAAGTGAAGCATACATGCGAATAAGTGAGGCACAAGTAATTGAATCATTCCAAAGGATACAAACCACCAAGAATGGAGCTTATTTACATAATACGCTTTAGATGGAGCTTATTGAGAAATTGACAGTAATTAATTAAGCATTAGATGTAAACAAAATCCATGCCTACAACATTCAAGCATACAATTTACACAATACACATGATAACATCATTCAAGAATGGTAGTAGCAAAATAAGATTTTTTTAATCAAAAATCCGTAATGTATACAATGATATATATTGATAAAAGTATATACATTATATCCAAAAAATCCATACAGGCTTTGTACAAAGGAGCCATATTATGAACATAAAATTTCATGTATATATTGATTGTACAAAACATATGTTCCAAAATTCCACATAGGCATACAAAAAATGACCCTAATATAGTCATTTCCCTCTAGGGGAAGGAAATAGATTCTATGTTGCCTTTGAAATTCGGCTAGATGGAGTGACTGTTGGTTCTCTGGTCTTTGGAACACACTCACTAGTCCTCCTCTCTTCACTCTAGACCTTCAACTGATACAATAAAATGTAAAGATGTTAATACACATAAATTGAATTGTGGAATGACATATAACAAAATATAATCACTTACCACATATAGATAGTCATCATTCACATTTGCATCATTACCATGTCCATGATTTGGAGTGACAACCACCTATAGCAACCATCAAGATAGAAATTAAGCTACACAAAAGAATCATGAAAATTTTCTATAATAGACCATAAAAGAGAAAATATAATGTCAAATTGACTAATCTGTTGCATACCTCTCTCAATGGATCAGAACTGGCCACTACTGTATTTGACTACAAATTCTAATGAATGTTTGGTGACATCAACAAAATATTGTTGACTTACCAACACAACACTGATTTAAATTTCATTTCTGGATTTTCGTCGCTTTAATGACCAATTTTTATACATTGAAACCATGACCCAACATCATCAGTCAGTGCCATGAAAAATGTTGGTAGTGTCCATCGCAAAATCAACGTAACTTCATCCATCTATTGATGCAAAAAATCACAAAACATTGCAAAACGCCCGTTTGAAATCATCGAAAAAACACCAAACGTTCATCCATTTTCCAACGAGGTGGAGCAAACCATCATTTCCATTACAATGAAAACTACATCGTGTGTATAGTAATCTCGTTGCTAATTTTCATGGTTCATCGAGCTATGTTTGTCAAAATTGTGATGAAACCCTGCAATTTAAAAAATAAAAATTAAAAGTGCAGCATAATGAAATATTGAAAATTACATTACCTTATTGAGCTTCTCTTTTTTTTTAGAATAGTTTAATATTATCTACTTAATAGTTCCAACCACGTGATGGTGGAAGCTCATTTGGCCCCTCCCCCCCTCACATCACTCTCAATTCCCCATACCTGATCATATAACATTAATCATTCATTCATCCATTAATAACATATAAAATTCATTCATTCATCAATTAATAACATATAACATTCATTCATTAACATATTCACATTCATTCATTAGCATATAATATTCATTCTTTCATTTTTTACATATTATCAAAAATATGGTTGTCATAATATGATTACAATCATTTTTTTTGGTTTCTTTTTTGGAACTAAAAAAAGAAGTGGAGTATCATTTTCTAAATCATCAATGCCCCCTTTAGTTGTTCTACCCTTTTCTTGTGATCTTAATGTATTCCTATTCATGTACTCATGATGTGGAGGCCGCTACAAGGGGGGGTTTGCTGCAATAACAAAGAAATGTTAAATTGATATGTTTTATTATTATTGTTACAAGTATTTCATTACTTAAAAGAACATTAGAGTGGCTCTCTTTACCTAATGGGGCTACATCATGTTCCTAATCTTTTCTTATAGCCTCATGCTCAACATTGTAAACACCCTCTAAATCCTCTAGAGTTCAAACATGAAAGGTTACATTAATTAATACACCAATTGCAATTAAATATGTTTAAAAGAAAATTAGAGTGGTCCTCTTTACCTGATAGGGCCACATCATGTTCCTAATCTTGTCTAGCCTGATCATCCTCAACATGTTGATCACACTCTACATGCTATAAAGTTGAAATATGAAAGGCTACATTAATTAATACACAAGTTGCAATTAAAGATGTTTAATTGTATTAATCCATACTACATTTTACATAGCACATGAATACATCCAGTACTGGGATGCACACCATGACCTTCATCTACAGGTTGTGCTCCACCCTCACCAGGTTGCATTCCAATTTCATGTGTAGTATTATCATTACTTTCCTGTTTAAAACAAATAGGCACATAATTACTTTATGGTGGAAATTAATATTGAATAGATTGCACAAGTATTCAATTTTAAATAAACTTCATTGAGTTTATTTACCTGTGTGTTGGATGTAGTTGAAGCTTGTGTTTGCCTAGTCAAGAATCTTAGGCATTCAACCACAACTTCATAGCCTTGCTGGAAGGAAATCTTTAGGTCCTCTTCTGTGGGCACTGTGTTGAATTCAGAGACCTATATTTTTTGCATAAGATCATAAATTTTGCTTCTATGGTGTGATAAAACCAAAATTGTTTCCAATTTATTATTTGGATGCAATATTTCATTTATTGATACTTACAATTCATGTGACTAATTTCATATAACCACTAGAGCCAAGTTTGTACTACCCATGTTTTTCTAGTCTTTCCTTTGTTTCCTTCGATGTGTCAGGCAGCCTATGAAAATTTTGAAATACGTTAGATTATGTCAAAAGAAAGAGTAATAAGTATATAATTACACTGTTGATAGTATCACATACCTTCCTTGGCCAGGTAGTGTCTTTCCTTTTTTCCTTTTAGCCTTCTCCTTTCCATCCAACACCAAGTCCTTCCACTCCCTCTCCAAAATCATGGGGGGACGCTCATACTTTTTTTTCTTCTCTAAATGTGACCTATATTGGTCCCTCACATACTTTAGATAGGTACCAGCTTTCTTAAGGACCTTGGTTCGGTTGAATGTGTTATTACCAAGCAACACAACCAAGTGGTTAATGAGCTCATCTTTTAAATCTTGATTTTGGGCATTCCACTGTGTACATATGGTGGGCTTGAAGATCTACAATGTAATATCATTTAGATGTTTATAAAAAAACATAATTTTGTGCAAAATGATAAGGGGATCATTAGTCTGAAAAGAGAGATCAATTTAAGTAAATTTCAATTGGATTATATATAATAATAATTAAAACATTTTAAAGTACCTGAGACCTTCTTTATCTTTATGGGAATGAAATCCTTGGTCACCAAAAATGTGACCGATAATGTTCATGTACTAGTAATACAGGAAGATCTAGGAAATACTGCTAAAACATCACCAATACTAGTGGCCTCTACATCCCTAGGTACATGTCTTGACACATGTTTTGGCATGTGCTCACTACCAGAGGGTGCACTACCCGATGCCTACATGTTATGTGTTTCCAACATTTCAGTCGACAATATAGGCATGGATGATGGGGTCAGATGATGTGATGTATGCATAGGAAGATTAGGATCAACACTTGTCCCAACCCCTACTCCTCGGGCAGTACATGCAATACCCTGATCATGGCCAGCATCATAATGAGGACGCAAAAAATCCTTTAAAAACAACACATATTTTAGTTCATGACATAAAAGAGTACAAAATATAAAAACATGAATGAACTTATGTTATAATTAAAGATCTCATTACAACTTACTTGCAAGTTCCATGCTCTCTCATTCAATATTTTAACCCTTTCTCTTATCTCATATGTTTGAGGCACTATGAATAACAACTGAAGGATTCTTCATTGCATTTTTTTTGGTCTTCCTTATCATATCCAAAGGGTTTTCAAAATATGCGATGTCATCATTGCATAATAGTGCCTGTACCTCCCTATGGATGCTCTCCTCTATTGTTGGTGCCTTTCCCTGATCATCTAAATGCAACAAGAATATTAAAAACATTATCTAAATTAACCCAATAAACTTATGAAAAAAAATAATAATAAAACATTTTTCTCATATCTAATTTGTACAATTACAATGAGGTAACTTGTCGAGTAGAAGTTCCTAAAGATGCATTGCAATTTGTGCTCTAGGCTGGAGCCTTCCCCTTACGATCAATGTCTTACTGTGACAAAAAATTAAATATAAATAAACATTACCAAAATGAAACCAATAGACTTACGAAAAAAAACATAAAAATAAAATGGTATATTGGAGTCATTAATTGGAGGTTGGGTAAAATGGTATATAGTACATACCACCCCCATAGTAACTATGTTTTTATCTATGCGATTCAAATTGTAATCGATTAGCAACTCTTTCCCTGTAGTTATTGATTTTATCGTACATACAAATACATAGTTTCCCTCGTGTGACTCGAATATGCAATTGGGTTGCTTATTTGTTGACCTAGGTCATGTACTATTTATAAACCCTACAATATTCCTTGATACTTTTGGCCTTTCATCAATGTACATAGCCACTTCTTTATTTTGATCCTTATGTTTCAGCTGTATATAATTTGCTAACAGTGCACACCTATGCATACTTCGTGTATATCGAACCAACTACATCGAATCTTTGTAATTGTAACATGGTCTGACATACTCCATCAATTCAGTAACATTTTCGTAATATACCTTTATGCCGTCCATGCAAAATAGGCCCAAACCATGTAATGAGGATGGTGTTATGTGATATATCCTCTTGTTGACACAAAAATTAGTGTTTATTGGAGGAAGTTCCTTGAGTACCCATTGTTTCCATAGATGTTTGTACCTCAAGGGAACCTCGATGTTGCCTATACTCTCATCATCATAATAACATGCCCCCCTTCAGCAAGAAAAAATTCCATGTGTTTACAAAATTTTCTTCTAATCTTTTGACCTCTAATTGATCTCCCTCTTTTAGACCTACTACATGTCTCACTTTCCTCTTCTCTTCCTGAATTTCCCTCGCTCGAGGAAGACAGATCTAAAAAATACCTATTTGGTGGTACTTGCACTCATAAGGATGTTGGATGAAGTTCTTTCATGGTGATGTGATCCCAAGGTATGGGGTTGGAGGATTAAAAACCAAGGTTGTCACTACTAGTCAAATGCATGTGGAGGTAACAATAGTTGTGAATGTATCAATAAAGCTTGTAAGGGTCTGATGATCAAAGATCACTTAGGAAGCATGGGAATGGTTTGTAGGGTCACCAACCTTGTGTTTTCAAGCCTTGAGTTTTTGGAACATCTAGAGGATTCATTGTCTTGTTTCTTGGAGGATGCTTTAGCAAATCGATCTAGGCCCACCGCCCCAAGTCTATAAGGAGTTCAAACTAGTATGTAAAATGAGATAAAAACAAAAATAGAGATCCCAAGGTGCCAAGTGTACAGACAAATGATTTAATAGTAATGAATACAATAAATACCTGAAGGTAAGATCATAATAAATAAAATAATACACCTTAAATTATTGAATAAGAAAAGAGAGATTTTTTTTATAGAGTGATGAAAACACCTTCAAAGGAAAGTGTTTTATAGTGATAGTATGCTCACATGTTCAAATCATAATGTTGAAGAGTATAGTAGAAAGCTTCAAAAATTACTTATACAAACTTGAGAGTGTGAGAGATTGATGTATTGAATGAGAATGAGTGAGATTCAAAATTATAAGATAGAATGGAAAATGAGCAAGTATAGGGGTTGGAGATCCATTGAATTTTTTTAGATCAATTAACACCAACTTTGGTACTTAGCAAGTGGTGAAATGCTAAAAAATGACAAATTATTATAGAAATTATTAGTGCAACACATGGATGTCTACATGTAATACTAGTGTCTAGATAGTTTTAAATTTTTTAAAGGCAAAACACTATAAAATTACAAGGCTAAAAAATCTCAAACATGACCTTTCACAAAAGACACCATGGGAGGCATGATCTTGGCACCATGAGAGGGAAAATCTAAGGGCCAAATCAAACTAACAACATTCTAGGGGTGACAAATGCCAAAGTGGGTCCAAAATGCAATGTGAAATTTAAAGGGTATGAAATATTTTATGTTACAAATATGTAATAATCTACTTTAAGGAGTTGGAATTAAAAAGGTTATAAACCAAGTAGTTTCCTTTGTCACTAACATGTCTAGTTTACATTACTGAGTTCGGCTTATAATATATACTCAATTTTCATGTATGGATAATGCATATAAACACAAAGTAAAATTATAATGATAATTTATGTACTTTTGAATTTTAGTTTAGCATTAATATTAAATTATTCTTCCACATAGTTATTTCTTTATTTAACCTAATAGGAATAAAATTTTATTTGATATTATCAATATAGTAATGTTATATTTCTCCTAAACTAATTTTTAAACATAAAATCACCATTATGATTATTTATTTATAAAAAAAATAGTAATTATACATTTAAAGATTAATACAACTAAAATTAGATATAATATAGTATAGTTTCTCACATACTCTTAAATATATAGTTGTCCAAGTTACAAACATGTTATGTTAGTACCATAACCCACAAAATTTTTTATATTACAAAAATATTATTGCTTCCAAGCTACTACCTACAAGAAATCATCCAAGAATCAAGCAAGCCTAACAATTACCATTTAATATATTAGGTCACTAATCTAAGTTGTTTTTTACTATCCTCTAGGTAAAGGGTGTTTCAATTTTTCTATATGGTAGGAAAATAAATAAATATGACATAAATAATCAATAATAAATCATCAAAATAATCAATACTTATAGGAATTTTCCAAAAGATTACATCTATTATGAGATTCATGAAGCACAGAGTTACTATATAGTAAAGAATGACAGTCCATATCATAAATATCAATCATGCCATTCTTGAGATATGAAAAGGTAGTTGTAAAAAGACACAATTTTAAATGCATATAGGAAAAACTTGTCAAAATTCAAGGCTACCTAATTGAAAGGATAGTCCTACAAGAGAAGCTCATGGTCATTCCCTAACAAGGGCTAAGGTATCATTGAATAATGGTCTATCATCTCAAAAGGGATAACATGATAGTCATTAATCAAGAAGGTAGAGGTTTTGTAGACAATGCATAGTCAAGTGATCAAAGGAGCTTCAAAGATAATGACAACCTCACATATAAGGTTAGACGATAGGCCTTTAGGGAATAGTTTGTAGAAAAGTATTGAATGATAATTTCTTTAAATGGATATAGTTAACACACATACTTTTATTGCAGGAAAGAATGTGAAAAGAGGATGAGATCACAATGGAACCACCTCAAGAACCAAAGTGTATGTGTTTTTGCAAAGGATAGCATGGTGGATACCAAACATTGGAAGGAAACAAAGACTCTAAGGTTGTATAATGTGATAGTTTCAAAGGAAGAAATAGTGTGAAGTGGTATCAAATTGTGTATGATAAGTAGCTAGAAATAAACTAGGTTTTTTCCTCAAGAAACATGTTCTCATCGAATGCCATGATTGAAAGATATGCACAAAATGGATTTGTTGAAAATGGTTTAGAAAATTTCAAGCAAATGCAAAATGTTGATACCCTGTTCCAAAGCTCCCATTTTGGGACAGACAGTGAGGATGTTGCATGTGCACCAAGTGAACTATTTGATGTATGTATGTGATTTATCTAGAAGAATCTATCTTCTAAATCACTGTACTTGCAACAAGATTTATAAATGTGGGGGGAAAATCACTTACAGTCATTGTCCCTTGGTCGATTTTTCCTTTCTGAGTTCCCTCACCTTTCGCTCTGGATTTCCTCTTGTCAAATGGTTCCTAGTCTTCCTCCTCGACTCAATGGCCTTGTAGCACTCGTCCAGTGAATTCTCACAACTCTCCAATCAGGGGCTAGATGCAGTGGTTCTCGGTGGAACTCTCTAGTTAGGGTCTTGGTGTAGTATGCTATGTCAAGATCCTATGCGCATGGGGCCAAAATTCAAAATATATAGTTTATATATATGCTATGTCAACATATAGTTTATTTTATTTTCTACAAAATATAATTTTTGTATGGTGGCTTGTTGAGCTTATATAGTTGGTTTTCTCTTTCTTTATAATTTTTGATGATTTATTTCCTATGACATGATTGAATATTATCTACAGTCCTAGTGATTGTTAAAAAGGCTTATGATATGTGATTTTTAATCATGATGGATGTCTAAGAATTAGTGATTGAAATACTACTTGACTAAAGACTGAGCTATCTGATATTTTTTCATTTAAACATCTTAGAAGAAATGCTTGCAATCAATGTCTTATTAATGTAGCCTACAAGGTTTCTTTTCCTGGTTTTTTTTGGTCCTATTCTTGTTATGACTTTTTTTTTTACATTGGTCTATTATAGTAATGGGGAGCATATCTAGTGAATCGATTCTTTTAGTCTCTTTGATTCTTATCCTTGTGCATAATTATTTTTCTTCTATCCTATGATTCATTGATTTTTGGTTTAAAAAAGTCATTACAACTAACATGGAGATGAATTATGATGTGGATGTGAGAAGGGATTGTTGAATATGAATGAATGGTTTAGGAAAGTACTCCTTAATCCAAATGAGTCATTTTCTTGTCATGGAATGTGTTAAGAGACTTTAAAATTAATATATTCAATCTAGTTAATATTGACACATCTAAAGTATGCCAAAGGCACTTTGGAGATATGCTATGACATAAAGAATATTGTTAAGGTGATGTCAAGTCTTGATCCATTAGGGTAGGAAAACATAGATGAATTGGTACAAAAGGTTCCATTCAACTTGGAGGAAATGGATAATTACCTAAGGGGCTAATGTGAGATTGGACCAAGTTTATATTATGATACAAATAGCTTGGGAAAAGGGATGATGAAATGGTTAAGTATGGGAAATTGTAGAGATAAATATAACACCAAGGGAAGAACACTATAACTAATTTTAGCACTATGGATTAATCCAAGACTCAAAATTCCACTAAGAGGCATCCCTTACCTCTTAAATTAATTCCACGGGTGGGTTTATCCTCCAATATAGTGCCATTGGTTAGCTTATCATGTGAACTTCCGCTATAAGTAGGATTACCATACACTTTCATAACATGTATGTGTGGTTTCAAAAGGTTTATATTTTCTTGTGAATTTGAAAGAAAGGCATGTTTTGACTTTTCCAATAGGTGTTAGGGGTTAATTTGACTTGGTTTTAGCATTAGAGTATCAAACCTTGTGGTTTAGGTTCAATAAACAAAATATACTCATTTTTTTAGCTTCTTATTATCATCTTTATATTCAATGAGCTTTTTAAAGATTATCTAAATATTCATTGCTAATGAAAATGCAAAAAATGATGTGTAATAGATCCAAGGTGAGGCTCAGAGAGCCTTCTCTTTTGAAACCATTAACCAAAGAAATGCTAAGAACAATATATGAAAGAGACAAAGACTAACACAACTTGTATTATTAGGAAGGATGATATTCCTTTATATAGCATGACCTCATGTTTGAGTCTTGAAACCCTCCCATATTATCAACACATGCATCTAGGCTAACCATGTCAAGTTTCACTCCATACAAGGACAAATTGAAAAAATTCAACGTTGGCCTCATTCACATGTCACTATGCGGGGTCAACATGATAAAACACTATTTTTTTGGGAATGAAATAATCAAAGATATGATCAAATAATATCTAATCATAAATATTCTTAGAGTAATTAGGATTTGATCATATGGAAATTTCTAGGAGAGGTACAATAGTTGTAACATCATGAATTAATTATGTAATGGCATAAAAATTAAAAACAACATGAATTAATTATGTAACCATATAAGTCAAATATAATTCTATCAAGAAATAAATATCAAATTGATTTCAACAATCTTGATTGGATGATGGTATGGATTGATGGATCTTCTTCTTCATCCAACTCTTTGTCTATATCATCCAATCCATATTTGACATTGTAAGGATTGGTCATATCATCATCATCATCATCATTGATATCAGTTTCAATAATGTCATCATCCACACGGATATCATCTTCATGAACATGAACTCCTTCATCATCATGATCTAGTTCCTCTTCTTTGACATCTTTGTTAGGCACATCATCAACTAATTGTTGATCCTGATTATCATCTACATCATCTTCTAGTTCTTCGATATCTTCTTCTTCCACCGCATTATACTTTACTGGCTTTCCTCTTGGATCATGTCTAACAAAAAATGACCAACTTGGTTTACTTGGAACCTATGAGTAAAATACCTGCTCACATTGGCTTGGAAGAATATAGGGCTCATTTCTAGCTCGCTCAATCATCCTTGTATTAACCATGGTAAATTCATTATCATGTTCAATAGTAGTTCTCTTAGGATCATTTTCATTCAATTGTAGCCTATACCATTGGATGAAAAACAAAACTAATTTGAAGGAATTAAAGTCACACTCAAGTATGTCATCCAAAATCCCATAGTATCCATTTTATGATACTTCTAGATGTATGTCACTTCTAGATGAAACATTAGTCACCTGAAAGACTGCAGTTATCCTAGAATCACAAGTTTTCTTCATGTCATCCAACTTTTTGATTCAAAATTTATGACCATTGCACCACATAGCCTTGTGGTGTTTCACCTGCAATATGTCAAACATGTAAAAAATATTGCATCATCATTTGAAAAACATATTTATTCTTGGCCAAATGTATGCAAAGAAAAAAAAACTCACATATAAATACATCAATATAATTGAAAATAATTAAATAATATGGGTGATTAATATATTTATACGTACATTTTTATCTCTTAAAAACCATATGATAAATCAATTTCCCTTGGTGTAACATTGGAATATCCATTACGATGAGATTCTTTAACCAATGAAGCCACACCTTCTCATGTTAATGCGTGACCGAATTGTTGACATCACTCAATCCATACCATCATCCAATCAATATTGTTTGTGATGTACAAATGTAGTGCATCCCACTCTCGACCAACTGTATTAAAAAAAATTGAAATTCACAAATGACGTATAATTAGTTAATTACCACGGTATACAACCTTAATTTATAATTTATGTACCTAAAAACCTAACATCCCACTACCAATGATCTTATTATCTTTCATTGTTGGATGAATTCAAATTAAAGGAGTATGCACAAAGAATGAATTATGACCCTAAAGGGTACAAACACTCTTGTAAGAAAAAGAAAAACCTTAGTGGATACACCCATGTTCCTATACTGGGGGAAGATTTGTTTAAGAACAAAGAAGACAAAGAAGCAGAGGAGGTTATAGAAAATTTCATTAAGAGTTAGAGCAAAAAAAGAAAAGGTTGCAATAAATGGATGATTCATCTGAAGAAGAATCTGTGAAAGAAAATGAAGCACAATCATAGTAGAAAATAGTCTCTTAGATGATGAATGATGAATATGAAGAACCCCCTGATAGGGACTTACAAGTAGCCAAGGAATTGCATGTAGATGAAGATGATAGGCTTACAGCCTATGAATCCTTTATTTCTAATAATGAGTTTGTCAAGTCAAGAGAATTTAAATATTTTTTATAATATTACAAAGGAAAAAGGTTGAGGGAATCCATCCCAAATATTACCCCTAAAAATGAACATCAATTAATGAAAATGTTGAAATATTACCCCAAAATGAGGATCACCTATGGAACTAATATAGAGTTGCAGAGTGAATATGAGCAATTGCAAGAAGAACATCAACAACTAGTAGAAAAGATGAAAGACCTTCAGTTTGACACTATGGAAATGATGTTGCACAAGAGATTTACAAACCTAAAGATATGCCTTGATGATTTTTCACATGTTCACAAAAAGAACTATGAAGCCATTCTTGAGCATGAGAGAGTGAAAAAAAGATTGGGTACTAAGAGACATGATATGCAACTACATGAGGGATTTGACACCAATTCCATCTTGGCCATTGACACAATCATGAGAAAGCACGAAAAATATGATGAAGACTTACACTCAGAAAATGCAAGGTTTGATGATACTATGAAGTTGGGATTACCCAAATTATGTGATAAGAACGGGTTTCTGAAGGAACGAGATGATTGGATGGATGAATGTAATAGGATAGTTCAGGAAGAATTGGATGCAATCAAAGCAAAAGGACTATTGTTGGATGGAGCATGCAAACATATGGAATTGAAGATAAAACTCGAATATGAAGCTCAAAATGTAGTGCATGATGCAAATATCCATACCTTGGAGGAGTATAAAAAACATCTCTCAGTGACTAGGTCAATGTTAGGAGAAGATTAAATTGCTTTATAAGTTTAATTAAGATCAATAGTTTAATTATTTGCCAAAAGACAATATGAAGAGACACCTTTGTTGGGTCTTCTTCTTATATATATGAAATTTGAATTGTAATATTTGATCATCAACACTTTTTAAGATTTTAATACTTTTTAATAGTGAAAGACTTATTTTCTAGAGTAATACAATACCAATACTTTTCTATTTGTGTGTGGAAGATTCTCTCATTTGGACTAGTTCTCTATTGTTTCTTTTCAAGCAATTGAAGGCAATGTAAAATGTATTCTAATTAATCTCCATGACCGTCTTATAATTACCTCTCACTTTCCTCAATCTACCTTTCCCCATCAGGTACTCCCCTTCAAATTTGTTAATGGAGTTGGGATCCCAAATGTGATCTACATGGATCTTTGTTGCAAACATAGGAAGATATCTAGTAATGTACACCATGGTTTGGTATACCATATATCCCTCTACCATAGAACCCTCAAGATGTGCTCTTTGTCTAACCAAAGCCTTCAAAAATTTCAAATGCCTCTCAACCATCCACATTGACCTTATGTGTATAGGTCCACACAATTCAATCTCCTCAACTTGGTGTATGAGATAGTGTTCTTGTGCATTGAAAAATGTCAAAGGTAAACACTTTTTCATTTCACACATTAGACGAGGATTTTTTCTCCAATAATTTATATCTTGTTTACGGATTTCTTTAGATGACAACCATCAACAAGTGATTCAAGGCCCAAATATATTAATGAGATTTAACAAAAACATACAATATATTACATAACAAGTAAAACAAATGGAAAATATAAGATCTATACAATGAATTGAACAAATATCGCTACTTACCTCATGTATTTTCCAAGATCATATATAACTCAAGCTTTACGTTATTGTTGAAGTTGTGTGGAAGAGATAAAGGTAGAATGTACTGCAACAATTATAAAATGATATTTTCATTATTTTTTCAAAGCTAGTAAACATAATACAATGAAAAGTACATGCAGTATACAAATATATATAAAATATACTAGAATAATTACCCTAATGAAGGTATGTCAATCATGTGTTTTCATCCCTAACCCAAATTCACCTTTCTTTGTTATGATATTGTTTATGTTCACAGAAAATCCTATGGGAAATAGAATTTTTCATATGACTTCTTTTATAGCATTGCTTTGCTGCTCTATTAATAACCAAGGAAGGGTGCTTATATTAATTTGGTGGGTATGTGCAGGATCATCATGGAAAAAATAGGCCCTTAAGTGGCAAAAAAATTCAAAAAAATCAAAGTTAGGCAACTTGATGTAAAAATTTGAATAAGTAATTTATATTATTTCAAAAATATGTAAGAATAGAATCTTTAGAAAATTAAATGTAGTTTCTAAACTACTAGGTTTGTTTAAAAAAAAAGAAATCTATTTGGTGAAAATTTGAAATTTCAATGTAGTAGTACTTACATTTCAGGGAAAACATAAGTAGGTGTCTGTCTGACCACCCTAACCACAATAAAATGATAATTATTTTTTATAATAATTTAGATATAAGTAGAGGACTCATGTCTCGATGTGATGCATATTTTTTTGTATTTTTTTCCAAGTAAATAATTAATTATGAATTTTTTATTATAAATTTTAAAAAATATAAAAAACTCGTATGTCTGACCACCTTAACTTGGGAAAAACTTCATGAAATTCATTTTTTCTTCTTTTAATCCTATAGTATTAAAAGCATAGAATGTGACATATATTTTGGATTCAAAAAATGTGATAACGTTTGAAAACTATAGATGTTTTTCAATCAACCTATCAATTAGAACTTTAGTCGTAATTTGAATAGAAAATTAATAATAATTACTTATTAAATTCAAAGTAAAGCATAATTTATATTGGTGGAAAGCTGAGAATCTCCTTTAAAACCCCTTTTTGTTTCATCAATTTTGGGTAAAAAAAAAGTCATCAGCCACACACCCATCATATTGCCACTTTTTGGCCCATCATGATCTTGCACATACCCTGGTCTCCATCTCTATTTAATAGAATTGAAATTGTCTTTGTCCTATATTGTTCTAGAGACCTCATACATAGCGATTCCATTCCATAACTTTAGTAACTCGTCGATAAGAGGTTCAATATATACATTCATATTTTTAACTTGGTGCTTACCTAGTTGAATGAACATAAACATTACATAATTATTATAACCATTTTACTGCAATATATATAAATTACTATACATGACTATTAAATGAAAAAAATATAAGTCATTATGCAACAAATAAAACAAATGAGATGCTACTACGTTAAAGAAAATTGATGTAAACAAATACCTGGAACAATCATTGCCAACATTATGTGCTCCCTCTTTATTGACATCCATGGAGGAATGTTATTATTGATAACAAAAATAGGCCACACCGAGTAAATAGATTTCAGCTATACAAATTGATTGACACCATCCGCTACCAATGAAAGACTGAGATTATGAGGTTCTTCTTTAAAGTGTGGCCATTTTTCCTCCATGTCCCTAAATGCAGAACCATCCATAGGCATTCAAAGAATTTCATCTCCACTTCTATTTCATGCATGGTAATCCATAAATTATGCTAAAATTTCGTACCTAAATAATTGTAACATATGTGGAATAATGGGAATATAACAAAGAACCTTGCAAGGAACCCTTTTTGTTAGTTGATTTATTTGATATCTAATGATATGACATTCTGGGCATTCTGTTGCAAATTCATGTTGTTTATGATATATAATATGATCATTGGGACATGCATCTATTGCTTGATACTCCATTCCAATATCTTTCATAATGGAAGATAAATCTCAGTATGAGTGAGGTAAAATATTTGATGGTGGTAACAAAAATTCACCTATCAATCTACAACAAAAAGATAATTTGTTAATATAAAGAATATTAATGGTACATATTCCATCCTTTATTTACTAGTGATGAACTAATTGACAACAAAAATAGATGAAAAGAGATGACATGTATGACATACCCTAACATCCATGAGATTGCTATAGTGGATAAACTATTCATAAGCTTCAAGTTAACCAACAACAATAAAACAAAGAGAAGAGTTGTTTGGGAGCCTTCATAAAGGGGCTCATATGCCTTCTCAAGTACAGGTAAATCATGAACATCATCAAAGTCATCTTGATCATCATGATCAACTACACCACTAAATGTGTCATGGATCAATGTATTTGTACCATCATCTTCAACTGTGTTTTCTGGTGCATGATCATCTTCTTCCATAGGATCATTAACTTAATCTTCGATATCACAGCTCCATGTTCCTCCACTTGCAAAACCACATTCTTTGGGCCATGATAATCCATATCATGTGCCCTAGGGTGCCCCACCTTTATAATAATGATTGACACAAATAAACCATGATCATGATCAAGTGATTATATATATATATAATGTTAAAATGATATAAACATTTACAAATTTAATCAATATAAAGACATGATGAAAAACTTACCAATGGTCAATAATCATGCCCCCCTTCAACATGACCATGCTACCTACAATGTATTTCAACTATTGTGATTAAAAGTCTTCTCATCTTTAAGCCCTTACAATTATTGCAAGGACAATAACATTTACCATCACCCTTTCTTTTCAATCTAGCCCACAATCTAGCAAGTGTGTCTTCATTTTTTTTTGCACTAGTATTATCTGACATGATTTTTCTTTACCAAGCTTGAATATTTAGATCTTCAAAAAATATCAAACTTGCACTCCAATAACTTTTAATCATAGACAGGTGGGTAAGTGCACCAAGATGGTTCCCAAAAAAGGGCTTAAGTGGCCACTTTTTTCTAAAATAAGGAAATACTGACCTTGGACGTGAAATTGAGGATAGCTACACTCAAAATTTATTGATGGAACAAAAACAACGACCACAATGCTCCGAGTCTACTTTCTAAACTACTAATTTATTTTGAAAATGGTTGAGATCAAGGGGTTCAAAAGAGGGACACACACAAATTGTTGTTGTTTCTATCAGAAAAACATAACATAGCAACTCTTGTGTGACCCAAGCATGGTGGAATTTTTTGTAGTATTTTTAAAATCGCTCCAGTCAGAAGTTAGATAACAGTATGTAGTAAGGACTGGATATTTTGTGATAATTTTTTGATGAATATTTGATTTTTTATTAATTTTCTACGTGGGCACTTCCTAAAAAGCAAAATTTTGGCTGTGCTACCCATAAATTTTTTTGAAACTAATGGATTTTTTTTTAAATTTATTTTTTTTAAATTGCAGAATGGAGTCTAGTTTCTAAAAATGTAATTTATTTCAAATTTTGATGAACAGTTAATTTATAGCGAAAAAAATACCACACTTCTTTTTGAAGAAAAACAGACATACAAACAAAATAAATTATAGATGAAAGGCTTAACATTGTTAGAAAGTGAAAAAAATTACATTGTTGGAAAGCTAATAAAGAACCTAACATTACCCATGTCTTTGATTTTCTTGATATTGAACCAGATGCAATCTTGATGGTGAGCACGAACCCGATTATGTGAAAATTTGTTGAATTTGGAAAAACCACGTCTCTAGTCATTGGGAATGCCCTCCAAGCCTTTGGGTTGGTATTCCAAGGCAAATACCAAAGCTAAGGCTCAGGGATTTCTAATGCAAAATATAACGCATTCGCGTTATAAGGCACTCTCGTTATAACGTACTCACATTATAAGGTTCTCTTGTTATAATGCACTCGCGTTATAACGCGCTCTCGTTATAACACAAGCGCATTATGTTTTTCTTTTGACATTTTACCTCTTTGGGGAGCATTACTAGCAACAAATACCACGCTCGTGTTATGTCTTCCTTTAGTTAAATGCCACTTTATTGAATGTTTGTTGATATGTTTGTA
>VDFB02281492.1:459541784-459614212 GCA_007258455.2 Sequoia sempervirens
TAGAGGGTGTAGGGTTGAGAGAGAGAGTGAAGGGGGTTGAGGGTTTAAGGGTTTTTTGGTTTAAGGGTTGAGTGAGAGAGAGAGGAGGGGTTGAGGGTTTTAGGGTTTATGGTTTATAGTTTAAGGGTTTTATAGTTTAGGTTTTACAGTTTAAGCATAGTGGGTGTAGGGTTGAGGGAGAGAGAGAGACAGGGGGTTGATGGTTTTTGGGTTTTAGGGTTTATGTTTTATGATTAATGGGTTGAGGGTTTAAGGTTTAAGGTTTTAGGGTTTTAGGGTACAGGGTATAGGGTTGAGGGTTAAGAGACAGAGAGAGAGTTGAGGGTTTTAGGGTTGAGGATTGAAGGGTTTACAGTTACAGTTTAAGGGTAGAGGGTAGAAAAATCTATTTCACTCCAACACCTCTCCCATTGTGAGGTCTTTCACCCCATCCTAACTGGATAACTCTCTATCCCTCTCTAGTCTCTATCATTCTTAGGTCTCAGTCCCTACCGCGCTACTAGGACTAATCTCTCTTGCATATCCCCTCTCCCTCTATCTCAAGTCTCACTCCCTTCCTATTGATATTGTGGAATCATTTCAAAGCACCACATTTGGTGCTCACCAAATTTGGACCTCTCCAAATTTGATGAGTGCCAAATGTGTTTTTTTACCTTGAAACGGTAAAATAGGGGTTCACCTCATGATTTTGGCCCACATGCTTATGCTTTTGTCTAGTTCAATGCTTAATCTAACAGAGATATGCCTCTTTTATGTATTTTACTCCCTATTGTACCAATCTATGCTTGATACATCACCTTTTTGCCACCAATTTGCATGCAGACAACGTAGATGAAGACATTTTGACGTTTCTACATCACTTTACATTATCTCAGGTAATATATTCATTTTTGGTAATATTGAAATGTTAATATTTAGTATGTTTGTTTATTTTTTACAATAATCTAAATTCCTTTAATTATTTTATTAATCATAACAATTGCACATAGACTTCAACGTTGAATGAGATGAGAGTTGCATACAAAAGTTTAATTTTTATGAATTTGAAGAAAAAAATGAAAACCATGACATAATTTAGATTAATTCATGTTCAAACTTATATAAAATACATCAACTTAACACAAATTTAATTATGAATTCTATTTTCATTGCTTATAGTAGTCCATTTCCAGCATGCCTAGATAAACAAATTCAACTTAACACAAGTTTTTTGTTTTGTTTTGACAATTTATAGACCATTCATTTGATGATTTTATTAATCTTCATTGTTACACATAGAATTGAACAATAAATTCATTATTACTGATGGTTGTGGGAAAATTTTTATTTTCAACTAATTTTGAAAACCTAAGAGCTTTCATCAATCTTAATGTGCAAGTTTCTATTAATTTTTTTGTGCCATAAAGAATTCACCTTCATCATGTGCTTAGATAATTTCAAGTGACTCAAGACATAGTTGGTTTAATTAAAGTTTCAATTCATTCATACCATTTACCGTTCTTCCATGGTAGATTTATGTATGAAAAATTTTGTAGCATAAAGACATGTTTATTAATTCCAAATAGCTCATTGCCTTCTATTTTAAAATGCTTTGGTGTGTTCAATAAAATGCAATGTAATTAGCATTATCAATATGTTTCATAAAATGCATTACTTACTTTTTTTCTATGTGTGATTATGAATATGCAACATTCAACATCATGTCGAGGAAACAACTAAAGCCTCTAACACCAAAAGACTGTGCAATAAAAAATGCAAGGAGAAGAGAATAAAAAATTGCAGCTCGTGAAGCAAAAGAATTGCAGCCCATACAACTAGAAATTCCCATGCAATCTAAGAGAGATGTACAATTGGAAAAACAAAGGGAACAAATGGAAAAAGTAAGTGGAAGGACACAAATGGATCCCCAAGTTGGAGGCACATCATCAACCATAGGTGATGTTCAATGCACATCTCCAGTTGAAGACACACCAACAAAAACATGTGGTCTTCCAAGTACATCGGAAATCACAGCTACAGTTGAAGACACACCATCAACAACATTGTGTTTCGAAAGTACATCAGAAAACATGCCTCTATTTGAAGTCACTCTACAAATGACATCTCAAGTTGGAGGTACAACATCATTTACATATCAATCTCAAGGTATGCCATCAATTGCACCTCTGATTGAAGGTACACAAACTATCCCCGATGTTGTTGACACAAATTTACATTTGAGAAATCCTCTTAGAGTTTTGTGTAGAAAAAATAGATATTTTATTGATATTGATTCCAATGTTTTGAAATGGATGCCTGATAAGATGTCAAAACGTACATGTCAAAGAGCTGCATAGAGGATATGGAGTTTTTTTTTTGAGATGCTAAGTGAGGGTGGAAGATGCCAATTATTATTTGAAATGATGAGGCAACTCAAATTTAGGCCCACCATAAAGGCTCTTGGGCTGATTTTTTTGAATGACTCAAGTGAAAATTCCATTGTAAAGAAATTGATGAGTGTATATGAGAGTGTGGGTTCTACCTCACGCACTAAGGATAATTGTGCCACAAGATGTGTGATGACAACAACACTATTAAGTAGTCAAACAAGGAACAAGGTAAACCTCACAAAGACAAGTAAGTCTTTGAAAATAAGTAGATCATCTCTAATGAGAGACAATAGAAGGCGTGAAAGATTGGAGGAACCAAATAGCAATGAGTTATAAGCATTCTTGGGTAGAGTTCCATGGAAAGATAAAAGAATTGCTCAAGGCTTGATATCTTTAATAGTAGATTATTGGAAGGATAACACAAGGACCTCTCCTAATCAAATATATATTTTATGAAGCAAAATTGGTAGTAAAATCCATGAGCCACATCCAAAAAATTATTTGGATACCACTCAAACCCAAATTTTTTCTGATTTTGTACAAAAGTTTCCTAAAATTAAAATATGTCAAAGGTATTTTGAAATGATAAAGCATTTTTATGTCAAAATAAATCGCACACGCACTACTTGTTTTTGTAGAGTACATATTGAGTTTTCCAACCATTATGATGTTTATCGACGTATATGTGTAGATATGCATACTAACAATGTTTCTCAGGAATGTAACATAAGGCCTCCACCCAAATCCTCAAGGGAATTCTTATCTTCCATTTTATATGAAAGAGAGGATGGTCAAATTTTTTACAAGTCATGTTTGGATGGCACATGTCATCATTGTGGTGGCATGCAACATTTTCCAATTTTCCAACACATGGCTAGTACACACACAATTGGAGACAAAATTGTTGAATTAGGCAAATACAAGACAATGGCCTACAATCTAAAATATGGGAAAGAAGAAAAGAAGTGTGAATTAGTTAGTGATAACATTCCATTATATTAGTTTATGGGAATTTTCCGTGATTAGGTGGTCTATGAGTATGCAAGGCATACACATAGAGCTCAATGGTTGGACTCATAGTTCAAGTTATGCAAGGACACGTTTCCACTTCATAACATCATTTCAGTTGTCGAATTCATGGAGAACTACACACTACAACCATAGAACGAGGTGCAATCACAATACTACAACTCCACACAGGTTGCTATATTTTTGCATATAGCATTCATTCATGCAAATGATAGTACAGAGGATAACAGGAAAGTATTGAGGGAGTATCACTTTTACATCAGTGATGATCACACATTCTATTGAGTTGGTGCAAGGTTACTTGTAGATGTTCTATGTTGATCTAGCTAGTAGGGGAATATCATTCAGTCAACATATCATATGGTCAGATAACTGTACATCACAATTCAAGAACGCCAAAATGTTTTAATAGTTGAGCAAGATGCATAGGATCAGTGGTGTTCAACATATGTGGAACTTCTCAGAGGTTGGGCATGGAAAGGGGGAGCATGATGGAGCAGATGCATGTATCAAAAGAGCCCTTGCATGAGAAGAGTGAAAGTACAAAGATAGTGTAAATTTGATAGATGCAAGATCAATTATCGAGTGGTGCAATCATGCAATGGGTCCAGGTAGTTAAGGTAATTCTTTAGTTTGTATTTTTTTCATTTAGTAGATGATACTAAAATTGCAAAATATGAGGATTTTTGTACACTAAAAGGATCAAGCAAGCTACACTCTTTTAGAAGCTCCAATGCAGGTCCATGGACTATCCATACAAGAAAGATGGCATGATTTTGTTTTGCAGGTACACTTTGAGCATGGAATGATTGCGAGTCAACAAAGTGGGTTGAAAAATGGTCTAGAAGAAGTCTAACCCCAATTGACACTTATCATCTCCCAACGACTCTACAAATCATGGAGATGCAATCATCCATTGACTTTGATCATGTATCAGACCTTGTAGAACCAAGTAATATATCTTACTTTCATGTTTTACTTTGATGTTCATTAAATACATCTAACAAGATGAACATATCAATGCAGGGCACGTATATGTAGTGATTGTAGATGAGGACAATGAAGAGGGTACAAATTATTACCTGTGCCATTGTATCAAGGCCAAAAAGAAATTGGAGGCCCTAGTTATAGATGGAGAAAACATAGAATATCCTATAGGTTTGGTAGTTGTTACTTGAAAATGGTTTAGAAGGTACCCAATTAAGAATGTTGCAGTTTGGTTGTTTGAGGACTTTGAAACGCATCAGAAGATTCTTCACTACTTGAACCTTTCCATTTCCACCAACGTTCATTTCATCAAATATAAGGGTAGACCTATGAATAAGAACTTGTGGAAAGTGCATGAGTCTGACCATGAGGCAATACTTGACACGATAAAGAGTAGAGCAGACTAGGATGGTTCCCTGGATTGATTGGTAAGTATGCATATTGAATTTGTAAAGTCATGTTATTGGTCATTGCTTTATTTCAATCGTTTAAGTTTGATTGTATAAGGGTTTGTAAAATTGCATTAATGTAGATATGCAAAATGATGGTTATATGTTGCTCTCTGTTTGATGCAGACCTAGGAGGCCCAAACTCACTCAAAGTTTCAACCTGCCTTCAATAGGAATCTAATAAGATTAAAATGGCCTATTAGACCAATCCAAACAACTCCCAAAGTTTGAAAACAACTAGAAGTAGAATTTCCCACTTTCACCCTTCCAACCCTAGTATCAATGCAAACCCGGTTTTAAGCCCTTAACTCCAACACTTCCCAAAACACTTGACAAACCAATGGATGATTCAGACACCCATTACAAAGTTATAAAACATATCTCATTCAGACACAAGTCCTTTGGACCAAACTCCTGAAACTCCCACTCCTACGATGTCCTAATTAGGCTAATTAGCCTAAATTACAAAGAAACCCACCTTTAGACTTACCACAAATAATTAAAATTTCGGGGCAGAATTTCCCATGCCCTCAAACCACTAAATCCACAATTAGTTTCCAAATTTGACTCTTCTAACATAGCAAACTATGAAACCCTTGATTTTTAGTCAAACCAAGAGGGTTTACTAAAAACTTACATTCCACGCCTCCTCATATCTCAAAATCAACTCAAACACTCTTAAGAAACCTTGAACATGCTTAATAATTCAAAAGAAATGACCTCCCACTCAAATTTTACCAAACCCTAGACTAAAACCTCCACTTTCATGCATTTTCCCACATAAACTCAATAGGGACAGCAAACCAATCTACTTTATTTCTTTCTCTCAACATAAAAAACTCTCCCTAACACCTAAAAATTCTCCATGGGACCCAATACACAAATCACATTGAGCACAATCGGTGTATGGGCCTTCAAAACATGATAAAAGCTAGAAAACCCCAAAACAAGGTATACCCGGTAGTCATTAGGAAAACAACTATAAGATGCTTCAAATTCTCTTCTTAACCTTCAAACTAGATGAAAAGCACTATTGATTCATGTCACTACAACATCCATAAATATTTTGTACAATCTAATGACTATACATTACCGTACAGATCTGAAAAAAAAGATGGAAAACTCAGAAAATTCTTAAAAAATAGTAAGAAATCAATTGGATTTTCTTCCCAAAATCTCCAAGCCAACCTTTACAATGATGATCCCTACCTTTTTAAAGGTTTCCTTACCCATGACAACCAACATAACAGTCTCTAATTGAATTTTGAATCCCTTTATGGCTGTTGGAGTGCAAAATTACACTTGTTTACATATTCTTGTTAACAACACTTTGACTCCTTTTATATTATTTTACTATTTGACCCTCCTAGACATCTAAAAAAAAATTGATGGTCTTCTTAGACCTTATTGGACCCAAAACATGACCTTATGCATGAAAATAAGCATTAACCTACCTAGATCCCATTTGTCATCATTTACAATATGGAACAATGCGATACCAAAGTTACCATTTACATCAACCATGGTCTTCTTAAACCTTATTAAGATAAAATAAACTAAAGAAACCCATACCAACCTACTGATCACCCATCAACCTACAAAGAATCAAATTTCTTGAGTAAGGTGTAGGTGCTCCCGCACCACTATTTGGTGCAGGGGCACCAAACTTCGATGGTTGTCATTAGGGTGATGAAGTCCTGTTTTGGCTTGGATAAGGTCATATAGAAAATTTATTGATGTACTAATTCTATTTTAGTTGTTATTAGTGAGTTAGAAGGCTTTAGTTGCAAATTTGCTAAATTAGTAAAAAGTGTCATTTTTCAAAATTTCAAGTGCAAGAAATGCATAGTGGGGAAGGTGAATGGTCAGGGAAGGCCAAAGGTCACTTGTGGCATTGGTTTTCAATCAATTATTGATTAAGGGAGTTGAATATATGTATGTGAATCTTGAATGAAGGAGTGTGTGGAGAAGAGTGGAATATTTTGTACAAGTATTGATCAATAAAGCTCTGTTTTCTTTATAAATCTGAGTTTGGTTTTCTCTTTTTCAGTGTTGTAGCAGTCAATTGCATGAGCCCGTACTAAAGATAATTAAATAAAAGTGTTTTTATTTGGGTAGAGGGATGTGTTAGCCACGTTTTGGTTTTTGTGGGATTGAAATCCATCTTGTTTTGAGCTCTTAGGGTGGATTTTACTGTAGGCAGGTCTAGAAGTCTAAATTTCAAGTTATTAAGTCATCAAGTAATTTAATGGCTCATTCCACGTAATGTATATAATGTATCTTAGTGGAATGAGTCCATTAGGTGGGGAATAGGTTATAAGATGATTCTTGGAGTAGGGGAGATCATTTTGGAGTGATGGCATGTAGCCTTGGGTGTGAAAACGTGTGATTTTGAGTGAATTTGAGTGGTTTTAGAGTGTGAATGGATGAAATCCTTTGGGGAAGTCATTTGTGAGAGTTTTTTGAGTGTTTAAAAAAATCATATGGTATGTTTGGGGTGTTGGATGTAAGTGTTATTTGTGGGAAGAGTGATTTTCAATAAGGCTCCTTGGAAAAACTAGGTTTGGTGGCTTGAGAGTGAGGGTTTAGTGGATTGGTAGCTTGGTCAGCAGTTAGAGCTTTGAAAATTGTGAAATATTAAGGTTGTTAACCTATTTAATGACTATCCATGGTGGTTGACTTGATTGCAGGTGTTTGGGAAGGTGTCTCTTTGCAAAAGAGGCCTAATTGGCCTAGTTGTCCCTACATTATAGTGGGATTTTGGAGAATACATTGAAAAACCCATCTCCAGGCCTCCTATGACCTTATAACCACTTCAAAAACCCTTGTTTAAGCTTGCACATGCTTGATAATCCTTAATATTATGCTTCCCCAAACTTCACTCACTTTTAGTCTCTAAAACCTCAATTTTCCATTAAAAATTGTGCTTCTCTTAGCTAGGGCTTCATGCCAAAACATACACATGACCTCCCCAGTCCTTGAAAACCTTCAAGCACATCAAAACCCACCAGATATTACTAAAACCAACTGGTTCTATCATTCTTCAAAACAAATTCTTCAATCTGCTACTTCAACCCATGCCTTTTAGGCCTGAATTCATGTATTTTATACTTGATTGTCATTTGAATT
Organism: Sequoia sempervirens; assembly: GCA_007258455.2. Lineage (NCBI taxonomy): Eukaryota > Viridiplantae > Streptophyta > Pinopsida > Cupressales > Cupressaceae > Sequoia > Sequoia sempervirens. The sequence continues at coordinate 459,549,748 of VDFB02281492.1, forward strand.
GTCATTAACGAAATTATATATTAACTTATATGTTTATCTTATTTTCCTCTTGTAGGAGTAGGTGTTGGAACACTTGAAGGAGTAGGTGTTGAAATACCTCAGGGAGGTATCAAAACACCTGAAGGAGATAAAGAAAAAGAGATGCCTAAAGAGGTATGTGTTTATTTTATTTTTTGTTTGGTAAATATGTTCTTATTACTGACAATTGCATGCTAACTTGTATCAAATTGTTGTTTTTGTGTTCACCTATATATATTGACATTGCAAAAGTTAGTATGATTGGTTCTTTGAGAGGGGCATATTCTAGGACTCGTGACAGTTTGAAGAGATGTATATATATGAGGTAATCAAGATTTCAATTTTAGAGTTCAATTATAATTCAATGTATATTGATTTCGAAGTTAATTATTCTATTTTAAACTATATAATATAACTAATCTCAATTGTGGTTTGAATTTTTCTTGTGCAATTACCTTCAGAGCCAAAGAGTTCTTCAAAGAGGCTCCATTTTGATGATCTACCAGTAGTTTAGGATGAGATAGACATTTTGGCATGTATATTATGAATAGATATCGAGATGGCATATGCCACACTTTGTAAAAATTTGTTTGAGTTCGCATTGATGCCATTTTTGTATATGGACATACACTTGATTATTGGATAATTTGATATATAGAAGTTGAGAATCAAAATAATGTGTCTATCATGTGCATGTTTAAACTATTCAAAAATTTAATCTTCAGCAATGGTTAAATATTAATGTACAATATCATAAAAAATAATGGTTATATTCTATAGTTGACATAAAAAAATAATGAATAATGGTTAAATTATATAATATATTTCTTTGTTAAATTATAAACATGCCAAAGTGATGCAGAGCAGCCTGGTGGAAAACTCTCAACAAACCAACTGCCCTTTAATCTTCCTTCTAGACACAAAACACCATTGGATAGTCATGAACAGGGTACATAAGCACTAAATCAACAATCATCTTCCATTGAAACACTCACCAACACTCCAAAACTCAAAACCCTCACTTTTCACAAGTTTCAAAGGGGTTTTATTAAAAACTGCACCTCCAGATCTCTCCTCACCATTTGAATGCCTCCAACAACTTCAAATATGTTTTCCCTTGCTTAATTAACACTTATAAAGTTACACCCCAAGTGTTTTCCATCACTACCTACTCTTAACCTCCAAATTTCACTTGAAACACACATTCTTGACAACTAGGCATCATGCCCAAACCCCCAAATGGCCACCCCTGCTCCTAAAATCATGCACACATGCCCCCTACACCTATTTATTCCATTCCATTGAGTTAAAGTAGAATATAATGGGTGGAAAAGAAATTTGGTGGAAATTTCCATGTTGCCCCTATGGAAAAACCGTGAATTTAGGCCTAGGAGGCATAGCTTGAAGTAGCAGATTAAAGCAATACTTTGGAAGAAGGTTAGAACTTGGTTATTTTAGTGTTATCTGGTGGATTTTGATGTAATAGAAGGTCTACAAAGGCATGGTAGGTCATTTGGATGTTTGGGCTTGAAGCCCTAGTTGAACAAAGAGTGAAAATGGGTGAAATTAAGAGGTTTTAAGAAGGAAGTGTATGAGAAATTTGGGGGTAGCATAATTTGAAGGTGAATTAAGTTTGTGCGGGCTGAAATAAGAGTGTTTGAAAATATTTTAAGGTTGAAAGAGATCTTCAGATGGGTTTTTCAATAAACACCTGTTTATTTGGTGAAAAATGAGGGTTTCATGAAAGAGGGTCTTAGAAAGCAAGTTTTGACTCAGTGGTTGAAGAATTTGTGGTTTTGGAGGTAGTTTGAGGACTGTACAATGGTATTTTGATTGACACACTAATTTTCTTTGAGCTATGTTCAACCAACTGAATCCCTTAAGAGATTGAAATGCAAAATGGCTGCAAACTTCAGCATCACATTACTTAGACACCATGAGGCCTAGAAAATTATCATCAAAGCCTATGGAATTATCTTGTTCCCCTCTACAATAACCTCTCTCAGTTTTTTCTATCTCAAAGGCTTTCTCTTGTGGTGTAGAGATTTCGCTTGGGGAAAAATTTGTCAAACGCAAGTAGTGCAAAGTTGCAAAGTGGTGCAACTTTCATTTTGCAACTCATATGACCAAACTAACTATTCAAATACATTTGAGTGGGTACATTTATGCTAGGCATGGTCCTCTTTCACACCCAAACTTGTCGAATCGCTCTGAACTATGTTCAACTTACTGAATCCCTTAAGAGTCTAAAGTGCAAAATGGCTGCAAACTTCAACATGACGTTACTCGAACATCGTGAGACTTATAAACTTCTTGTCAAATCCTATGGAATCATGTTGTTCCCCTCTACAATAACCTCTTTTTTTTTGCTATATCGGAGGAATTCTCCTATGGCGGCAAGATATTTCTTGGGGAAAAATTTGTCAAATGCAAGTAGTGCAAAGTTGCAAAGTGGTGCAACTTTTGTTTTGCAACTCATATGACCGAACTAACTATTCCAATGCATCTGAGTGGATACATTTATGCTATGCATGGTCCCCTTTCACACCCAAATGCACTAAATCACTCTGAGCTATGTTCAACCAATTGAATCCCTTAAGAACCTGAAGTGCAAAATGGCTGCAAACTTCAGCATGATGTTACTCGGACACCTTGAGGCTTAGAAAATTCTCATCAAAGCCTATGGGATCACATTGTTCCCCTCTGCAATAATATCTCTCAGTTTTTGCTATCTTGGAGGCATTCTCCTATGGCGGCGAGATTTTGCTTGAGGATAAAGTTGTCAAATGCAAGTAGTGCAAAGTTGCAAAGTGGTGCAACTTTCATTCTGCAAAATTTCATGTTACCAAACTAACTATCCCAATGCATATAATTGGATACATTTACACTATTCATTTTCATTTTTCACACCCAAACACACCGAATCACTTCGAGCTACATTCACCTGGCTAAATTCCATAAGAGTCTGAACTACAAAATGGCTAAAAGCTTTAGCATGACGTTACTCAGACACCATGAGGCTTAGAAACTTCTCATTAGATCCTATAGGATTGTGTTATTCCCCTCTAAAATAACCTCTCTCAGTTTTCTCTATCTCAGAGGTGTTCTCCTGTGGTAGAGATATTTCGCTCAGGAAAAAAGTTATCAAATGCAAGTAGTCCAAAGTTGCAAAGTGGTGCAACTTTTGTTTTGCAACTCGTATGACCAAACTAACTGTTCCAACACATCTAAGTGGGTACATTTACACTAGGCATGGTCCTCTTTCAGACCCAAACACGTTGAATCGCTCTGAGCTATGTTCAGCCGACTGAATCCCTTAAGAGTCTGAAGTGCAAAATGGCTACAAACTTTAGCATGTCGTTACTCAGACACCATGAGGCTTAGAAAATTCTCGTTAGATCCTATGGGATTGTGTTATGCCCCTCTACAATAACCTCTCTCAGTTTTCTCTATCTCGGAGGCGTTCTCCTGTGGTGGCAAGATTTCATTTGAGAAAAAAGTTGTCAAATGCAAGTAGTGCAAAGTTGCAAAGTGGTTCAACTTTCATTTTGCAACTTGTATGACCAAACTAACTTATCCAACACATCCAAGTGGGTAATTTTATGCTATAAATGGTCCTCTTTTGCACCCAAACACACTGAATCACTTTGAACTATGTTCAACCGACTGAATCCCTTAAGAGTCTGAAGTGCAAAATGGCTGCAAACTTCAACATGACATTACTTGGAAACCATGAGGCTTAGAAACTTCTCATCAAAGCCAATGGGATCGTGTTGTGCCCCTCTACAATAATATCTCTCATTTTTTTCTATCTCAAAGGCGTTCTCCTGTGGCGATGAGATTTGCCTTAGGGAAAAAGTTGTCAAATGCAAATAGTGCAAAGATGGAAAGTGTTGCAACTTTCATTTTGTAACTCGTGTGACCAAAATAACTATTCCAACACATCCAAGTGGGTAATTTTATGCTAGGCATGGTCCTCTTTTGCACCCAAATGCACTAAATCGCTCCAAGCTACGTTCAACTGGCTGAAGCCCTCAATAGTCCAAAGTGTAAAATGGTTGCAAACTTCAACATAATGTTACTTGGACATTGTGAATCTTAGAAAATTCTCATTAGAGCCTATGGTATCTTTTTGTGCCCCTCTAAAATATCCTCTCTCAGTTTTCACTATCTCGGAGGTGTTCTCCTATGGCTACAAGATTTTGTTTAGAAAAAAGTTGTCAAATGCAAGTAGTGCAAAGTTGCAAAGTGGTGCAACTTTTTTTTTGCAACTCATATGACCAAAATAATTATTCCAAGACATCTAAGTGGGTATTTTTACGTGAGGCATGGTCCTCTTTCATACCCAAACGTGCCAAATTGCTTTGAGCTATGTTCAATCAGCTAAATCCCTTAAGAGTTTGAATAGAAAAATGGCTACAAACTTCAGCATGAGGTTACTCAAAAACCATGATGCTTACAATCTTCTCATCAAAGCCAATGGGATCATGTTGTGCCCCTCTACAATAACCTCTCTTTATTTTTTCTATCTCAGAGGCGTTCTCTTGTGGTGGCGATATTTCACTTGGGGAAAAAGTTTTCAAATGCAAGTAATGAAAAGTTGCAAAGTGGTGCAACTTTCATTTTGGAATTTGTATGACCAAACTAACTATTCCAATGCATCCAAGTGAGTAATTTTACACTAGGAATGGTCATCTTTCGCACCCAAAAATGCTGAATCACTCTAAGCTACAATCAACTGACTGAATCCCTTAAGAGTCTGAGGTGCAAAATGACTACAAACTTTAGCATGATGTTACTCAGACACCATAAGGCTTAAAAACTTCTCATCAGAGCCTATGAGATTGTGTTTTACCCCTCTACAATGAAATCTCTCAGGTTTTTCTATCTTAGAGGCATTTTCCTGTGGCTACGATATTTCGCTTAGGGAAAAAGTTGTCAAATGCAAGTAGTGCAAAGTTACAAAGTGATAAAACTTTCATTCTGCAACTCGTGTGACCAAAATAACTATTCTAACACTTCTGAGTGGGTACTCTTATGCTAGTCATGGTCCTCTTTCACTCCCAAATGCGTTGAATCACTCTGAGCTACATTTAACTGGTTGAATCCCTTAAGAGTCTGAAGTGTAAAATGACTGCAAACTTTAGCATAACATTACTCGAACACCGTGATGCTTAGAAACTTCTTGTCTAAATCTATGGGACTGTGTTGTGACCCTCTACAATAACCTCTCAATTTTCACTATCTTGGAGGCATTTTCCTATCGTGGCGAGGTTTTTCTTTGGGAAAAAGTTGTAAAATGCAAGTAGTGCAAAGTTGCAAAGTGGTGCAACTTTCATTATGCAACTTGTGTGACCAAATTATCTATTCCAACCCATCCGAGTGGGTACATTTATGCTAAGCATGGTCCAAATGCGTCAAATCACTCTGAGCTACGTTCAACTGGTTGAATCCCTTAAGAGTCTAAAGTGCAAAATGGCTACAAACTTCAACATGACGTTACTCAGACATTGTGATGCTTAGAAACTTCTCATCTAAGCCTATGGTATCATGTTGTGCCCCTCTACAATAACCTCTCTTAGTTTTCACTTGGAAGGAAAATAACCATGTCTAAGTCAAGAGCAAGTCCACCCAATCTTGGAAAGGCACAAGCAAAGTCTGCCATGCCCATGGTCAAGGAAAATGTCCAAGATGATGCAAAGTCCGCTTGGGAAAGAAAAGATATGTACAAACTACTATCAAGTCCACCCTTGGCTTGAATAATGATTTTGCAAGACAAGTAAAGTCAGCCTAACTCAAAGCATACATGGCAAAGACAAGTTAAAGTCTGCCCAAGCTAGCATGTCTAGGTTCAATGAACCTAACACTTTGTAATGCAACAACTTTTTATTGTTTGTTTATATTTAGCAGAAGGACAAGTGTCCCCAAATGTAATTTTCTCATTGGTTGAGAGTCAGTTGTGACAAACCCTAATTAGGGTTTTATTTTGTAATCTTGGTCATTGATTCGAAATCAATCTTGTCCATTGAATTGTATTCGAGGAGCTTATAAATTGAGCTCACCCCTCATTTGTAAAACATGGGAGCATCCATCACATACTACCTATTCACTACCTTTTCTATGCTTTTGTTTACTATTATGATTTGATATATTTTTTCCAAGCATCCATGGCTTGTTTGAAAGTGCTTGTTGTAGGCTCTTATCCATAGTAGCAAGACAATGAAATGTTTGATAAATGCTTTGGTAGGCATGTATGAAAAATATGGTAGCATAGAAAAGGTAGTAAACTATTTGAAAAAATACCTCAAAGAAATGTGGTCTCATGGTGATGGAATGCCATGACAATCTAGGGAATTTTCTTATCATGGAATTCCATCACCATGAGACCACATTTCTTTGAGGCATTTTTTCAAATATTTCGCTACCTTGTCTATGCTATTGCTTACTATTATGCTTTGATGGATTTTTTCCAAGCATCTATATAGCTTGTTCAAAAGCACCTATTTTAGACTTTTATCCATAGCAACAACGTAGTGAATTGATTGATAAAATGTTTTAGTAGACATGTATGAAAAATGTGGTAGCATAGATAAGGAAATGAAATATTTGAAAATAAATCCTCAAAGAAATGTGTTCTCTTGGTGATGGAATGCCATGAAAAGCACATTAAGACCACATTTCTTTGAGGCATTTTTTTGAACAGTTCACTACCTTGTTGGTGCAGGAGCACCGAGCTTCCTGATATGGTACCGAATGGTCATGAATGGAATTGTGGTTAAGATAGGAGAGTTTGATTTTTATTTATTTTTCAATAAGGTCTACTTAGACCATTCTCATGTTTCCAAATGATTTGGAGTTTTCATTTGATAATTTGGCCATAACTTGTAATCATGTTAAAAGTTGTCAAGATGCTCAAATTTTGTCAAGGTAAGTAGAATAGGAAGACATTTAAGAGGGTCTGGAGGATTGGGAAATAATAAAGAGTCAGAAGGAGAAAAATGTCAAATTTGTAAGTTGCATAAATGCAACAAATTTCAAAAACAACTACCTCCTTTGAAAACTTGTTACTTGGTAGTTATAGATGTTGGGATGAGTTGGATTTGAATGTAATCATTATAAAAGCCTCAAAAATGGCTCGTGCAAGGTTCTTGAAGGTAGTTTGAAGATTGTACACATTTTGTTTTCATGAAATACAACATTCTTAGCAACTTTTTTCCTATTTTTCTAAACTTTGAAGGCTTGATATGGACTTGTACAACCCGCCTTTGCTCTAAAACTTCTTAAATTTTTTAGGTACATATGTTGGCTCTCTAATTCTTTAAATTTGAGGTCTTAATCATGCAAATTGAGGGAGAAATCTTTATTTTTCTAGGACTACTCATTTACCCTATTTTGGGGGTTTTGAAAGGGAACAAAATGGGTTTTTAATCCTTCCACCCATTATATAGTCCTATAACTTGGTGGAGAGGCTTAGATAGGTGAAATAAACATGTATGCATCTTTTTTTGTGTAGGGAAGGCGTATTTCTTTATTTTGATGAGTCCCTAGGGTTGTTTCCATTGGAAAATGCATGAATTTAATGGGTACAAACCTGAATCTGATGATGGGGTGTTAGGAAAAGTTATCTTATGAACTTTTAAGCTTGTGGGGGTGAATTAAAGGGTGTTTTACTAGGTGGAAAGTTTGGGAAGGGCCTAGAAGTGTCTTTTTCAATAAACCCTCATCAAAAGTGCACAAAACAAGGGTTTTTGGGTTTGGTGTGGAGGTGGTCGTACAAATGAAATCTAGTGGGGGATTTTGGGGCTTGATAACCTGCCAATTGCTTCCCTAAATTCTCAGAATTTTTTCACAAGTTTAAGAGGGGATCTTTTGTAAAATTGACCTATTTGGAGGCGTAAAATGGTGAGAAAGTCAGTTTTCTCAAATTTTTTCCAAAGGAGTCATATGGGGGGCTAAGATATGTTTTGTAACTCTGTAATGGGTGTCTGAATCATCCTTTTGTTTTTCAAGTGTTTTGGGAAGTTGTGGAGTTAAGTGCCTAAAAATAGGTTTGCACTACTACTAGGTTTATAAGGGTGAAAGTGGGAAATCCTACCTCTGATAGATTTCAAAATTTGGGATTTGTTTGGATTGGTCCAATAAATCCTTTTAATCTTGTTAGATGCCTCTTGAAGGCAAGTTGACACTTTGAGTGGGTTCAGGTCTCCTGTCTCTGCATCACTTGTCTATGCTATTGCTTCTTATTATGCTTTGATAGATTTTTTCCAAGCATCCATAGCTTGTTTGCAAGCACCTATTTTAGGCTTTTAGCCATAGTAGTAAGGTAGTGAATTGTTTGATATAATTCTTTGGTAAACATGTACGAAAAATGTGGTAGCATAGACAAGGAAATGAATTGTTTGAAAAAATGCCTCAAAGAAATGTGGTCTCAAGGTGATGGAATGGCATGAGAATCCATAGCAATTTGCATGTCATGGAATTCCATCACCATGAGACCACATTTCTTTTAGGAATTTTTTTCAAGCAGTTCATTGCCTTATCTATAGTATTTCTTACTATTATGCTTTTGATAATTTTTTTCCAAGCATCCATAGCTTGTTTGAAAGCACTTGTTTTATGCTTTTAGCCATAGCAACAAGGAAATGAACTGTTTGACAAAATACTTTGGTAGAAATGTATGAAAAATGTGGTAACATAGACAAGGTAGTGAATTATTTGATAAAATATGTTAAAGAAATTTGGCCTCATAGAATACCATGATAAAAAAATGCAATTAGCAACTGCTCCTACTTATTAGTTATGCAATGTGAAGTAATTGCAGAACTGCTTAGGTTGAATTTTTTAAAACTATATTGTAATTGAAATTTTTTCATCTATCAGCATCTAGTTATTAGCTATGCAATGTGAAGTAATGCTTTGACTTTGAAAGATGTGCAATAAAATGTAATCAATGATATGAATATAAACTATACAAAATTATTTTTTACAATTCATTAGTTAAGATCTTTATTTTATTTTCTCTCTATATCTCTATATGCTATGGAAATACCTTTCAATTTCAAAATAAATAGATTTTCTCTTGTTCTACAATTTTTTACATTTTTTTTAAATATCATTTTTTCCTGACTTTTTAAAAAACTCTTATACTTTTGGTTTGTCAAAATTTTCGCCAAAATATTTTTGCTACTATGCATTGGAAGCATGAAACATACATGTGAATACACACACTATATGTGAAGTATACATGTGAATAAGTGAAGCATACATGCGAATAAGTGAGGCACAAGTAATTGAATCATTCCAAAGGATACAAACCACCAAGAATGGAGCTTATTTACATAATACGCTTTAGATGGAGCTTATTGAGAAATTGAAAATAATTAATTAAGCATTAGATGTAATCAAAATCCATGCCTACAACATTCAAGCATATGATTTACACAATACACATGATAACATCATTCAAGAATGGCAGTAGCAAAATAAGATTTTTTTAATCAAAAAGCCGTAATGTATACAATGATATATATTGATAAAAGTATATACAATATATCCAAAAAATCCATACATGCTTAGTACAAAGGAGCCATATTATGGACATAAAATGTCATGTATATATTGCTTGTACAAAACATATGTTCCAAAATGCCACATAGGCATACAAAAAATGACCCTAATATAGTCATTTCCCTCTAGGGGAAGGAAATAGATCCTGTGTTGCCTTTGAAATTCGGCTAGATGGAGTGACTATTGGTTCTCTGGTCTTTCGAACATGCTCCCTAGTCCTCCTCTCTTCACTCTAGACCTTCAACTAATACAATAAAATGTAAAGATTTTAATACACATAAATTGAATTGTGGAATGATATATAACAAAATATAATCACTGACCGCATATAGATAGTCATCATTCACATTTACATCATTACCACGTCCATGATTTGGAGTGACAACCACCTATAGCAACCATCAAGATAGAAATTAAGCTACATAAAAGTATCATGAAAATTTTCTATAATAGACCATAAAAGAGAAAATATAATGTCAAATTGACTAATCTGTTGCATACCTCTCTCAATGGATTAGAATTGGCCACTACTGTATTTGACTACAAATTCTGATGAATGTTTGGTGACATATCAACAAAATATTGTTGACTTATCGACACAACACTGATTTAAATTTTGTTGCTGGATTTTCGTCACTTTAATGACCAATTTTTATACATTGAAACCACGACCCAACATCATCAGTCAGTGCCATGAAAAATGTTGGTAGTGTCCATCACAAAATCAACGCAACTTCACCCATCTATCGATGCAAAAAATCACAAAACATTGCAAAATGCCTGTTTGAAATCATCAAAAAAACACCAAATGTTCATCCATTTTCCAACGAGGTGGAGAAAACAATCATTTCCATTACAATGAAAACTACATCGTGTGTACAGTAAGCTCATCGCTAATTTTCATGGTTCATCGAACTATGTTTGTCAAAATTGCAACGAAACCCTACAATTTAAAAAATAAAAATTAAAGTGCAGCATGATGAAATATTGAAAATTGCATTACCTTATTGAGCTTCTCTTTGGTTGGAGAATAGTTTAATATTATCTACTTAATAGGTCCAACCACGTGATGGTGGAAGCTCATTTGGCCCCTCCCCCCCTCACATCACTCTCAATTCCCCATACCTAATCATATAACATTAATCATTCATTCATCCATTAATAACATATAACATTCATTCATTCATCAATTAATAACATATAACATTCATTCATTAACATCATTCATTCATTAACATATAATATTCATTCTTTCATTTTTTACATATTATCAAAAATATGGTTGTCATAATATGATTACAATCACTTTTTTTTGGTTTCTTTTTTGTAGCTAAAAAAATAAGTGGAGTATCATTTTCTAAATCATCAATGCCCCCTTCAGTTGTTCTACCCTTTTCTTGTGATGTTAATGTATTCCTATTCATGTACTCATGACGTGGAGGCCGCTACAAGGGGGGTTTGCTGCAATAACAAAGAAATGTTAAATTGATATGTTTTATTATTATTGTTACAAGTATTTCATTAATTAAAAGAACATTAGAGTGGCTCTCTTTACCTAATGGGGCCACATCATGTTCCTAATCTTGTCTTATAGCCTCATGCTCAACATGCTAAACACCCTCTAAATCCTCTAGAGTTCAAACATGAAAGGCTACATTAATTAATACACCAATTGCAATTAAATATGTTTAAAAGAAAATGAGAGTGGTCCTCTTTACCTGATGGGGCCACATCATGTTCCTAATCTTGTCTAGCCTGATCATCCTCAACATGTTGATCATAGTCTACATGCTCTAAAGTTGAAATATGAAAGACTACATTAATTAATACACAAGTTGCAATTAAAGATGTTTAATTGTATTAATCCATACTACATTTTACATAGCACATGAATACATCCAGTACTAGGATGCACACCATGACCTCCATCTGCAGGTTGTGCTCCACCCTCACCAGGTTGCATTCCAATTTCATGTGTAGTATTATCATTACTTTCCTGTTTAAAACAAATAGGCACATAATTACTTTATGGTGGAAATTAATATTGAATAGACTGCACAAGTATTCAATTTTAAATATACTTCATTGAGTTTATTTACCTGTGTTGGATGTAGTTGAAGCTTGTGTTTTCCCAGTCAAGAGTCTTAGGCATTCAACCATAGCTCCATAGCCTTGCTGGAAGGAAATATTTAGGTCCTCTTCTGTGGGCACTCTGTTGAATTCAGATCCCTGCATTTTTGCATAAGATCGTGAATTTTTCTTCTATGGTGTGATAAAACCAAAATTGTTTGCAATTTATTATTTGGATGCAATATTTCATTTATTGATACTTACAATTCATGTGACTAATTTCATATAACCACTAGAGACAAGTTTGTACTACCCATGTTTTTCTAGTCTTTCCTTTGTTGCCTTCGATGTGTCAGGCAGCCTATGAAAAGTTTGAAATACATTAGATTATGTAAAAAGAAAGAGTAATCAGTATATAATTACAGTGTTGATAGTATCACATACCTTCCTTGGCCAGGCGGTGTCTTTCCTTTTTTCCTTTTAGCCTTCTCCTTTCCATCCAACACCAAGTCCTTCCACTCCCTCTCCAGAATCATGGGGGGATGCTCATACTTTTTTTTCTTCTCTAAATGTGACCTATATTGGTCCCTCACATACTTTAGATAGGTACCAGCTTTCTTAAGGCCCTTGGTTCAATTGAATGTGTTATTACAGAGCAACACAACCAAGTGGTTAATGAGCTCATCTTTTAAATCTTGATTTTGGGCATTCCACCATGTACGTATGGTGGGCTTGAAGATCTCCAATGTAATATCATTTAGATGTTTACAAAAAAACATCATTTCGTGCAAAATGATAAGGGGATCATTAGTCTAAAAAGAGAGATCAATTTAAGTAAATTTCAATTGGATTATATATAATAATAATTAAAACATTTTAAAGTACCTGAGACCTTCTTTATCTTTATGGGAACGAAATCCTCAGTCACCACAAATGTGACTGACAATGTTCCTGTACTAGTAATATAGGAAGATCTAGGAAATACTGCTAAAACATCACCAATACTAGTGGCCTCTACATCCCTAGGTACATGTCCTGACGCATGTTTTGGCATGCGTTCACTGCCAGAGGGTGCACTACCCGATGCCTACATGTTATGTGTTTCCAACATTTCAGTCAACAATATAGGCACGGATGATGGGGTCAGATGATGTGATGTATGCATAGGAAGATCAGGATCGACACTTGTACCAACCCCTACTCCCCGAGCAGTACATGCAATACCCTGATCATGGCTAGCATCATAATGAAGATGCAAAAAATCCTATAGAAACAACACATATTTTAGTTCATGACATAAAAGAGTACAAAATATAAAACCATGAATGAACTTATGTTATAATTAAAGATCTCATGACAGCTTACTTGCAAGTTCCATGCTCTCTTAGTCAATATTTTAACCCTTTCTCTTATCTCATCTGTTTGAGGCACTATGAATAACAACTGAAGGATTTTTCATTGCATTTTTTTTGGCTTCCTTATCATATCCAGAGGGTTTTCAGAATATGCGATGTCATCATTGCATATTAGTGACTATACCTCCCTATGGATGCTCTCCTCTACTATTGGTGCCTTTCCACGATCATCTGAATGCAACAAGAATATTAAAATCATTATCTAAATTAACCCAATAAACTTATGAAAAAAAATAATAATAAAACATTTTTCTCGTATCTAATTTGTACAATTATAATGAGGTAAACTTGTCGGGTATAAGTTCATGAAGATGCATTGCAATTTGTGCTAGGCTGGAGCCTTCCCCCTATGATCAATGTCCTGCTGTGACAAAAAATTAAATATAAAAAAACATTACCAAAATGAAACCAATAGACTTACGAAAAAAAACATAATAATAAAATGGTATATTGGAGTCATTAATTGGAGGTTGGGTAAAATGGTATATAGTATGTACCACCCCCATAGTAACTATGTTTGTATCTATGCGATTCAAATTGTAATCAATTAGCAACTCTTTCCCTGTAGTTATTGATTTTATCGTACATACGAATACATGGTTTCCCTCGCGTGACTCAAATATTCAATTGGGTTGCTTATTTTTTGACCTAGGTCATGTACTATTTATAAACCTTGCAATATTCTCTGATGCTTTTGGCCTTTCGTCAATGTACATAGCCACTTCTTTATTTCGATCCTTATGTTTTAGCTGTATATAATTTTCTGACAATGCATACCTATGCATACTTCGTGTATATCGAACCAACTACATCAAATCTTTGTAACTGTAACATGGTCTGACATACTCCATCAATTTAGTAACTTTTTTGTAATAGACCTTTATGTCATCCATGCAAAATAGGCCCAAACCATGTAATGATGATGGTGTTATGTGATATATCCTCTCGTTGACACAAAAATTAGTGTTTATTGGAGGAAGTTCCTTGGGTACCCATTGTTTCCGTAGATGTTTGTACCTCAAGGGAACGTCGATGCCACCTATGCTCTCATCATCATAATAACATGCCCCCCTTCAACAAGAAAAAATTCCATGTGTTTACAAAATTTTCTTCTAATCTTTTGACCTCTAGTTGATCTCCCTCTTTTAGACCTACTACATGTCTCGCTTTCCTCTTCTCTTCCTGAAATTCCCTCGCTCGAGGAAGATAGATCTAAAAAATACCTATTTGGTGGTACCTGCACTCATAAGGATGTTGGATGAAGTTCTTTCATGGTGATGTGATCCCAAGGTATGGGGTTGGAGGATTAAAAACCAAGGTTGTCACTACTAGTCAAATGAATGTGGAGGTAACAATAGTTGTGAATGTATCAATAAAGCTTGTAAGGGTCTGATGATCAGAGATCACTGACGAAGCATGGGAATGGTTTGTAGGGTCACCAACCTTGTGTTTTCAAGCCTTGGGTTTTTGGAACATCTAGAGGATTCATTGTCTTGTTTCTTGGAGGATGCTTTAGCCAATCAATCTAGGCCCACCGCCCTAGGTCTATAAGGAGTTCAAACTAGTATGCAAAATGAGATAAAAACAAAAATAGAGATCCCAAGGTGCCAAGTGTACAAACAAATGATTTAATAGTAATGAATACAATAAATACCTGAAGGTAAGAGCATAATAAATAAAATAATACACCTTAAATTATTGAATAAGAAAAGAGAGATTTTTTTGTATAGAGTGATGAAAACACCTTCAAAGGAAAGTGTTTTATAGTGATAGTATGCTCACATGTTCAAATCATAATGTTGAAGAGTATAGTAGAAAGCTTCAAAAATTACTTATACAAGCTTGAGAGTGTGAGAGATTGATGTATTGAATGAGAATGAGTGAGACTAAAAATTATAAGATAGAATGGAAAATGAGCAAGTATATAGAATGGAAAATGAGCAAGTATAGGGGTTGGAGATCCATTGAATTTTTTTAGATCAATTAACACCAACTTTGGTAAGTAGCAAGTGGTGAAATGCTAAAAATTGACAAATTATTATAGAAATTATTAGTACAACACATGGATGTCTACATGTAATACTAGTGTCTAGATAGTTTTAAATTTTTTAAAGGCAAAACACTATAAAATTACAAGGCTAAAAAATCTCAAACATGACCTTTCACAAAAGGGACCATGGGAGGCATGATCTTGGCACCATGAGAGGAAAAATCAAAGGGCCAAATCAACCTAACAACATTCTAGGGGTGACAAATGCCAAAGTGGGTTTAAAATACAATGTGAAATTTAAAGGGTATGAAATATTTTATGTTACAAATATGTAATAACCTACTTTAAGGAGTTAGAATTAAAAAGGTTATAAACCAAGTAGTTTCCTTTGTCACTAACATGTCTAGTTTACATTACTGAGTTCGGCTTATAATATATACTCAATTTTCATGTATGGATAATGCATATAAACACAAAGTAAAATTATAATGATAATTTATGTACTTTTGAATTTTAGTTTAGCATTAAAATTAAATTATTCTTTCACATAGTGATTTCTTTATTTAACCTAATAGGAATAAAAATTTCTTTGATATTATCAATATAGTAATGTTATATTTCTCCTAAACTAATTTAAACATAAAATCACCATTATGATTATTTATTTATAAAAAAAACATAGTAATTATACATTTAAAGATTAATACAACTAAAATTAGATATAATATAGTATAGCTTCTCACATACTCTTAAATATATAGTTGTCCAAGTTACAAACATGTTATGTTAGTACCATAACCCACAAATTTTTTTATATTACAAAAATATTATTGCTTCCAAGCTACTACCTACAAGAAATCATCAAAAAATCAAGCAAGGCTAATAGTTACCATCTACTATATTAGGTCACTAATCTAAGTTGTTTCTTACTATCCTCTAGGTAAAGGGTGTTTCAATTTTTCTATATGGTAGGAAAATAAATCAATATGACATAAATAATCAATAATAAATCATAAAAATAATCAATACTTATAGGAATTTTCCAAAATATTACATCTATTATGAGATTCATGAAGCACAGAGCTACTATATAGTAAAGAATGACAGTCCATTTCATAAATATCAATCATGTCATTCTTGAGATATGAAAAGGTAGTTGTAAAAAGACACAATTTTAAATGCATATAGGAAAAACTTGTCAAAATTCAAGGCTACCTAATTGAAAGGATAGTCCTACAAGAGAAGCTCATGGTCATTCCCTAACAAGGGCTAAGGCATCATTGAATAATGGTCTATCATCTCAAAAGGGATAACATGATAGTCATTAATCAAGAAGGTAGAGGTTTTGTAGACAATGCATAGTCAAGTGATCAAAGGAGCTTCAAAGATAATGACAACCTCACATATAAGGTTAGATGATAGGCCTTTAGGGAATAGTTTGTAGAAAAGTATTGAATGATAATTTCTTTAAATGGATATAGTTAACACACATACTTTTATTGCAGGAAAGAATGTGAAAAGAGGATGAGATCACAATGGAACCACCTCAAGAACCAAAGTGTATGTGTTTTTGCAAAGGATAGCAAAGTGGAGACCAAACATTGGAAGGAAACAAAGACTCTAAGGTTGTCTAATGTGACAGTTTCAAAGGAAGAAATAGTGTGAAGTGGTATCAAATTGTGTATGATAAGTAGCTAGCAATAAACTAGGTTTTTTCCTCAAGAAACATGTTCTCATCGAATGCCATGATTGAAATATATGCACAAAATGGATTTGTTGAAAATGGTTTAGAAAATTTCAAGCAAATGCAAAATATTGATACCCTGCTCCAAAGCTCCCATTTTGGGACAGATAGTGAGGATGTTGCATGTGCACCAAGTGAACTGTTTGATGTATGTATGTGATTTATCTAGAAGAATCTATCTTCTAAATCATTGTACTTGCAACAAGATTTCTAAATGTGGGGGGAAAAATCACTTACAGTCATTGTCCCTTGGTTGATTTTTCCTTTCTGAGTTCCCTCACCTCTCGCTCTAGATTTCCTCTTGTCAAATGGTTCCTAGTCTTCCTCCTTGACTCAATGGCCTTGTAGCACTCATCCAGTGAATTCTCGCAACTCTCCAATCAGGGGCTAGATGCAGTGGTTCTCGGTGGAACTCTCTAGTTAGGGTCTTGGTGTAGTATGCTATGTCATAATCCTATGCGCACGGGGCCAAAATTCAAAATATATAGTTTATATATATGCTATGTCAACATATAGTTTATTTTATTTTCTAAAAAATATAATTTTTGTATGGTGGCTTGTTGAGCTTATATAGTTGGTTTTCTCTTTCTTTATAATTTTTGATGATTTATTTCCTATGACATGATTGAATATTATCTACAGTCCTAGTGATTGTTAAAAAGGCTTATGATATGTGATGTTTAATAATGATGGATGTCTAAGAATTAGTGATTGAAATACTACTTGACTAAAGTCTGAGCTATCTGATATTTTTTCATTTAAACATCTTGGAAGAAATGCTTGCAATCAATGTCTTATTAATGTAGCCTACAAGGTTTCTTTTCCTAGTTTTTTTTGGTCTTATTCTTGTTATGACTTATTTTTTTACATTGGTCTATTACAGTAATGGGGAGCATATCTAGTGAATTGATTCTTTCAGTCTCTTTGATTCTTATCCTTGTGCATAACGATTTTTATTGTATCCTATGATTCATTGATTGTTGGTTTAAAAAACTCATTACAACTAACATGGAGATGAATTATGATGTGGATGTGAGAAGGGATAGTTGAATATGAATGAATGGTTTAGGAAAGTACTCCTTAATCCAAATGAGTCATTTTCTTGTCATGGAATGTGTTAAGAGACTTTAAAATTAATATATTCAATCTAGTTAATATTGACACATCTAAAGTATGCCAAAGGCACTTTGGAGATATGCTATGACATAAAGAATATTATTAAGGTGATGTCAAGTCTTGATCCATTAGGGTAGGAAAACATAGATGAATTGGTACAAAAGGTTCCATTCAACTTGGAAGAAATGGATAATTACCTAAGGGGCTAATGTGAGATTGGACCAAGTTTATATTATGATACAAATAGCTTGGGAAAAGGGATGATGAAATGGTTAAGTATGGGAAATTGTAGAGATAAATATAACACCAAGGGAAGAACACTAGAACTAATTTTAGCACTATGGATTAATCCAAGACTCAAAATTCCACTAAGAGGCATCCCTTACCTCTTAAATTAATTCCATAGGTGGGTTTATCCTCCAATATAGTGCCATTGGTTAGCTTATCATGTGAACTCCTGCTATAAGTAGGATTACCATACACTTTCATAACATGCATGTGTGGTTTCAAAAGGTTTATATTTTCTTGTGAATATGAAAGAAAGGCATGTTTTGACTTTTCCAATAGGTGTTAGGGGTTAGTTTGACTTGGTTTCAGCATTAGAGTAACAAACCTTGTGGTTTAGGTTCAATAAACAAAATATACTCATTTTTGTAGCTTCCTATTATCATCTTTATATTCAATGAGCTTTTTAAAGATCATCTAAATATTCATTGCTAATGAAAATGCACAAAATGATGTGTAATAGATCCAAGGTGAGGCTCAGAGAGCCTTGTCTTTTGAAACCATTAACCAAAGAAATGCTAAGAACAATATATGAAAGAGACAAAGAATAACACAACTTGTATTATTAGGAAGGATGAGATTCCTTTATATAGCATGACCTCATGTTTGAGTCTCGAAACTCTCCCATATTATCAACACATGCGTCTAGGCTAACCATGTCAAGTTTCACTCCATACAAGGACAAATTGAAAAAAATTCAACGTTGTCCTCATTCACATGTCACTATGCGGGGTCAACATGACGAAACACTATTATTTTGGGAATGAAATAACCAAAGATATGATCAAATAATATCTAATCATAAATAGTCTTAGAGTAATTAGGATTTGATCATATGGAAATTTCTAGGAGAGCTACAATAGTTGTAACATCATGAATTAATTATGTAATGGCATAAAAATTAAAAACAACATGAATTAATTATGTAACCATATAAGTCAAATATGATTCTATCAAGAAATCAATATCAAATAGATAATATAATCGCATAAATCATACATTTCAATGTCATTGATCTTCTTCTTCATCCAACTCTTTGTCTGTATCATCCAATCCAAATTCGACATTGTAAGGATTGGTCATATCATCATCATTGTCATTGATATCAATTTGGATAATGTCATCATCCACACGGATATCATCTTCATGAACATTAATTCCTACATCATCATGATCTAGTTCCTCTTCTTCGACATCTTTGTTAGGCACATCATCAACTAATTGTTGATCCTGATTATCATCTACATCATCTTCTAGTTCTTCGATATCTTCTTCTTCCACCGCATTATACTTTACTAGCTTTCCTCTTGGATCATGTCTAACAAAAAATGACCAACTTGGTTTACTTGGAACTTGAGTAAAATACCTGCTCACATTGGCTTGGAAGAACATAGGGCTCATTTCTAGCTCACTCAATTGGCCTTGTATTAACCGTGGTAAATCCATTATCATGTCCAATAGTAGTTCTCTCAGGATCATTTTCATTCAATTGTATCCTATACCATTGGACGACAAACAAAACTAATTTGAAGGACTTAAATTCACACTCAAGTATATCATCCAAAATCCCATAGTATCCATTTTCTGAGACTTCTAGATGTATGTCACTTCTAGATGAAACATTAGTCACCTGAAAGACTACAGTTATCCCAGAATCACAAGTTTTCTTCATGTCATCCAACTTTTTGATTCAAAATTTATGACCATTGCACAACATAGCCTTGTTGTGTTTCACCTGCAATATGTCAAACATGTAAAAAATATTGCATCGTCATTTGATAAACATATTTATTCTTGGCCAAATGTATGCAAAGAAAAAAAAACTCAACATATATATACATCAATATAATTGAGAATAATTAAATAATATGGGTGATTAATATATTTATACGTACATGTTTATCTCTTAAACCATATGCTAAATCAATTTCCCTTGGTGTAACATTGGAATCTCCATTACGATGAGATTCTTTAACCAATGAAGCCACACCTTCTCATGTTAATGTGCGACTGAATTGTTGACATCACTCAATCCATACCATCATCAAATCAAGATTGTTTGCAATGTACAAATGTAGTGCATCCCACTCTCGACCAACTATATTAAAAAAAAATTGAAATTCAGAAACAACGTATAATTAGTTAATTACCACGGTATACAACCTTAATTTATAATTTATGTACCTACTAATCTAACATCCCACTACCAATGATCTTATTATCTTTCATTGTTGGATGAATTCAAATTAAAGGAGTATGCACAAAGAATGAATTATGACTCTGAAGGGTACAAACACTATTGTAAGAAAAAGAAAAACCTTAGTGGATACACCCCTATACTAGGGGAAAATGTGTTTAAGAACAAAGAAGACAAAGAAGCAGAGGAGGTTATAGAAAATTTCATGGAGGAGTTAGAGCAAAAAAATAAAAGGTTGCAAGAAATGGATGATTCATCTGAAGAAGAATCTACGAGAGAAAATGAAGCACAATCACAGTAGAAAATAGTCTCTTAGATGATGAATGATGAATATGAAGAACCCCCTGATAGGGACTTGCAAGTAGCCAAGGAATTGCGTGTAGATGAAGATGATAGGTTTACAGCCTATGAATCGTTTATTTCTAATAATGAGTTTGTCAAGTCAAGAGAATTTAAATCTTTTTTATATAATTACAAAGGAAAAAGGTTTAGGGAATCCATCCCAAATATTACCCATAAAAATGAACATCAATTAATGAAAAGGTTGAAATATTACCCCAAAATGAGGATCACCTCTGGAACTAATACAAAGTTTCAGAGTGAATATAAGTAATTGCAAGAAGAACATCAACAACTAGTAGAAAAGATGAAAGACCTTCAGTTTGACACTATGTAAATGATGTTGCACAAGAGATTTACAAACCTGAAGATATGCCTTGATGATTTTTGGCATGTTCACAAAAAGAACTATGAAGCCTTTCTTAAGCATGGGAGAGTGAAAAAAAGATTGGGTACTAAGAGACATGATATGCAACTACATGAGGGATCTGACACCAATTCCATCTCAGCCATTGACATAATCATGAGAAAGCACGACAAATATGATGAAGACTTACACTTAGAAAACGCAAGGTTTGATGATACTATGAAGTTGGGATTACCCAAATTATGTGATAAGAACAGGTTTCTGAAGGAACGAGATGATTGGATGGATGAATGTAATAGGATAGTTCAGGAAGAATTGGATACAATCAAAGAAAAAGGACTATTGCTGGATGGAGCATGCAAACATATGGAATTGAAGATAAAACTCGAATATGAAGCTCAAAATGTAGTGCATGATGCAAATACCCATACCTTGGAGGAGTATAAAAAACATCTCTCAGTGACTAGGTCAATGTTAGGAGAAGATTAAATTGTTTTATAAGTTTAATTAAGATCAATAGTTTAATTATTTGCCAAAAGACAATCTGAAGAGACATCTTTGTTGGGTCTTCTTCTTATATATATGAAATTTGAATTGTAATATTTGATCATCAACACTTTTTAATATTTTAATACTTTTTAACAGTGAAAGACTTATTTTTTGGAGTAATACAATACCAGTACTTTTCTATTTGTGTGTCGAAGATTCTCTCATTTGGACTAGTTCTCTATTGTTTCTTTTAAGGCAATTGAAGGCAATGTAAAATGTATTCTAACTAATCTCCATGACCATCTTATAATTACCTCTCACTTTCCTCAATCTACCTTTCCCCATCAGGTACTCCCCTTCAAATTTGTTAATAGAGTTGGAATCCCAAATGTGATCTACATGGATCTTTGTTGCGAACATAGGAAGATATTTAGTAATGAACACCATGGTTTGGTATACCATATATCCCTCTGCAATAAAACCCTCAGGATGTGATCTTTCTCTAACCAAAGCCTTCAAAAATTTCAAGTGCCTCTCAACCATCCACATTGACCTTATGTGTATAGGTCCACACAATTCAATCTCCTCAACTTGGTGTATGAGGTAGTGTTCTTGTGCATTGAAAAATGTCAAAGGTAGACACTTTTTCATTTCACACATTAGACGAGGATTTTTTCTCCTCCAATAATTTGTATCTTCTTTACGGATTTTCTTTAGATGACAACCATCAACAAGTGATTCAAGGCCCAAATAAATTAATGAGATTTAAAAAAAACATACAATATATTACATAACAAGTAAAACAAAAGGTAAATATAATATCTATACAATGAATTGAACAAATATCGCTACTTACCTCATGTATTTTCCAAGATCATATATAACTCAAGCTTGACATTGTTGTTGAAGTTGTGTGGGAGAGATAAAGGTAGAACGTACTGCAACAATTATAAAATGATATTTTCTTTATTTTTCCAAAACTAGTAAACATAATACACTGAAAAGTACATGCAGTATACAAATATATATAAAATATAGTAGAATAATTACCTTAATGAAGGTATTTCAATCATGCGTTTTCATCCCTGACCCAAATTCACCTTTCTTTGTTATGATATTGTTTATGTTCGCAAAAAATCCTGTGGGAAATCAAATTTTTCATATGACTTCTTTTATAGCATTGCTTTGCTACTCTGTTAATAACCAAGGAAGGGTGCTTATATTAATTTCCAGTCTCCATCGCTATTTAATGGAATTGAAATTGGCTTTGTCCTATATTGTTCTAGAGACGTCATACATAGTGATTCAATTCCATAACTTTAGTAACTCATCGATAAGAGGCTCAATATATACATTCATATATTTAACTTGGTACTTACTTAGTTGAATGAACATAAAAATTACATAATTATTATAACCATTTTACTGCAATATATATAAATTACTATACATGACTATTAAATGAAAAAAATATAATTCATTATGCAACAAATAAAACAAATGAGATGCTACTATGTTAAAGAAAATTGATGTAAACAAATACCTGGAACAATCATTGCCAACATTATGTGCTCCCTCTTTATTGACATCCATGGAGGAATGTTATTATTGATAAAAAAAATAGGCCACACCGAGTAAATAGATGTCAGCTCTACAAATGGATTGACACCATCCGCTGCCAATGAAAGACTGAGATTACGAGGTTCTTCTTTAAAGTGTGGCCATTTTTCCTCCATGTCCCTAAATGCAGAACCATCCATAGGCATTCAAAGAATGTCATCTCCACTTCTATTTCATGCATGGTAATCTATAAATTGTGCTAAAATTTTGTACCTAAATAATTGTAACATATGTGGAATAATGGGAATATAATGAAGAACCTTGCAAGGAACCCTTTTTGTTAGTTGATTTGTTCGATATCTAATGATATGACATTCTGGGCATTCTATTGCAAATTCATGTTGTTTATGATATATAATATGATCATTGGGACATGCATCTATTGCTTGATACTACATTCCAATATCTTTCATAATGGAAGATAAATCTTGGTATGAGTGAGGTAAAATATTTGATGGTAGTAACAAAAATTCACCTATCAATCTACAACAAAAAGATAATTTGTTAATATAAAGAATATTAATGGTACATATTCCATCCTTTATTTACTAGTGATGAACTAATTGACAACAAAAATATATGAAAAAAGATGACATATATGACATACCCTAACATCCGTGAGATTGCTATAGTGGATAAACCATTCATAAGCTTCAAGTTAACCAACAACAATAAAAAAAAGAGAAGATTTGTTTGGGAGCCTTCATAAAGGGGCTTGCATGCCTTCTCAAGTACAGGTAAATCATGAACATCATCAAAGTCATCTCAATCATCATGATCAACTACACCACTAAATGTGTCATGGATCAATGCATTTGTACCATCATCTTCAACTGTGTTTTTTGGCGCATGATCATCTTCTTCCATAGGATCATTAACTTAATCTTCGATATTCACAGCTCCATGTTCCTCCGCTTGCAAAACCACATTCTTTGGGCCATGATAATCCATATCATGTGCCCTAGGGTGCCCCACCTTTATAATAATTATCAACACAAATAAACCATGATCATGATCAAGTGATTTTATATATATATAAAATGTTAAAATGATATAAACATTTACAAATTTAATCAATATAAAGACATGATGAAAAACTTACCAATGGACAATAATCATGCCCCCCTTCAACATGACCATGCTACCTACAATGTGTCTCAACTATTGTGATTAAAATTCTTCTCGTCTTTAAGCCCTTGCAATTATTGCAAGGACAATAACATTTACCATCACCCTTTCTTTTCAATCTAGCCCACAATCTAGCAAGTGTGTCTTCATTTTGTTTTGCACTAATATTATCTGACATGATTTTTCTTTACCAAGCTTGAATATTTATGTCTTCAAAAAATATCAAACTCGCACTCCAATAATTTTTAATCATAGATAGGTAACAAAATCCAATAATTCTAATATTTTGCACCCAAAAAAATTGGCCTATAACCTCCACAAACTGTCACAACTATAGAAAATTCACAAGTATAGAAAAAAACTGTCGCAAGTATAGATAAAATTTCGAACTCACTTTTATTTATTAAAAAACATTCGTCGAAACCCTGATGAATGATAACCATATACCCATCGGCCCAAAAATTCATGGAAGGGGATGGTTG
Organism: Sequoia sempervirens; assembly: GCA_007258455.2. NCBI lineage: Eukaryota > Viridiplantae > Streptophyta > Pinopsida > Cupressales > Cupressaceae > Sequoia > Sequoia sempervirens. The sequence continues at coordinate 459,574,575 of VDFB02281492.1, forward strand.
ACTTTAACTATATGTCAAAATAGCGACGAAAATCACAGAGTGTCACAATTTTGACAAACGTCACCTGCATAAATTTTTTAAAAAATTGAAAATTTCACATTAAATACATAGGTACCCAATGATACATCTAATTATACATCTTTCGTTAGAAATTTTCATCGTATTTTGCAGTCAAATGAGTTAGTGGGCTATAGCTGCAGCAACTTCGTGGTCCATCGTGCCACCAACATCACCAGGGTTGTCTAATGTCAATGTCTGTAAATGGTAGGGTGAATTATTAAATGTTAATGGGATGGGATTAGGAAGGAATAAAGGAACAAAAAGTGAATTAGGAGAAGATAATGTGACACGATCAAGGAATACAAATGCAATGTTTGTGTTTCTCATCATTTTTTTAGATTTGTATATGCAAAATTATGATAACTAGCTAACATTGTTTTACAACACCATTATTGAATAAAGGCTACATGAGTGTAAGGTCCTTGAGGAAATGAATTGCAAGGTGTGGAGGTCGAAGGTCCACTAGGAAATTATTTGAAATCCAAAGCATGTTATGAGACAAACATTCAAATATAAAATTCAACTGTTTAAATACAATAATAATATCTTTAATACTAGTTGCATACCTATGGAATCAATGTCGACAATGAATAAGGGTATGTAGGAATGGGGTACATCTCATGAACACTCTGACCCTAAAATTTCATCAAATTAAAATTCTACTAATTTACTTATTCTTAAATTTCAAAATATAATTTAATAAACAACACTAAATGAATTTGCTAAATTTTACCTGATTGTCAATGTCGAATGTATCATTCATCAAATCATCTGTGAAAGCCATCACCTTTGTAATTGATGTAGGTTGTGTAGTTGCATCCTGAGTACTCTAATAATATACATGCAAATTGCACCACAAGCACCACAATGGTGGGGTGGAGCTCGGGGCCTACACATCTCTTCCACACTAGGCTCTACTAGAGGCCTCACACATTGTAAAATGGTCTGGGTGAGTGAGACAATCGACTCCAGCATGTCCACCTCTGCACTATCCTTAACAATGGAAGGAACGACGACATGCTCCACCATAGGTCTAGCCAAGGGTCTCGGTACCAACTATGGATTACATCAAGTAATAGGTCTATCATGTGTGGAGCCCCCACCTCTACCCTAAAAGTCTAAGATGCCAAAATAATTTGGCATCTTATTGAGGATAAACTCACAATAGAGTTTCCTCAAAAAGTATTGTGCTACCTCATGGTTATTGCATCGATGTTGGTCAAATACCATCCACCACTGCTCCCAAAATTTATTTTTAATTAACTCATGGTGGCACCAATGGATTGGGAAACTCTTGCATGTATGAGACAAAGGTACGTTGGTTTTCAGGTCTGTAAATAGGGAACGCAAGTCGGCTTTGCTAATTTTTTGTTTTTTCACATCTGCATATGAAAAACCTCTAGCATAATATTGTCTCATCTCATGCCTCTTATTTGACCAAAAAATTATTTTCTCGCTCATTTCTCCTACATGAGATACAATTGACTTCAATGATTCAACAATCCCTCTCCTATAAGGGTGGGTTTTGGCATGCTTGGTTAATCTTCCAATTAATTGTTCAATGTCTCTTTTACTATTTTCAATTTTATTTAGAATATTTTCTTGTGTTCCATGAGGATTCCTATGAATTAATGGAGGGGTTTCAGGTTGTTCTTGAATAGGAGGCTCTTCTTGAGGGGGTGAAGTCTGTGAATTCTCAAAGTTTCGAGGTGGAGATTCATTCCCTGATAATTAGAAAAACAAATTATTGTAAAAACCTATTTCAATCTGCATTCTAAATCAAATTCGAAATAAATAGAATAAAAATACATACCTCTTAGCAATCTTCGACGTCTCTGACGTGTTGGTGGCATCCTCGTGAAAGATAGCAAGCTAATGATGCAAATAATGGATGATATTTGGAAAGCGCGAGTTGCATACCTCAAATCCTCCAAGCCAATCTGTGGGTTGAAGAGAAATGAAGGTTTGAAATGCATTTTTTTCCTTTATTTAGCTTTTCAATTTGGTGCCCACCAAATGGCCAATTTTTCCCTTTTTTTGCGAATTTTTACAATTTGACACCTAAATTGTGTCACAGAGTGGTGTACTTACCCTCTTCAACAACTAATTTCTTGTCAAATATGCATACAAAGGTCTATAAATACACATGCAAGAGGGGAAAAATGGTTGAGGGTTAGAGAATAGGGGTTTTCCTTGGTCAAACCCCACTTTGGTAATCAAACCCTTAATGGAATAATGGAATGAAAGAGAATGATAAAGAAATAACATGCAAATTATATTAACTTAACAAACCCTTTGATGCTCAAAATATGAAGATATAACAATGGTTGCTCCAAAATGCTTGATTAGTTGATGCAAAGTGCTTGAATTTTTTATGAATGCTTGAATGGATGGGAAGATTGCTTGAATGTGTTTGGAGATTGTAGGAGATTGGGAGATGTAAAATGAGGAGAAAAACACTTATTTATACATTCTTGTGCCTTACTAGCCCATTGATACCTCACCACAGGCCAACATCAAGTAATTTTGAATAAAAACCTGAAATAAAATTTGAAATATTTTAAATTTGGAGCCAAGAGGCACTCATTCGCCACCCATGGTGAATGGGTCCCACCTTGGACCTGAAAGTGGGTTTCAGGAATTAAGTGACATTTAATGTTATTTGTCAGGTTTACATTCAAAAATATAGTTAATTAAGCATTATAAGGGCATAAAGGGGTCAAATAAAGCATTAAAAAGGTGTATTAAATAGTGAAATTATGCCTAGAAAAGTATAAAATCTTGTTACAAGACTTTAAAACACTTCGAAATAGGACTTGATTAGTGAAAAGGTGATTTTTAGGTGAATTGCAATGAATAGAGTTCAAAAAAGTGTAGAATTTTTTTACAATACTTCACAACACCTTCACCAGATGCCATTATTTGAATTTTAAGGACCTAAATATGCATGTACAAGCCATGTTACATCAATAAATCAAAGAAAAAAAGACCAAAAAATGTGAAGAAAGGCCTAAAAGACCATGAAAATGACAAGGGGCCATTTTTCTATGGTGCATTTATCCCCCACTTTAGTTAGACGATGAACTTGCTTCAAACTCACAGTAAAGTAGCAATTAATATCAAGAAGGATCCAAGTGCACTTATGTTAGCAAGATGGAATAACAATGATCAAGAGGGATGATCAAGCCCCCAAGATGAAGATCCCATGTGGAAAACTAAACATAAGAACAAAGGAACACAAGTGTTGAAATGAAGGGATAGGATGAAGCTTCAATAATCTGTCCAACTAGTTGTGGATTAGATCTAGGCTATTTATTTGAAAAAGAGAATGCATAATCACTTTGGAGTGACATAAGTCATGGCAGTCCACTAGGTGAAAAGGCTCAAAAGGTAAGATACATACACTAGTTGGTATGCACTCACAATCACAAAGGTGGCTATGGGGAAAGTCATGTTGCTGAATTTGCTTCCCACTCAACCAAATTAAAGTTATATCTCCTGATAACTTTAACAAGGTGCCACAAAGGAAAATGTTAGTTCATGCTTCATGAGACAAGCAAATATTTGTATGCTTAGAACTCATGAACAAAAAAGAAAGGTACCACAAGCATGCAAGTTGCATTATGCAAGGTGGCAAAAAGTGGAAAATGTAAAATAAAAAAATGTTAAAATGTAAAGGTGTAATAGTGTAAAATGGAAAGGATTCTCAAAGGAGTCATGTTAAGTTTATGTGAGGTCTACCACTTAGGGAAAATTGTGTCTAATGTCTCCAAGAGAGGACCAATCAAAGAATAAAATATTCACAACTTAGGGGATGAGTGCATCACATCAGGCCACCAAGAGGAATGTAATATGCTAAGATAGATCACACTTATGAAGGACATCATACCCAATGTTGTCCACAAAGTGAGCAAACACATCATATGAAATGACAAGGCTACACTAAGAACTAAGAATGCAGATGAAATTATGGTAATTTATGCCCCCCACTTTAAAAGAATTGCTACACACTATTTTGTGAGCAATTACTTTAAAGTAGCAAAGGAAAAAAAAATGAAAAAAAAAGTAAAAAAAAGACATGGAGCCAACTCAAAAAGCCCTATGCCAAGTCAAATGTTTTTGACTTAGGCTACTTCATGTGAACGAAAATAAAAATGAAAGAAAAAGGGAGTTTCTCCCTAGAAAACAAGACACCAAACACATAAGGGATCTATGGATTTTGGGTCAGTATGTTCCTTGCTACAATGTTTTTATTAAGGATCTTGTCCAGAACTATCATCATTCCCAAAAGCACATAGAACGTCTAGAAGAATGACACAAAGAGAGCAAAAAAAAAAGAAAAATAAGATCCATTTTGGGTCAACATGGAAGAGACATTGCAGTATCAATGGTTTGTGTCATCCCCAAAAGGAAAACACAAGTGAAAAGAAAATGAAAAGGAAATAAAAGGAAAAGTTTTTGGGTCAACATGAAGGAGACATGTCAGTCTCAATGCCTTGCATCATCCCCAAAAGGAAAACACAAGAAAAGATAAAAAAGGAAAAAGAAAAGGGACCTTTTGGGTCAACATGGAAGAGACATAGGGCATATCAACGCTTTGCGTCATCCCCAAAAGGAAAAAACAAAAGAAAGAAAAAAAAAGAAGACAATACATGACATATAGGAGAATAGATGTACAAATAGAGGAAGTATACAATGAGAGAGAAAACATCGAACACACAATATAGGGGAACACGATACACACATACAATAGCAAAAGAAAGAAAAAAGAAAAATTTAAAAGGCTAGTAAGATGAATGCAGGTCAACCATCTAACAAGTCATCCACCTCCCAATCATGCTCAATGTATAGTGAAGTCGGTTGACTATCCAAAGGAAGAATGGGAAGTGCCGAACTAGAAAATGTACCAGGTTCCTCGCTTGGTTGAGAAGATTTATCATTTAAGCTTATGGTAGATGAAAATAAAGAGTTTAGATCATTATGCACTTCTTCATCTATTTTTGTGATCTCATACTCATCATCATCATCAAGATTTATTATGACAGGAGGACGAAGGGTTATTTCTAAGGAAGGATGTATCAAAAGTTATGGCTATTGGATTTGTTCATTTTTTTGTGAGGGTTGGACTGTGCTATCTTGTGGTGGGTCAAGAGAAAGAGGGTGATCACCTATTTCTTTGGTCAAAGGTGGAGGTTGTTTTTCTTTATTTTCTTCCATTCAAGACTGATGGGCAAGGAGATGACGACGATGCCTATGTTCCCTAGCACCGCGGTTGTGTTTAATTTTATTTTGAATTTGTTGAGGTGTAAGAGTGGGTTGTTCCAACATAGGTTCCTTTTCTTCCAAAGGGGGAAGAAAAGAAGAAACCAAAGAAGATGGGTCAATCACTTTCTCTTTAGCTTCATACACTTGTTTAATGCAAGGAGGCATGAAGGGATTGGTTTCACTTTCTCTTCGTCATTTAAAGGATGGAGGGGAAGTGTCTAAGGGCAGTTGTATGGTCTATTCGATGTCGAACTTAGGCTAAAGCATGGTTTCATCTATCATAGGAGTGGAAGTGGATGGGGACATGTTACAAAGAGACAACTCGGTGATTCATTTGGCTTTGAACTTTTGATAGGCTATGAAAAAGAAATCTTTACTAGGTGTGATGGGTTCCATAGGTTCAGGCCAAAAGGCTTCTAAAGAAAAATTACCTTTAGACGATAATGGATTAAAGTCACTATGGTGTATGGTAAATATTTCATTTCCATGTGGAAACTTCAAACATTTGTGAACAATTGAAGGGCCTGCTTTCATTGAGCAAATCCAAGGGTGGCCTTGCCGCAAACGAAATTGATCCAATTGTGGAATAATTGAAAATGTTACCTCCAAAGTTTTAGGTCCTATTTGTAAGGGGAGTACAATTGATCCAATCGTAGGGGTGTAAAACCAGTATGTATTTTAATCCATGTGTAGTTGGTTTATTATAATCGTCTTGATACAATTCATGTAATACTAAAAACTCTTTCATGATCACATTCTCACCACAGGTAGGATCTATTAATATCCCATTGGTGGGCTTATCATAGATTCAACTAACTATGTAAAGAGGACCATCAAGAAGTTTTTGAAGTATATCTTTGGAAGAAAAAGTGATATCAAGAGTTTTTTTGGTTGGGCCCTTACGAGGGATAACTTCTATTGCACCCACAAGTTCATCCATAGGATTAACTTGGGTAACATTTGGAGTTATATCGTGATGTTCATTAGTTGTATCAACATTCACTACATTAGTGTTTGAAGGTTTACTAGCCTTGACAAATGGAATATTCTATTTAGGCATGGGGTTGGTGAAAATTTATAAATTTTGGTTAGGGTGTGCAATAGATTTATTTCCTTGATCATTGACACCCGCAATGGACAAACAACCTGAATCAATGAGGTCTTGAACTACGTGTTTGATCTGCTTACATTGTTTGGTGTCATGGCCAATTTGGTGATGAAAATGGAAATAATGGTTTGGTTTAAAGGTGGGTGGTATCAAGTGATTTGATGGTAGGAAAAGTGATCATTTGTTGTTGAAGCAATTGGTTCATTGTATTATAAAGGGTATCAAGTAAGGGAGTAAATTGTCTCTTCGGGTTCCCATAGATATAGGGCACTACTGCTTTAACAGTTGCCACTTGACTTTGAATAGGTTGGGTTTACGGTTGAGGAGGCGAGTTGAGCTATAAAAAACAACTATTTGGTTTGCAAAAGTTTTGTGTGTTGTTTTGGTTATTGGGCTCAAATTTCTTAGCTCAGTTAGAAGTGGACTTTGAATCATGACTAGAAATTGAGTTGTGATAGTCACATAAGGTTGTGCATAAGTGCATGAATGAAGGAAAATTCATTAGAGTTAACTTATCCTAAAGGTTTGTGTGCAATTTTTTTATAAACATCTTCTGCAGATGTGAATCAGGAGTTTTGACATCAAATTGAGCATTCAATGACATATAATGTGAAATGAAGTCAGTTACTTTCTCATCGACATTTTGTCTACAACACATTAGATCAGCCATTTTCTTTTTAGGAGTCATATGAACTTGGAAGTGACTTATTAAGGCATCCACAAGCTCATTAAATGATTGGATGGAATGATTATGTAGGTTTGAAAACCACTTTAATGTAGTATCTTTCAGGGTCCTAAGAAATTTTTTGGCTAAGAGTTTATCATCAAGGACAAAATCACTACATAAAGTTGTATAAGCATTGACATGGTTAATAGGGTATCCTTTACCTTTGTATTTCTCAAACCTAGGAATTTCTATCCCTTGTGGCATCAAGGTGCATAAGATTTCTAAGGATTAGGGGCTACTACGAAGATGATATGTGGGTGGAGCATTTTCACCTCGGCTAATGGTGGAAATTTATTGTTGCATGGATGAAACAATATTAAGGAGCTATGTACTAATGGAGTCAGTGTAAGTGGTTTGAGGTGGTAGAGAAAATGGCGATGGAGTGTATGTAATGTTAGGGGAGGTGAAAGGAACACTAAGGGGGGTAAAGGTGGTAGAGAGGATTTGTGATGCCACAATAGAACTAGAAATGGTAGTTGGAATTGTGAAAGGAGTGACATGACTAACATGTTGCATAGTTGTTGTAACCTGAGGAGTGGTATAAGTTCGTATGGATGCTATGGTTGAAGGGGGAGGAATGTGAGGTCCTCCTTGGTTTGTAACTGTGTTTGTTGTTTGGGAAGTAGAAGTAGCATGTTTATTGCAAATCTCAGCAATTATTTTCATAACTTGTAGGCCATCATCACTTTCAATCAATCGATGAAGGTTTTCTATTGTGGGTATGGCAGTGGTGGCAATGTTTTCAAGGGACAAGTCTTGTTGTAAGTGTGCAAAATCTTCATGAATATTAATGACCTTTTCTTGCGGGATGGAACTGTTTTGTGTGTCAACATTCATTGGATGGAAACGTGAAGGCATGGAAGTGGTATTTTCCATGCCTAATGCACCATTTTCCATACTAGGAATAGGAGCTCTTGAGATCCCAAGGTCCACAATGAAAGTGCTATCGCAGGAAGCCATCAGTCTAGAACTTCGTCTCACTAGAGTATTATCAATGGGGCACCAAACACTCATACAAGTACCACAAAAGATGGGTTGAATGCAAATGCAATGAAATCTAGAAGTGAAAAATGCAAATAACAAAAAATCCGCTAATTGTAACAAAGAAGTAACTATAGAGAACATAAATACAGAAAAATGCCAAAAAAATACTAGAAAATTTTGTTTAAAAAGTGCAGGTGGACTGATTCACCCAGGGTGGCGAATGAGTCACAGTATGAGATTTTTTTATGTTTTTTCAAAAAAAATTATGTGATTCTAATGCTTTTCAGATGCCAATTAAGGATGCAAATGCATATTTTCAGTTTTTTCAATGATATGCAATGCAAAAATGAAATCTAAATGAATCTTTCACTAATGCAAGTTGAGAAACCCTAGAATGCAAAAACAAGACAATACCCTAATTGAATGTTGATGCTAGTGAAGTCTAGGATGTAAGATGCAATTAAAATCAAAAATGTAAAGTTCTCATATGCAGGTTCACCAAAATAAACCATAGATTTTTGGGTAGGGCTTATAGGCTTCTCTTGCACTCTTAGGATGTTTCACCTAAAAGGAGAGAGATAAACCCCACACAAAAGATCTAGCTAGGTTCACTCAAATTATGCAATGTATGATGTTATTTAGACTAAATGGAGTGGATTAAGTGTAATTAGATGATCTATGTGAATGGTTATATATGAAAGACCTCATAATTATGCAATGTTGGAAAACATAATGTGATTGCAAACAATGAACTATGAATGAACGAATGCAAAACATAAAGGAAAATGGATGAATCAGAGTGCACCTAGGTAGATAATGGATAATTTGGAATCTTCTGAATGCTATCTGAAATCACAAAAAATCACTAGTGGGACTCATTCCAGCCTTAAGTTGGGACTCATTCACCATTGCTGGTGAATTATTCCTCTCCCAAAATTTTGAGAAACTAGGAGACAATTCTGCAACACCAAATCTGAGGTTGTCTACTTGTCGGGTTGATGAAGTTAATTATGTAGAAAATGGATAGAATGCCTTCTCCAAGCTTGAAATGAGGTTGATTTGACTTGAAGCACCTTTTTGACTTGTTGAACACTCTTCAACACTTAATTTCTTGTCAAATCTGCATACAAAGGTTGCAAATACACATGCAAGAGGGGGAAAATGGTTGAGGGTTAGAGAATAGGGGTTTGCCTTGGTCAAACCCCACTTTGGTAATCAAACCCTCAATGGAATAATGGAATGAAAGTGAATGATAAACAAATAACATGCAAATGCTATTAACATACCAAACCCTTTGATGCTCAAAATCTAAATATATAACAATGGTTACTCCAAAATGCTTGATTAGTTGATGCAAAGTGCTTGAATGGATGGGAAGATTGCTTGAATGTGTTTGGAGATTGTAGGAGATTGGGAGATGTAAAATGAGGAGAAAAGAACTTATTTATACAATCTTGTGCCTTAGTAACTCATTGATACCTCATCAAAGGACAATATCAAGTAATTTTGAATAAACCCCAAAAGAAAATTTGAAATATTTTGAATTTGGAGCCAAGAGGGACTCATTTGCCACCCATGGCGAATGGGTCCCACCTTGGACCTGAAAGTGGGTGTCGGGAATTAAGTCACATTTAATGTTATTTATTAGGTTTACATTCAAAAATATAGTTAATTAAGCCTTACAAGGGCATAAAGGGGTCAAATAAAGCATAAGAAAGGTGTAAATATTGAAATTATGCCGAGAAAAGTATGAAATCTTGTTACAAGACTTTACAACACTTCAAAATAGGACTTGATTAGTGATAAAAAGGTGATTTTTAGGCGAATTGCAATGAATAGAGTCTAGAAAAATGTAGAAATGATTTACAACACTTGAAAACACCTTCACAAGATGCCATTATATGAATTTTTAGGACCTAAATATGCATTTTCAAGCCATATTACATCAATAAATCAAAGAAAAATAGACCAAACATCATGAAGAAAGGCCTAAAAGACCATGAAAATGATAAGGAGTCATTTTTCTATGGTGCAATCCTATATATTTCAGCAACATCAGTAGCACTAGGTGCTCTTCTAGCACAACTTGATGAAAATGGGAAAGAAAGGGCTACCTATTACATCAGTAAGACCTTAGTGGGCTATGAAATGAACCATTCATCCATTGAGAAAGCCTGCTTAGTAGTGGTTTTTACTTCAGAAAAATTTAGAAATTACATGTTGTCAGATCAAATCAAGCTTATTGCAAAGATCGACCCATTGAAATACCCATAATCCAAAGCAACTCTCATTGGGTGAATGGCCAAATGGGTAATAATGTTAACAGAATTTGACATAGAGTATGCAGAGAGCAAGGTAATCAAAGGAAAAGTGATTACAAAACAACTAGTAGAGGAACCTATCTATGTAGAGAACCCATTAATATCTGAATTCCCCAATGAATCAGTGTTCCTTGTCCATCTCACAAATTAGTGGAAAATGGACTTTGATGGATCATTCACTCAACATGGATTAGAAGAAAGTATTCTCTTCATCACCCCTCAAGGTTATTGTATTCCAAAGTCATACACGTTATGATTTCCATGCAGTAACAACATTTTTGAGTAGGAAGACCTAATCCCAAGTCTAAGGATAGTAGTTCAATGGTAGATACAAGAAATAAAAGTCTATAGATACTCACAACTAGTTATCAATCAAGTCAATGATGACTACCAAAATAAGGATGACAAGCTTACTCCTTACAAAAGGATAATAGAAAATCTCAAAGACCTTTTCATAGATATATATTTTGAGTAGATTCCTCACATGAACAATTGAGCAACAACTACTATTTCAACAATCGGGTTACTATTAGACATTCAAAAAATGTCCTACAATGTGAATTCTTGTAGAACAACTTCTCGTACCAATTTTTGAAATCCTAGAATCTAAATTTATGTGTGTCATTGTTGGTCTTAGATCCCCGTGGTACTATGAAATCTTTACCTACCTAAGCAGAGGAACCCTCCCATCTGATATCACCTCCAACCTTAAAAATACCTTTATCAAGAAGGCATCTCGATTCGTGATCCTAGGTGATACCCTTTACAACTTTAACAAAAGTACAAATGGCATATGTGGTTCCCATTCTAGCAATATGACTTTAGCTAAGAAATTGTTGAGGATGGGGTACTACTAACCAACCATGGCAAGAGAAGTTCATCAATATGTGTAGAAGTGTGTCTAGTGTCAATAGCATGGAGATTTTATTCATGCTCCAACTCAAGAGCTACAACCAATTATCACACCTTGGAATTTCTCAGTGGGGGCTTGACTTCATAGGAAAAATCACTCCAACCTCATCCAATGGCCACAAGTTTATCATAATAGCTATTGAGTATTTTACCAAGTGGGTTGAAGCCATTCCTATGACCTACATAATGGGGAAGAAAATTGCTAACTTTATCCTAAATTACCTAATCTGCCATTACGGTGTTCTGAAAACCCTTATCTTAGACAACAAAACACCCTTCAAGAATCAGGATGTGAAAGAGCTATGTCAAAGATTCAACATCTAAGACTGATTATCTACCCCGCATTACCCACAAGGAAACAATCAAGCTAAGGCTAGAAACAAGACCATTCTGAAAATCCTAAAGAAAATGGTTAATGAAGCTTGTCCTAACTAGCATCTATAGCTAAATCCCACTCTTTGGGCCTATCAAACCAGTATCCACACATGAACAGGTGCAACCCCATTCTTCTTGGTCTATGAAACATAAGCCATTTTTCCTATTGAGGTAGAGCTTCCATCACTATGAGTGTCACTCCAGAACCTAATCATTCATGAAGAGTACAAAGTATCTTGAATTAACAAGCTAGAATTCTTGGATGAGTGTCATATTGATGCCCTCAATCACTTGCAAGTATATCAAAACTGACTGAAATGGAGCTACAACAAGAAGATCAAATGTCAGTCTTTCCAGGTAGGAGATCTTGTCCTAAAGCAAAATAAGAAGAACCTCCCAAATCAAGACAGTAAAGGAAAGTTTGAGCCTAACTAGTTGGGTCCATTTGTCATCACAATAATCTATGGATTAGGAGCATATCAAATGTCAACACTTGAAGGTGAACCCTTGTAGGAACCAACTAATAGCTTGCATCTTACAAAGTTTTATGCCTAGTCTTGAAGGGTGTAAATCCGAAAAATACAAAAAAAAATCAAGATATGATCAAAATCCAAACAAAATGAGAAAAAGGATTGAAACAATAAAGAAAAACAATCATCCTCTAGTGAAAACTACTTTGATGGAGCTTTTGGAAAGTACTTTGGTGAAAAATTAGAAAATAGCGGCCTTGCATAAATAATATACCTCCATCTACTTGGGCTCTTTATCCTATCAGTCAATCCATTTCATTGCATACCTCATCCTATTCATTCCATCACCTATCTGTGTCCTTAATCATAGCTTGATATTGTGAAGTATTGTATCCCCTTAGTACACCTTGGCATGTTCCAAACGTCAATTTGTCCTGCCTATATCAAGGTAATCTATCATTTAACATTGGGGAAAATTCATTATGGATCAGATCGAGTTCTTATATATCTTAAGGTCATCAAAATTTCAAAAACATTTATAAAATGCTCATCAAAAAATCCAAAAAAATCCAAAAACATTCAGAAAATTATAAAGTCAAAATCCAAAACATCCAACTCACATCAAAAACCCTGAAAAGGTCAAACATAAAAAATATAAAAATAGTACCCTTGTTGAACTATAGGTCTCTAAGCTTGAACATAGGAAATTCCATCATTGATGTGCCCTTGAGACACCCTAGGTCAGTCATTTAGGATTCCATCATAATAAACTAGCAATCCATCAACTGTTGATATCTCATCTTCAATAAGTCGAGTTAGTCAAACTACGTGGTCTCTGTGTGTATAACATAGGCAAGGCTAATCTTTGATCAACCCCCAAGGCCCCTACGATAGGTCTTTTAGTTTAGGTTCTTGGTTGAAACTCAGAAAACCCTAAACATTTGTAAAATCTCTTAAAACGGCAAAAAAAATTGAAAATTGAAAGCCCAAAAACATTAGAAAACATTCAAAAGATCTAAAAAAGAATCAAGTGTCTCAAATAAAATGCTAAACAACCTCAAATAATCAAAAACCAAAACATTCAAATAAACTTTCAAAAAGATGAAAAAAAGCCTCAAAACATTTGCAAAATACAAAAAACATTGAAATATTCTAGAAAATCATAAACCACCCATCCCATGTCACTTTCACCCATAATAAAATTTCACCCATAACAAATCAAATCATCACCTTCAACCTTTGGAAAAAATTTAGAAAACAAGTGTAACACATTGTAAAGTGAGTACCTAAGTGTCAAAACCTAAAGTCTAAATCATAGGTAAATGAGTCAATGGAGTTTGTATCAATAGCTTATTATAAATTTCATCATCATCTTACATCAAACCATCTAATCAACATGTCCTAGGATGTATCCTTCTTGCGGTGGAAATCAACATCAGAAATCACCTTAGCTAAATTAAATTCTCAAGAGATATATAGATAACACTGACTATTTGTCTTTGATCTTTTCTTGTGATTTATCTTAATGACCCATTTTGAGGACATCTCAATGATGTCTATCAAAACACTTTAGAGAGAAAGGAATGGGGCATCGATCATTATCTTTCGTTTTGCTGCGCTTGTGGGTATTCCTTGTAAAATAATCTTGGCGCATACTTACTTAGTTGTGTGTAGGGAAGTTGTTTGGAGGACATTGTTGACTATTGTGTATGCTTTGGTCCGATATATTCTAAGCTTCTAACTTACATTCCAACAAGGTTTCCATATGTCAAGGTGTGATCAAGAACTATCCTATCTATTTGTAGAGTCAAAGTCCATTACACTAGATGCCATCCTAGTTATCAATACCTTGATGCATCATGTCTATGTGTTATATCAAACAATAAGGAACAACAAAAAATCCCAATCCTAGGATCTGAGAAAATCATCATTATCATCATCATCATCATCATGCATTTCTCATCACCATCTCTAATAAAGTATCAGTGGATCATAGACTTGTTGGATCTTTTGAATCTATCATCAAAATCAATGGTCAATCATCTTGTTTCATCTATATTCTTTCTGCGCTAACCTGGTATCATGACAGTCAGCAAAAACATCATCAATGCATCCACCCTGCATCCAAAAATCATCAACATGCATACATCTCATAGCATATCATAAATCATACATCTTGCATCAGCATTATCATTTAAGTTACGATGAATAATATAGATTTGTTATTCTAAGCATCTGAAATCGTTGCATACATATCATAAACATACATCACATTATCATATCATAAGCATAAGCATCTAAATTATCCATCCATCCATATGCAACCATCATATTGTAAAAATGCATAAGAAATTACACAAAAGAAATACATCCATAAACATCTGCATATCATATCATCCATCCCATAACATATCATGAAAAGATACTAAAAAAAGAATTGCATCCATACATGATAACATATACACATGTCACATCATCACATCAAATGTATCCATACATTCATAAGCATGAAATAAAGAGAACACATCACATCACATCAAATCCATCTCATATATATATTAAAAAAAATGACTGTCATCATACAATATCTGAATCAACACGTATATATCGATCAAAAATACAATATCCATAAGGATATAAAAATGAACCCATAAATGTATATTTGTATAAAGAACTAGGAAATAATCAAAAAAGTGTCTTTCTACAAGCAAGCTAGCCCTAATGGGTGCTCCCCTCACCTGACTATCTCTCTAGCTGATCCCCATCCTTGGGATGTGCCCTGTTCCTCTATGAGTAATCCAACTATCTATGTGTTGCATAGACATCTCAATGGTAGTACATCATGTAGTAGGTTGCCTCAGTCATAGCCTCCTTGTATAATCGAGCAGACACTCTCTGCCCCTAAGCTGCAGCTATCATGGTCTCAAGTTGATGACGTTGTGTGACCTCCTAAGCCAACTACATCTTGGTAGTCTGTCTAAATTGTCACTCCTGGTCTCTCTCAGCTGTCAAGGCCTCTATCTGTTGTCTAGCTTGATCTCTCTTAGCAGTGATCACCAAAACCTGATGGTTGGCCTAATCCCTCTCATCCGTAATAACCTATACCTATTGTTGTAGTTGTCGTATCTATAAATCATGGGGATCTGGCCCTGATGGTGGTGGCTACTATGGAGGCTATTTCTTATCGGTGGATGACGAGGAGGCTGTTGATCAACTAGTGGTGCTCTCAAGATCTATCCATCCTATCCATCCTATCCTCTACCCTAACCTTTGCCTCTACTTGCACCCCCCTTATCGGTCTCCCTCATGGAGGTGCACCCACTAGATCTATCAATCTACAAGAGGGTGTGAGCCATGCATCGTATACAGGTGTCATCTGAGTATCTGCCTATGCTTGATCATATGCCCATGGTCAAGAAACCAACTGCCAAAATCCCTCAATAACCTCGTCGGAAGGGATCATAGGTCCCCACATTGGTGACTCTCATGCCGACCTAGCAAAGATAGCGATGTATGCATCATCTAGCCTATCCTTCCTATTTCCAAACTATTTGGCCACCCTATCTAGTAGGTTTCTCTCAATAATGGTGTGCTCTCGACCCTACATGTATCAGGCCTATAGAGCAAAGAAGAGTTGTTCAACATCGTCATACCATGATGGCATCTGAAGCTAGGGTCGCCATCTAAAGACTATTGTATCATTAATGACCCTGCACCAATACAAAATCCTAGGCTACCTTGTATGTTGTAGTATGATGGCACCTCTATACCTCCATAAAACAAAAACATCTGAATCTACATCTGTCATTTGAGCAATCGGTCGTAGCAGAGCGACGTGCTCCCAGTCCCAAACGTGTAGTAAGGTGAGCCCTATGCTAATCACCCTACCATCACAATATACAAAATTGTGCATATCATGGTATAACAAGGCCAACATCATTGGCCCCCACACATATTGAGTCCTCCTAAAGAGCATCTTATGCCAAGCCAGGCCCCATCTTGGACTAAATCCTCTGCTCTGTTGATCTGGAGCAACCAAGCCTGAGATGATTGTTGCAACAATCAATATGAAAGTGGGTACATGACCTCTGTACATCTTGAGGTCAATCTGTGAAGTGACTAGAACAATGTCCTCCTAGTCCATCACGTCATGGCATGGATCATAGCTAGTTTTGACATCATATATCGCGTACTCACCATGTATCGGCAAGTGCAATATCCACCATACATCCTCAATCATCATTGTTGCCTCATCGGTAGGAAGGTGGAATGACGAGGTCTCATTGTGCCATCACTTGCACAATGTTGTCATCATCACCACATGTGTCCAAACAATGGGCATGTACACAACATACCACAGGCCAATCTCCCCTAGGTGCTCCTAATGCAACTTAGATAAATCACAAGGTCTAGACAAAATTTTGGGCCGGTGCTCATGAGACATCAAAGGTGGGATAACCTCCCGCACCCACGAAGCGCATGACATCAAAAAATTGAAAAAAATAGCTAAATTTGAAATTTTCATTCTCAAAATGACAATAGTGTTGTTATTCATGATGGCATCACTATAATTCAAATTTCAAATAGTAACGCTAGAGGCATTTAATTTACAAATCAAATGTCACGTTGCTAAAAACACGTGCATCATGATTTAGCTTTGGTGAAACTCTAACCCAATTTTCAAATCAAGAAGTGTGTTTCCATACACATATGTGTCAATTTAAAATTAGAAACCCTAATTCTAAATTGTGAACTGTGTTGTAATTCACATATGCATCACTAAAATTCAAATTAGCATCGCCAATTTTCAAAAAAGTGTCGCTCTAGAGTGACACTGCCAAAGTATAATTTTCAAAAAGTAATAAATGCACCAAAAATTCAAATTTCAAATCAAGTTTGGAATCACATACTGGTGGACCTGCACCTAGAAGCCTCTGGTACTCTCAAACCTGGTCGAAAATGTGTCGTGGGAGCACTCATTGCACCATTTCATTAGAGGGTCAGAGCTCAAAATGCAAGAAATCCTCAAGGTGTGAATACACAAATGAATTGAAAGTGACCCTTCCTCACATATTTATGCTAGAAAATTAGGGTTTTTTCCCCTAATTTAGCCATCACACTAGGGTTTTTCATCATTTTCACCAATTTTTCCAAACTGAATCTTATTTTTCATTGTTTTTCACATTTTTGGGTTTTTTTGCATCCTAGAGCATTTTCGAACCCCTAGGGCAACATTTTAACCTTTGTCAAAAAATAAACCCAAAATTCAAAATTTCTATCTGATTTCTTGAGCAGGCAGGGAACTAGCTTATTCCTTCTACTGGGAAAATAATGGGGCATCGAAAAATCAATTTTTTTTATTTTAGTAGTTTTTCATTTGAAAAGCATACGTCTTTGAACTGAAGCAACAAGTACCTCTCTTCAAAGAGGGGAAAAATGTCTTGAATCATATCATACACTCGAATTAGGTATATGGGCTAATACAAGAAGTTGGGTCCACAAAAGGCTTAGAAAGTGGAATTTTATTTTATTTTTTTTCAGAATTTTTAACACTTGGAATGAAAATTTGAGGCACTTACACAATGAATCTTAAAAAAGTCAATAATATGAAATTTTGAATTTTGAATCTAGTTTCCAAATATGTAATTTATTCAAATACCCAGATGATAGAAATTAAATTTTGATAGGGATGTATAAAAACCACTTTTTAAAAGTCCTTTTTTTACCATATCGCACATGTGTACGAACACCACTTTTTGACCCAAATAAAATTATTTTTCTAATTCCTTTTGGGGAAAGAGAGCTAATAACATAAAGATTGATGAGGAATTTTTTATTTTTTTTATTGAATTTTTATTGGCCTTAATTGTTGTTTTTAAAAATCAACGTGTACAAAAAGCATAATTGGACCTAAATTAAACATTGTTTGAATCTTTTTTTTTCATTGTGTAGAGTATTGTCTAAATATTGATGTCATATAATATTTTTTACAAGAAACTTAACTGAAAGAAAGTTATTAAAAAGTTAAAAAAGCCCGATATTTCAAGTTGAAGGACTAGTTTGCTTAGAAATTAATTAAAAAATAACAAATATAATCCAATCTTAATAAAAATTATATATTTGGAAATTAAACATTTTTTTTTCTAATGGGTTTTAATTTTATAGTTTAATTCAAAGAAAAAGTCCATCAGCCATATTGCCAAAGTTGGACATTCTTCTTCAGTCTACCTTAGTTTTTTAGTTGCAGGTCAAAGGCTAAGGGTCAAGTTGCCAAGCTTTTCCCAAGCCTAAAATCAAGGCAGCATGTTGGTTGGAGATTCAAAAAATTTAATAACACATACGCGTTTTTAAAAATGCGTACACATTACAAAAAAAAAAATACACGTTCTTTATTTGCTTGATTATTTTAAAAAATAAATACTTTTAAAAATGTGTATGTGTTTTAAAATGCATGTGTTTTGTGTTAAAACACATACATGTATGTGTTTTAAAATGCATACGTGTTTCTAAAAGGTATTTAATTTTTTAAATAAATGACTTGTACATGTTATAAAACACAAATGTGGTTTTTAGGCTCGGGTACCCAAATCATAATACATACGCGTTTGTTAATAACACATATGCGTTTTATGCGAGATTCTTTTTGGCTAAACCTTCCCCTCTTTGTGGAACCAACCTCTTTCTTTTACCCATAATAACATCATTTCCTGTTGAAACCCATCCTCTTTTCACTTAATTAATTAAATCAACCTAGCTAATTAATTAATGACATCATTTTCACCTATTAACCTAATTTATTAAATCGGGTTTTAAATTCACCCCCTTTCGTACCAACATTTTGTCTCATTAAATTAAATAAATCAAACTATTTAATTTAAATTTGTAAATATTCTTATTTAATTAAATAACCCTAAGTTATTTAATTAAATGTCATTTCACCTTTCCCTCGTTCATTAAATCATTTTCTTTAATGAATATCATCTAATTCTTCTAATTCCCCTAATTGCATAATTAATATTGTTTAATTATCAATTTAATCTAATTCCCCCCACTTGCAAGGGAATATTTCGTCCCCTTTTGAACAATTATATTTAGTTTTAATTAACTAAATTATCCTTTTCCCTCACCTATGAGAATATTCCAAAGAATATTCTCTTTCCTCACTCATTTGAAAAAGGGGAATATTCATTTATTTCAATAAACTTACTTAGCTTCTTGAGCAAGTTAACTTGTGACCTCTTGTGCAAGTTAACTTATGACCTTTTTGAACAAGTTGAAAGTGTGTTTGTTTGAGGGAATGCAAACCCTTGATTAAATCTCATCTTGCATTCTCACTCGTTGATGAGAATCCATGATCCATGCCTCTTCTTTCTTTCATCCTTGACCATTGTTTGATCTTTTTGATCTAATCCATTGATCTCTTTTTACCTATTCTATAAATAGAGCTTTCCTCTATTGAATAAAGATTGATCTTTAAGAGAAAACTTATGTTGTTGAAATGACTCACAATCACACTCATATTTAGCACACATTTAGCATATTTTAGCTCATTTTAGTTACATTAATTAGTTTTAAGCTTCCATTAATGGCTTCCATGTTCACATAATGCATCCATGTAGCTTGTTTTATTAATTAGGGTTTTGATCTTTTAGGTTAGAATCCATTTAGATTAGCTTAGAATTCTTATATCTTAATCATTTTAGCATAAATCATGTTAGATTAGCTTTTGCATCATGCTTATTTAGATTAAAATCATGTTTTTATACACATCTCACAACTGTTCCATTAGTTTTCTTCAATAAAATTGACTTGAACAAGCTCATTTATCCACAGGATTGTGACAGGGTCATCGTTCCACATCAACGTGACACCACTCCCACAATAGGATAAGTTTCAAATGGATTAGAGTAGACATTTAAATTCTTTCGTAGTTTAGAATACTTAGTTTTGATAAATGTTAAGTTTAACTTTCATTTGAATGATCTTGTTGAGATTCGATGTTAGTGGCTTCGTTATGCTTCAATTCTTCATGGATCAAGCATAATTGTCCCATGCTAATCCATTTGATCACATCAATTAAGCAAAAAGAGGATGGGTTTCAGGACGAAGCAATGTTAGTATATCATATTCGAGTTTGTGATATCATTCAAGACATTTTTAAGTGTTTACAGGGTCAACATGGAAGAGATTTTCAAATGTCTTGATGCCTTGTGTCATCCCAAAAAGGAAAAGGAAAAACTTTTGGGTCAACATAGAAGATACATGAATTTCTTGATGCCTTGCATCATCCCTAAAAGGAAAACACAAGACAAAGAAAAGGAAAGGGAAATATTTTTGGGTCAACATGGAAGAGACGTGAATGTCTTGACACCTTGCATCATCCCCAAAAGGAAAACACAAGACAAAGAAAAGATAAAAGGATTTATGACATAGAGATGAATGTAGATACAAATAGAGGAATGTCACAAAGAGAGAGATACATCAAACAAAATAGTATGGGGGATCACATTATGCACATGAAATCACACAAAAGAAACATACAAGAGAAGATAAAAGCAAGACTAGTAAGGTATATGTGAGTCAATCTATTAGCAAGTCATTTGCATCCCAATCTTGTTCATCGTATATTGAAGGCAAACAACTAGCCAAAGGGACAATGAAAAATGCATTACTAGGACATGACTATCTAATTCTTTCCCCCATTGAGTGCAAGTCAAGAATGAGCCAAGGTATGTGATGAGAAGGAGCTCCTTGTATTTTGAAATGATTTGCAATGAATGTAAAGCATGTAATAGCGATAATGTTAAGATTCTACAACCATTACATGGAAAGGAGTAGGACATGCCTTAAGCGATTAATTCTATGATATCAATTTTTTTAAAGATTTGTTTTAAAGCACAACATTCATCAATACTATGTCCAAGAGTTCTATGGTATCTAAAATTTGGAACATTTGCATCTTTAGGATATAGTTTTGGCTTTCCTTGTATGGGTGGTAATGTTAGCAATCATTGGTTTAGAAGTATTTTCAAAGTTATTTTAGTGTTATTTAGGAAGGAGGACACTTATATCGGGAGGAGGATCTTGATATCCTAACCCTTTGGTGTCTTTAGTTGGTATTTGCTAAATAGGATTTGATGAATTTTATGTTCACTTGTTGTATCACATCCGTGTTTGCTTAAGATCATGAATCCTTTTCCATATGTCTCTTCTAGGTTGATAGGAGGGTTGGTCACTTTGTTAACTTAGAATGGTTGATTGTTTGCTTAACTAAAGGAACTAGGTTCACCTATAATAGGGAACTTAGGCTCAATTTTAGGATGTAAAAGGCCAAACATCTCAAGTGATGGGATGGTAGGGGGTGTTGGTTGTTTCAGTGAAGGATAAAAGGATGCATTAGTCTCAAGTTTATTAAGCCAATTGCTTAGGCAGTTGTTCATGTTGTCATCATCTTCTCCAATTATGTCAACATCATGAGGACATGCATTAGGAGTTAAGTTAGCACAATTTCAATTTCATTAGGGTCATTTCCAAAAACACAATTTGACACATCCACTAATGATTTTAAGGACATCCAAAGATTACCAAAGCACATATACATGATGAAATGCAATCTAGTGAAATGTATAAATGCAAATTTCATATTCTAAACAAGGTAATTTACTGATTAGACTATGCAACAATCTGAAATAGAATGTTCTAGATGTAATTTTGAATTTAAGAAATGCACAAACGAACCAATTTAAGCTAGATGCAATGAATTCAATGAAACAAAAACTTTGTAAACTAGAACAAAAAGCTAACAACTACAAATAGAAGCACAAAAATAGGGTTTTTAATGCTGTAAAATGTAGTTTTAGATCGTACATGGGACTAAATTTCCTAAAGGGGCATATGAGTCCCAATCAGGGTTTTTTAGGGATTCAAATGTTGATAAATTGTCAACAAAAAATACCCAAAAATCAAGAAAAACCACGTGTACTAGGACTAAATCACCTAGAGGGGCATATGAGTCCCAAATTAGGGTTTTTGCACAAATTTCAAAAAATTCTGAGTGAATGTCAGTTTTTCTGGTTTGTATGATGTCTATGCTAAGTGTAATTATAGATTTTAGATGAAATTCAATGATGCAAGATGCAAAAATGCAACCTATATGCACTTTCACTAATACAAGTTTTAGAAGCCCTAGATGCAAATTAACCAATGTAAAACCCTAATGCAAAGTTAATGTAAGCTAGATCTAGGACTAGGGTGATCCCACAATACTGGTTTACAATTTTTTGCCAAACTGGACATTGAAATATTTTTTTCTAACTAAATCTTCACTTTCAAGCACCGATAGCGGCTAAACCATGATGAATTTTAAGATGATGCAAACTAGAGTTTCATGACATTTTCTCTATAGTTCTAAATATATTTTTTTCAATTTTTTTGGAATTAGACTGCACTTCTTTTTCCATCTCCTTTGAAAACTATTTTTTTTCATAAAACAACATTTTTAAGGAGTGACGCTCACTATATAGTTCACATAACCTTTTTTCCATGAAGGATAAAATTACAATTATTTCGAGTTTAGATTTATAACTCTGATATCTAGTGTTTCCACTTGGTTTAAAGATAGTTTTTTATTAAATATTTTTCTTTAATCAAGTTTTGAAGTCAAACCAATTACAATTCAGAAATAGGAAAACCGTATAACATGTAATTTTTTTTGTATGTATTGATTTTTTTTTTTGGATCAAGGACTTCAATATCGGTGCACTCATATTTTTCATTTTTTGATAATCTACTATTTTTCCACATGTGCAAAATAGAGAGCTTGATTTTCGTGAAAAACCTATGTTTAGTAAAACTAAAAAACAAATACATAATAAAACCAAAACATATTAAAATTATAGTCATTGGATAGCTTGTTGAGGACTACCTAATTTTAGTTGGGTTTGTGAAGTCTCCTCCATTTTCATCCTCAACTTGAGCTTCAAAACACAAAATTCCAAACTTTTTTGATGCCAGAGGATGACAAGGTGGGAATTAGGGGGTTCGAGTGAACCCTTAGGGGTTCGCTCAAACCAGGGTTCATTCAAACCCCCTCTCAAAAAGTGTTTTTCTTTGTTTTTTTGGCGGTAATGGGGTCCACCTTGCATTTAACTCATTCAAATGAACCAGGGTTCATTCGAACCCTTTTTTGGTTTGCTCAAACCAAAGGGTTCATTCAAACCCTTTTTTAGGTTTGCTCGAACCAAAGGGTTCATTTGAACCCCAAAAACCAAAATTTCTTGTATGGGGTCATTTTCTGCCACTTTTCCTTCCTCACTCAAATTGTAAACCACTTTTGTGGGTTTACCCACTATGATGCACTCCAAATCAGAAATGAAGTGTTCACATTGGGTTCACCAAAATGAAATGAAGGGAAATAGGGTTCCACCTTTTAGAAGATGGAACACAAGGGATAATGACCTCCTATTTCACTTAGTTTCACTCAAGGAAACCTTATATAGATCTCAATCCAAGGATGAAATGAGGGAAATAGATCTTGCAATAAGGTTTTCTAGGGTGTGATTGAAGAGTAAAAGGGGGTCACCACCGAGATAGGTCTTGGAAAGACTAGTAACATGCAAGATCTAATGATAAAACCTAATGATGTACAAAACTCAAGTTAATGACCTAGAAATGAATGCAAATCAGAACAATAAACTAAGAAAACACAAAGGTGTGCTCAGAAACCTGTAGAAGCTAGGAACAAGGTCTGAAATGTTTAAAATGTCAATTTCAATGTTCATTCGGACTCATATGTCAAGCTGGGCGATTTAATCCCAGATTAGGGTTTTTGAGAAGAAACAAAAATCTGACAGTGACAAGTATGGAACTCCTAAAATCTTGAAAAATCCCTATACTATGATTCATACACCAAAACTGGCGTATCAATCCTGTTCAACTTTTTTGGGGGGTCAAAGTCTAAATCTGCTCTTCCTTCCAATCCTGATTCCCAAATTTGGAATGCTAAATTCTGCTCCGTAGGTGTCTTTTAGTGATCTTGTAAACAAGGTGACAACTTTGACAACTTATTCCAATATTTCTCTTCAATGTATCTTTAATCTAGATCTACAAATCACACACTAAAGAGAGGGGAAAATGTTGTTTTGTTAGTAGAAATGGGCTTTCCTTTTTCAAACCTCGTTTTGGTAATCAAACCTTGAAATAAAATCAAATATGAAGGAGGAATGATGAATGAACAAAAAAAATGTTGCAACTCACCAAACCCCTGAATATGATGCTACAAACATGTGTGAAATGGCTAGCATGAATGTGGATTTTGACTCTTGTTTGAATGATATGGATCTTGACTTGAGTGCTTGTTTGAATCATAAAACCCTACATTACAAATGTTAGTTCAAAAACAAACATGATGCATGGTGAATTTGACATGATGCTTGATATTTTCAAATAATGCTCTAAAAACATGATAATTAGCTCTTGAAGGCTCTTGCAAACTTAAATTTTCTATAAGGATGATTTTTCAACATGCTAGGCGAAAAATGATGAAATAACCTTGTATTTATACTTGTTTATGCCAAATTTCTCGAAATTACAATATTACAAGCTGACATTAGATCTAGAAGAATAAAATCCTACCAAGAATTTGAATTTAATTTAGGTCTAAGATAAGTGGAACTCATACACTAGTTGTGGTGTATGAGTCCCATTAGGCTAAGCTTGGGACACATTTTTCAAGAAATGCTTAGTTTAATGTGGAACCCAGATTGGGGCCCCGAAACTTAGGTGGGACCCATATTCCCAAGGTGGTGTATGAGTTCGAGATCACTAAATCTAGGCCATACAATCCAAAAGAACATGAATTATGATTGGATATTGGTAGATGTGAGGATTAGTATCAGAAAGATGCATTAAATAAGGCTTATGGATGCAAAATGAGACCAAATAAGGCATAAAGAAGCCCAATTATTTAATTAAAACCCTAGATTAGTATGAAATTGTAAAGGTACACTTTACAACACCCTAAATAAGGTACAATTAAGTTCATTTATTTTACAAGGGCCCTAGACTTAATGTGAATTTGTTAAAAATATTACAACAGTAAATCAAGGCAACATTAGGCTCAATTTAATAGGGAGGGCCTAAACAAGTGTGAAAATGTCAAGAGATACATTTTCCGTCACTACAATAAGTAGGTGTAACAAGTAACATTCTATTAACCTTTTCTAAAGACTCAAGAAAACATGCGTACATGGTAAGGACACACTTAAGATGATTTGATTACATTTTTAAGGCACTCTAATGAACTACTAGTACCACATGATAGAATTATTTTCTATTATCTTAAGTTCTCTAACTAAATACTATGATATGAATAAAAACATATAGAAAGAAAAAAATAACTATAGAAAATAAATGATCTTGTAAAAAACATACAAACATAAATATATATATATATATATATTGATGTAGGATTACTCTTACACTTGTGGTGCTCCTACATTAAAATTAATCACAAAAGAAAAAATCAAGTATAGCTTCCACCTAGCCAACATGTGTTAGATTTTATGACTAGAACCAAGTTTTGAAAGGACCCCAAAACCTTTTATAGCAAGAACAACTACAACAAACAAGGAACAACAACCATCAAACAAATGGGCTAAAAACTCCAAGAAACAAGTGATAAATGATAGGTACCAAGCAACCAATTAAGACAGTTTAAATCCAAACTTCACCAAAGGGATTTGAAGAGGAACCATACACACAAGGGTTGGTTTTATCCATCTTTAAAGAAAATCTGATCTCAAATGAGGTACCCACAATAAAAACTTTAGGATTTCTTTTTTCTTTGTAAGGGGGAAAACAAACCTTACTAATTTGGTCCCCTAGAGAGGTATCCAGCACCATCCCTTTGTAATGATTTTGAGGACACTCCTCATCAGATAACTTGGCCTTAAGAGAAGGACCAACCGTTGAATCCTTTCCTTCTTCTCTCATCATGGAGTGTTCTTTTTCATGATGAATAACTCAACACATTATGGAGGAGTGCTAACTTGACACATTATGGAGGAGTGCTCATCTTTATAGAAATGGAATAGAGGCAAGGATTATAATGAAGTTTTTGCTCCCAGATATAAACTTGGAGCATAGTTTAATGCTATTTGGAAACACCTTATCAATTTTAACACACAAAATCAAGCAAAAAAAGAAAATTATCTTGATTTTACAACATTATCAATAGAAACAAACTAACCAATAATATCAACAATACCTTGAATAATGATTTCATCCCAAATTCCAATGAGAGTTGTAAGAATCTAACTAAGAACCATATTAACTTTGATAGCATCAAAATAGTAGTGCCTTACCACGAAACTAGGGACATCCCTATAGAGCTCTAATATAATCTTCAAAGGATTGAAAAGAGAATTGTTGAAATCCATTCAACAAGGTCACCACACGAAGAAAAGTTGAAACATTTCAACATTTGAACACCCAACTACAAATAACATCGATGTTTGTTCTATAACCAAATAATCTCCCAATATAGGAAGACTGTGTACATGTACCAACTCTATCCACCAATGCAATAGAATAGAGACCATGGGGCACCTCAACAGAGGTGACAACCCCAACACCACTATCTTGCAACGCACACAGAGGATGATACGACACCCACAACTTATCGCATCGATGATACCCACCAAGGAGAACATCATCCCTTTCAACTTGAGAAACCTCCTTGAGGAGGAGCCCCTTACAGAAGACAACATCAGAATAGGGATAAGGCGCACTAGCCACTGCCTTCAAACCTAGAGCTAGACCAAAGCCAAGGAAAGGATACATGGGATCTGCAACCTGTACGAGAAGAAATAAGACAAGATGTAAAACATCCAAGTTTTGGACATGGCGAGCATCAATGACACACACACCATTACACTTCTACAAACATTATGTGCGTTGGGGAGGAGAGCGCAATGAATCCCTAGCAATGCACCCATAAGGTAGGAGCCCAACCCTGCTATTCACCTGAGCAGCCAACGCATCCAGAAGGGAAACAGAGGTCATCGACTAGTGAATAAACCCCTTATGAAGGCCAAAATTTGAGCTGAAAGAAGGTCCCATCGCCACCGGTGCAAGCCTGAGAGCCTCAGAGGAGACAAGGAAAAAGCCCTACAACCAAGCCTCAAATAGGATATCCAATAGCAACTCGTCTTCATCCACACCTTCCCAAAAATCCTCATCTGCATCATCTCAATATGCTTCTCCATCTCCCTCAATTCTGAATTTGAAACTAGCTCCTCCACTCTAGTTCCTCCTCATATTCATCTTTTTATAGTTTCTTGTTATAAGTGAGAAAATCATTTTTAAAATATTGATTTGCAAAAAAATCCCATTTAGGCTTTAAAAAGTGGAGTATTCCTTTATACAACAATCTAATAGGAAACAATGAAATCTCATTGCATGTTTCTATAACTCGATGGTTTAGATGAGAATGTTGCTCATCCTATGATCTGCTCACATCAATAGTGTGAGTTATGAACAAATACATAAGGGGCATTGATGCAAGAGAGGGAACTCCCCTCTCTGCCCAAACACCAGTTACAAGCACAAAATCACTCTTACAGGCAACGCTTTTCCTTAATACAATACTCAGCAAAATATCGATTGCAAGCAGATCTTGACTTTATTTGGTTTTATTACAAAACTACATTCAAATGGGCCTTCCATGGCCAAAATCTTATACGGAAACTATCTCCACTCATCTGCTCACGCCTCCCTGCCAGTCATCACTCTTTGGGCTATTATTAATCAGCAGTTTACACACCTTCCACTATCAAACCTTTCAATTTCTAAAACTCCTCTAGACTTTCCCTTGCAAATCACCTTATTACTGCTCCCTATTCTCTATGCCACACATAGTTTCCTATATCTCTATTTTTTTTTCTTGGCTGAATTGGAATTCAAATTCCAGCCTTGGTGTGACCTTCCTATGCACCACTCTTCACAATTGATGCCTTGAAATTTTGCTCCTCCCTTGCCTATGCGCAGCCCTCCATATTCCTATACATTTAATTTTTTTTTCTTATGCCTCCTTTACTTGACGCGGCCTCTTTCATCTATACTAAACTCAGCACATTAACCAACACTATACTGGGATAAAACGGCTTCATTTTTCGGTTATCGGCCAGTCAAATGATTCCTCCTTCGTGGGCATGGGCTGGACCTCTGTTTGGACAGCAAAACAAAAAAATACATTCACTAAATCCTGCACCAATTCTTTCTCCTCATTGGGATGCCCCTTCACATTCCCGTTGCTATTTTTAACTTCGTCCTTTAAACACAGCTGTTCACCTCTTCCTTCTAAATCTTCAACTGCGCCCCTTCAATTCATGGTTCAAAATCTGTATTTTATTATTCATTAGTTTGGTTGCACACCATATTACCATGACCCTTAGCATTCTCTTCTTTTTAAGCCTCTTTCATTTATCCGTGGCTCCCATATATTTCATTAAATATTCGTCTCAAACTTCTTTTAAACTGCTTATCCTTTAACTTGAACTTAAAAACCTAAAGGGAAATTTTGCAACCATTCATATGCAAGTCTATTACTTTGTGATATGGCCAGCGCGACGAAACCATGCTCATTCTTTCTTAGACAATTATTTGATCTATTCAAAACTTTGCTAGTGCCAACATAGTTAAATGCAATTTGATATTTTCTCATTGAATATGTATTTTCCACTTTTAAGGTCACATCCATGTTTGTCTATAACGATGAACCAAAATAAACAAAAAAGTTGAAAAATTAAACTGTAATTTTTTTTTATTGATGAGGATAACTTGTTGACCTGGAATGCTCCTGCATCAAGCATTAGTAGGAGGATCAATTGGTGCTTTAGTATCATGCACATGTGCAGAGTTCTTTAAGAGATATAGTGGGTCTCATAGTGGAGCACCTTAATAATCAATTATAAAACATTTTTTATCCATAAAGTACACAAACTGACAAATCATGTGATGCCACATCAGTGAACCAATAAAACATGACTTAGTGCGCCACTATTGGTCTCACTTTTGTTTTTGGCCTTTTTGAATACTTAAAAAAAAAGCATGATGATGTGGCATCATATTTGATGATGTGACCCTAAAACAAAATATAGAGGCACGTGAGTTGCCAAATAAACTACTGTACAAAATTGGGAGTGATTTGAAATCTCCACATAAGATTTTGAGAAACACGAAGTTAGGGTGCTCCACTATAGAGCCCTCTCCCTAAAGATAAATAGAGGTTCGATATCTCTATGCAACTATTTGATTATGGTCATCACAATAAAAGGGTACTGAGTGTGTTTATGTAATGTACAATATTTTTAGAAATATAAAGACATTAATCTATGTCATATTGTTGTAGTTTGATCAAGTATATTTCTTTTCAAAGTCACTTAGTTCAAGAATGAGAAAGATAAGGTAGTAGATTCTACTCAAGGAAATCAGTGTTTATTTACTCATGTTTGGATGAATAATTCCATTGATCCAATGTGATAGCATAAACAAACATAGACATTTGAAAGCACAATTAAAGTTTATTATAATGATACTTTATGTTAATTAATTATTTACCTATTCTCCATTAATGATGTGTATAAATCCCTAAACAAATAGAAAATGACACTTTTACTTTCTGTAATTTTACAATATATGTTACTCTATGAAATAAACAAATCTATGAAATACAACAAATCTTATCACAATTAAATAAATATATCATATAAAAACATAGATCTTGAAAACAACTTTTTAATATATATATATATATATAACAACATACCCATTAAAAAAGTGAACCTTATCAAAATATGACAATGAGTTAACAATCAGTGGCTTAGAGTCATGTAGGAGTTGAATAATGTTAAGTGTATTCTAAAATATATAGGGATTGAGTATATACATTGCATATAAAAGGCCTTGTATAAAATTGTATCTTATGTCAAAAAATACCCCCAAAATCATGTCACATCATGACTAATGAGATTTAAGAGTGCTTTGTATAAAATAATAATTTTTAAAAGCTCCACTAAATTCCAAAAGGATATGTAGCACATTTCCTTTCGACATCTAAAACTTTGAACGTGGGTTTCATATATCATTTGTCCCATAAAAATACATGTAAGAAAGGACAAGAGGGGCCAGATTTGAAAGAGAGGTTACATTCACATGATATGCAAGATGACAAAGAATGCACTAGAGGAACAAATTAAGGGCGCCATGTGCTTGTCACAAAGGTATTTGTAAAATGATTAAATGGTCATTAAATGGGGTTATTAATATATAAAATAAGTGTTAAATAAATATATAACATGTAAATTATTTTGTAATAAGGAAAAATCTAATTATTTTGAAAAAAAAATATTTTAAGTGATAGATATAAATGTATTGTAGAAATTATAGAAAATAAATATTTTTGGGTGATTCCATAATAGTGGTTTACAATTTTTGGCCAAACTGGACACTGAAATTATTATTTTTAACTAAATCTTCACTTTGAGGCACCTATAGCGGCTAAACCATGAGGAATTTGAAGATGATGCAAACTAGAGTTTCATGAAATTTTGTCTATAGATTCTAAATATATTTTTTTCAAAATTTTTGGAATTAGATTGCACTTCTTTTTCCATCTCCCTCAAAAACTTTTTTTTTCAGAAAACAACATTTTTAAAAAGTGATGTTCACCGTATAACACATAACCTTTTTTCCATTAAGGATAAAATTCTAATTCTTTCGAAATTAGATTTGTAACTGCAATATCTAGTGTTTCCACTTGGTTAGATTTTTTTTTATTTAATATTTTTTTTTTAATCAATTTTCAAAGTCAAACCAATTACAATTCAAACATAGCATGACCGTATAATGCGTAACTTTTTTTGTATGTATCAAAATTTAATTTTTATTTATTCTTGGATCAAGGACTTAAATATCTGGTGCACTGATATTTTCAATTTATTTTTTTATAATTTTTTATTTTTCTACATGTGCAAAACAAAGAGCTTGATTTTCAGTGAAAAATCTACATTCACAAGGAATAAAAAATAAATATAATAATCAAATTAAATTTTATTAAAATTATAATTTTTTGGAAGCTTATAATATGGAATACATACTTACAAACAAATAAATTTTAAATTAATTCATTTGATCCCCCAAAAGGTAAATCAAAAGTGGCTTTTTATTAGCATTTTGATAGGTGTAAAAGAGACTCCATTATAGGTATGGTTTAAAACTAGTGGGGTTCTATCCAAGGGGGCTTGGTCTAAGCTGGTTTGATCAAACCCTCTTCAATTGGAATACTTCAAATGGAACATTTCAAAGCTTAAATCATTATATTTTCTAAAAATATGTGATTTTAGCAAAAATCAGGATTTCCCAAAAATTGTAAACCACTATTGTGGCAACACCTTTTTATAGAAAATGATTATCATACTAGTTTTTGTAATGAAAAGAAATTGATCTAAACAATTCATGTATTAATTACAATGTGCTTATAATGTGTTGTTGAGAGTAGATCTCATACAGAAATAGCTCATGCATTGACTAAGTGGATATCACACATAAATAATTGGTGTATTGACTAAAATGTACATATTACTTTAAATTGAAATACATGACATTTCTTTGCTTTTTCTTGCACCATGACATGCAATAGAAATTGAAATTAGAGAAATTTTTATTCAATTATGCTTGACATTCTTAGTTATTCTCTTTGTTATCTCAAATGTCTTATGTATTTCTTGTTCTTTGATTCTCTAAGAGTGTCATGGATTTGTATTCATAGATAGTGCTTAATGACATTCATCTAGTCAAGTTTACTTTCCCTTGTTTGGTCAATGCAAAAAGACTTCAATGATGGATGGGTATTTATTCAAGTATCTCAATTGTAATACACTTTTGCAAATGTAATCCACCATAAACTATATCTATATTTTGTACAAGACATTAGGAACAAAGAAATATCAATTCTCTATAATGACACTTTAAGTATCTAAGAAATTCAATCAAAATCAATAAAAGATAAGGTTAATATTTGCAATTAGAGAACATTAATTGTAACTTGTAGCACTTGTATATTTTCCACAAAAATTCAATAAATATAACTTTCCTATTGAAACTTAAATTTTAAGAACCAATCCATAAAATAAGATCCAATATCTTGACGTCAAGTTATTATCTCCATTGTTTAACATGGATTTAGGAATTTATTCCAGATGCTAGGGTAACCATGAAAGTTTTATGAAATTCCTGACAACTTAAAACAAATTATATCAGTACATTGAAAAGCCTCTAATGAAGCATTTCTTTCAGAACACTTTAATTATCTTAAATACTGAAGCATCTATACTCTTTTTCCATTAATGACCTGATATCTAAAGATTCTTTGAATTGTTTCTTCCACATTTTTTCTTCTTTGGCTTTTCAAATGTAGAGAATGGAAGAAGGCAATGAGATGGAAATGGGAAGATGAAGAAATAGAGAAAATCAAGCATAATCATAGAAATGTCCATGATTTCTATAGATACAAACTGCTAGAGGATGACCTTGATTGCAATCTTTCAAGGTACAAGCTATGGTTTGAATTTTATTTTTGTTAAAATTGATACATTTTAGTGTATGCTACGAGGATGGCATTGAACTTGATCAGTACTATAGCATTGTAAGTTGTCACCCATGAAAATTTTACCTTATGTTTGGTCCTCCCTTAAATTATTGGACATAATTGATTATTTAATTTGCTAAATTATGCATCTAATGGCCCATTTTTGACATTTTTTGAGTAATTGCAAGTAGGAATCAATTGCATTTATCTAATATATTTCCCCCAACACCAACTATCCTAGAAAATAGGTCCAAGACACTAACACTCTAGGCATGAGTGTCCTATTTTCCCTCCAAATTTAAATATGTCGGTTGTAGCAATTTAATATTTGAATTTCAAGTGTCTAAAGTTGGACATCGAGATTTAATTTTTAGGAAATTGAACAAATACCTAGTTATTGCATCATTTGAGGGAAATCTAGATAGCAAGAACAAGAGAACAATTTGAAAACTTCAAATCAAGAGAAATTTCAAGCAAGTCAAGAGCAGCATAAATTAAAGTATTATTGCAACAATTCAAGATCCTAACATCATGTCAAATCTTATGTGATTTTATGTCTATTCATGAAAATATCATTGTTTTGTGAAGGCTAACACTTTTTTAGGTCTTCAAAGCATTCAAGCAAGCAAGATCAAAACCTTGAGGTGATGTGCATGACTTAAGTCCTTCAAGGAAGCCATTAAAGGGTGGTGAGTTGCAACACTTTCTAATTTCATCACTCCTTCCTATTCATTATCCATTTATCATTGACATTTCCATTGTGGAAGTGGAAACACTTACATGGGGTTTGATTGAGGCAAGCCCCTAAATGGCCCAATATTTCTTCTCTTTGTGAATGTGCAGATATCAAGTTTGAAGAACATTGAAAGGAGTTTGAGGAAAATTTGTTCATTGTTGCATTTAAAGACCTATATCTTCTCAAGCTAGAAAAACTTAGTTACAAAAATATCCAGTAGTGTTTTTATAGATCTAAAGGAAAAAATCCCAAACTTAGATTCAAAATTAGAGGACCCCAAAAATAGATCTAAAAAGTTCATACAAGGACACTCATGCCCTAGGCATTTGTGTCCATTTTCTATCCCATATTTGATTCACAGGTGCACAGTGTCCTGCTCTGCTCATTTTTGTTGTTTGAGTTTGTCTATGAAGTTCTATACTTTTTGTATTTATGTCAGAATAGTAAATTGTAGTATTAGACTAGTTAGATCATTGTATTTCATCATTAGGACATTCTTAGATTTGGTTAAGGGTTGGTTGAATCACCTATTAGGCTATAAGTCAATCTCATACCTTGTCCAAAACCATCAAATCCTCACTTTGTCCATTTTCAATCTATCACAGCTCCCCCTCTTTTTGTAACCTCCTTCACAAAATTTGGGAAAGGTTTCAAACCCTAAGGAAAAAACCAAATGGGTTCCCTTTTCCATACATTTCATTTTGGTGAACTTGACCTGTTAAAATTATACACCTTCTAAAACTTCACCCTAGATCTAGGTTTTGCATATCATTGTGTTGCATTTCTCATTTAAGGTTTCATTTTTGCATCACAAAAGGATATAAAATAAAAAAATATTGCATTCCCATTACATTATAGGAGTTATTTAAGTTATCATAGATCAAATCTACATTCAAATTGCATTCATTAAGTCACTAAAAATTTAAAATTATTCATTGCATTCAAAAATTACATCTTTTGTTTAGGTCAAAAAAAGTGAAAATTTGTATTGCATCAAATCATAATTTTTAGGACTTTGTATCTTAGAATTAGTCAATCATTGCATCTTGTATCTAAAAATTGCATTCAAAAGTTGTCATTCATATTTCATAGATTTGCACGCTTGTATTTTTCATTTCCATAGTCATAAAGTCAACAAAATCTAGAAAAGTATTCACTAATAAAACTATTTGTACACAAAATTGGGATCCTTAAATAGTAACAAACATATTAAAACTTTGAATTTCCAATCACCCTATTTAGGGCATAGATGCCCATTGCGCCTCTATCCTGATACTATTGACTTAAATTTGAATCAAACCTCTATTTCTATGTTCTCTATTAGATTTTGTTGTCTAAATTATGTTTCTGCATTTCAAAACTATTATTTACTTTCAACATTGTTACATGCTTTCATTGTTAATTTCACAATCCTAAAGTTAGCAAAATATGGAAAACAATCTATTGTCAAACCCATTTGAAGATAGATCTGAGAACCCTAAACAACACCCTAAATAATGAAACTTTGAAATTCTAGACACCCTGTCTAGGAAACAGACACCCTTAGCACGTATGTCATGATATTTTTTACTAAAATTTGAAATTTTAGATCTATGTTTTTGTGTTCTAGGTATACTTTTATTGTCTAAATTTTGATTCTAAGTGTTGTGCTATTTTTATTTGACAATTTAGTGTTCATCTTGGGTACACTTAGTGTTTTAAAATTTGCACGAGTTTCATGACCTAGTGTCATATTGCCAATACTTTAGTGAGAAGTAGTTCTATACTTATGGCATCATGTTTTGGTTTTACATCTACAGTGGATCATGAGTCTTCTAACTCTTTCCTGAAAAGTGTTTTCAATACTCAACCCATTTTGGACTCTATTCTTGATGTTACCATACCAATGACAACCTTACAAACACCTATCTTTACAAATGTTGAGACTATGGTTGCCCATTTTCCTGAAGACAGATTGAAAAAATGAGAGGACTTAGAAAAACATCAAGTCTTTGTGAGTACTAAATACTTCTTTGGTATAGTAGTTCCTATAATTGACAAAATGAGGAAATTGATTAATGATGATCATGGATTAAATTTTTTGTGTATCCTAGCCCATATAGTTGATGTTGATGTACCTACAATGGATAATTGCATTCAATATTTGGGATACACTCAAACTCAAGGAGGAAGTCAAGTATCCCTCCCTACAACTATAGCCTCTAATCCTACATACAAAAATCCAACTACTGCTTCAACAATACAACAAAGCATCATTATAACTCCAATAGTAGGCCTTTCCACTACAAATACTTATGGTTTCAGATCTTCCCATGTCACACATCAAGTTTCACCCCTTCTCATAAATTTGCAACATAATAGCCCACCTAGCACATAAACAATTCCATCATGTTCACCACATTCCCAAAACATGTCAACCAATGATTCCATCATCAACCAAATTTTGCAAAATGTAACCTCACTCCAACAAAAATCTCAACTTTGAACCAAAACTAAAATGGAAAACCATCACAATATGTCAAAAGGATCCCATTATCACTTAAAATTGTGAAAGCATAAATGCCACAAAAAACATAGAGATGCGCCGATTTGACAAGTATAATGGTCAAGGGGACCCTAGTAATCATATATCAGAATACACAGCCTTGTGTAGTGACTTCATCTTTGAGGATAAGCTCTTGGCTAAACTATTTCCTAGGTCACTGAAATAGTTGGTTTTGGAATAGTTTTGTTCATTACCAAATAATTCAATCTAATCATTTAATGAGCTTTTTTATCCTTTTATCAATCATTTCCAAGTCAAAATTGGTCCTAAGATTAGCATAACTGATTTAATGTGATGTAAACAATGGCAAGGTGAAAAGGTTATAGATTTCATAAGCTACTATTAGTTGATATTATCATAAATTAATCTAACTCTTCCTAATGCATATATCCAAAGAATGGTCATTTACAACTTGCAAACCGACATAAGGGACATGGTCCTATTAATGAAATTACCATCCTTTATAAATTTGTGTACGATGTTTCATGATTATTAGAATTTGATTAATAAGTATGAGGAAGCATCTTCATCAGGTCATATTGAGAAATCTAAACCGGTACCTCAAAACAACTATCAACCATTCAAAAATAAAAAATATATTTTTTATCAAGTTTTGAATACATCTCAAACAACCAACCACATTGAACCTCAAGTCGCTGCCATAAGTCCAACTCCATAGAAATTTAGACAAAAGGATAGGCAATTCACCCAGTTACCTGACACACTATTTGTTCATGTTTCAACTCTTAAGTAAGAACCTAATCCAATTGCCTCTTGTTAAACCTTGGACACAACCAAACCTTTACCTCCAAACTTCAATCCAAATTCCTTTTGTCAATATCATCACACAAATAAACATGATACAAAATGATGCATGTGTCTTAAACATCGAGTTCAAGACCTGATCGATTCTAATCACATAATTTAGTTGGGATTTGTTAATAACCAAGGGAATAAATTTGTTTCCCCACCCAACCAAAACTTGTATATTTTTACCAACCCAATGCCAAACCATTCATCCAACTTTGTGTAAGCTTTTGATGTTAAGAATGATGAGATGGATGTTGATAAGATTGATGATATGAGTGTTGACATGAATGGTGACAATAATGAAGAGAAGGAATTAGATTGTATGGTTGGCATAATAGATGTTCAACCTCATAAGGTCCAAACCACTAAGTTACCCAACATTGCTTTTACCAATAGTGATGCACTTAGACA
This sequence comes from Sequoia sempervirens, assembly GCA_007258455.2. Lineage (NCBI taxonomy): Eukaryota > Viridiplantae > Streptophyta > Pinopsida > Cupressales > Cupressaceae > Sequoia > Sequoia sempervirens. Next base: position 459,611,946 of record VDFB02281492.1, read on the forward strand.
TGCACTTGATGGTCCTCTCTACATTGTTGGCCGTATAGATGAAAAACTTGTACAAGGAATACTCATTGATCTTGCATGTGTAGAGAATGTGATCACTAAGGAGTTCATGTTTGTGAAAAAAATTTATCAAGATTCTTAAAAACAATTGAAAACATGGATAAAAACTCATGATGGTTTTTCTTGCCCTACGATTGGTTCCATAACTCTTCCTCTTAAAATTGGACCAAAGAAATTATATGTCTCATTCTCCATCATCCCTTTGTTGGACCAATTTTGTGTGAATCTAGGCTACCCTATGCTCCATGAATGTTGTCCCATCGATTATTCATAAGTTCATAAAGTTCCCCTTTGAAAATGAGATATTTATATTACATCATAGTGGGTTTAATCCTTTGTCTCTATGTGGGAATTTTTCATTGGATTTCTTTTGGCCTCAACCTATGGAACCTATAAAGCCTCATGCATATTTCATTTGCAATTCATATCAAAAGTTCAAGACAAAGCGCATAATAGAGTTATCTCTTAGCAATATTCTTGAGAATGATAGGTCCATGGGTGTTCCTTCTCCACTAGATATGGATGAACCAATGCCTCAAGCCAAGACCCTTCCAAGTAATCAAGGTAAATATGTTGCAATCCCTCCACCCATCTCCTATAAAATACCAAGAGTCAATAAAATGATTCATTTTGTGCCTCCAAAGATTAAAAAATAGTGTATAGACCTAAAGAGATGGTGGTTTCCCAACCCTTGGTGGTTCCTTTAGTTTTGAACCCTTAAGGGAAGAAAATAAAAACATGGTTGAGAAGACCACTCCTGCCCTATCACAAATTGAAAATCATGCAAGAAGAAACTAAAATGCTAAAGAGCATAGGCATAGATGTCATGCTATTGCTTTTCGATTAGAAGAAAAGAACAAAATAGTGCATGATAAACCAACACCTATAAAAATAACTCAAGAGGGAATTAAATTTTCACCAAAAAAAGAAATGAAACAAGAAAATTCAACGGTAATAATTATAATAAAACCTCCTATTGTGATTAATTTAGATGATGATGGGGAAATTGCTAAAATTGATGAGGAGGTGCATAATGAGATTAATGTTTTATTTTTAAAGTAAATGAATTTAGATGGGGGAAACCATGATGATCCTCCTGATGAGAGTGACCCACCACATGTTGCACATGGAGATGATCCTAGTACAACACTCATTGTGGTCCCTTTGGGTAGATTTTTTCCTTCCATATATGATGAGTAATATTGGGATGCATATGACCTACCTTAGGTCATCTCACATGTACAATACTCCTTTATGTTTGTTTCATGTGTTCTTTGTGTTTGCTTGCACGTGATGTGATCTCTTGTATTTTGCTTCTTGGAATTTCTTTATGTTTATGAGTTTTCTTTGGATGACCCTTGTTGCTCTCCTGGAACAAGATGCAAAGGAAATAAACTTTTCGTGACATTCTTCTATTTTTATCTTCATTCTTATATATGTCATAAACTTTGTCTTTTCTTTTCTTTTTCTTAATCTTTCCTTTTGGGGACGATGCAAAGCATTGAGACATTTATGTCTCTTCGAGGTTGACCCAAAAAATTTCTATCTTCCTTCTCTATGTGTCATTCCTCCTTTGTGTTCATTGTTCCACGAGAATTTGGGGAATGATGTCAATTCCAATCTCTATTATATGAATATAGCATAGATGTATACTAACCTTGGATCCATGGATCCCTTGATGTTCTTTTCTATGTTGTTTGTCGCATTGTATTAGGGGGAAACCCCTTCTCATAATGTATCTTTTTTTGGAAACATATCATTAGCATAGCTTGGATTTCAAAATAAGATATTGTGATCTTTTGTTGCATGACATTTAAATCATTTTTCTACTTTAAATTAACTGCTCACAATATGGTGTATTGCAATTTCTTTAAAGTGGGGGCATAGATTGGCACTATTTTACTTCACTTTGTTCACAAGGGTTGGACTTAGTGGTGCATTGACATTGACATTTGACATTTTCTTTGCTTCACTTTGTTCATAAGCATTGAACTAAGTGTAGCATTGGCATAACATTTTGATCATTTTGTAGCACCTTATTAGAGTTATCAAGGAGTATAAATCTTGGTATGGTTATGGGTACAGACCCAATGAAAAATGGTCCTCACTAGCCTATGTGCCTTCTATTTTGTGATTCACCTAGAAAATATATGAACTTTCTATTGTGTGACTCATGAAAACCCTTTTGTATGGGTCCTAGCATAATACAA
>VDFB02281492.1:459614312-459721549 GCA_007258455.2 Sequoia sempervirens
AATGGAGTAAGAGCTAAATAAAGATACAATGACAATAAAAATGATGGAGCTAACTTGTCAATGGCCTATTCTTCAAAACCCTTATTAAACGCTTGTCATAGTTTAAGATATGCAATAAATGTTTGACAATGGAATTAACCTTTTGAGGATGACAGTGATTAAATTGAAGTCTCCTTTTACCATGAAAAGAATGAATATTCTTTCTTTGGCCTATCATTATGATTTTTAAGTTTCCTCACTTGAGTTAAATATAATAGTCAAGTGTTTATACCAAAGATGATAGAGAAAATAATCATGAAAAGGAGAATATGATGGTGATCAATGAGACAAGGCAAATATAATATTTGACAGCTTGAAAGAGTAGAGGAATGCATAGTGAACATCATGGTACAACTTATGATATAAATTAAGCCACATGGTTGATGTGCTTTGAATCCTTGCATCTAAAGGAAATTTTCTTAACATAAATACTACTAGGGAATTTCAATGTTGCCATTGTAGTTGGCATTAAAGCTGGTACCTGTAACATTAAAAATTATCCTTATATAAGAATTCCCTCCATCTTGTTGATTGGCTTGTAACACTCTTGATGGTGGCTATATGAAATCTAATTATGATTCCTCTTCTACATTAGAGTGTTCGTATCCTTGATCTAACCCTTTTGAATTATCAGAATCAAAATCACTAGCTTCCATATTCAAAAATTCCCAACCAACATCTTCAATAAATTTATCTAGATCATCAGTAATAGTCTTACAAATTGGTCACCAATTCAAGTTCATTATACTTTCATAATACTTTATATCCATGGAGTTCATTCATTCCTTGATTCCATCAAGTGAAGATTGAGGAATGGCGTACATATGGAGTACATCTCGCTTGAATTATTTGAAAACAATAGCCATATCAAATCCCTTTTTCCCAAGTCCTACTCTCTCAAGGTTAACAATCTCAATCTCAGTAATAGTGATTACTAAGAAAGGTAATTCCACCAACTCTACCAAAAAATTTACCATAGGAACAATAAAAGTAGAGGATTTGAAAGGAACTCCATGAAAACCAAGCTCTCTAAATGCTATATAAAACTCTAGTTCAAAATATTTTAGATGAGGTTGCTCCCATAGCTCTCTTGCTTGACAAATCCTTGAAACTATGTATTGATTTTATTTTTCCTGTTCCTCTCTTATTGTTCTTCCTTAATTTCATCAAGATCATACATTGACCTTCTTGCCCCTCCTAAATTTTGGACCACATCCATTACCTCCACATAAAACTGGACATCCTTGATCTTCATGGTTCCCACACCATGATATGGTTATGCAAATGAAAATGAAGAAAAGTAATCATCTCCTTATCTATTGGCTGGAAGAATGCATGCTTAATGTTTTGATACATGATATCAGCTCTCTCTTCTGCTCTCATGGTTGAATATCAAAATCCAGTATGGTGGGCCTCCAGAGTTGTAGTCATCTTTCTTCCTCTTCCACCAAATGTTGTCCTGGTCCACATGTCTGCTAGCCTAATTGGCTTTGTTTTTGAAAGTTGAAGTTTCTCCTGAGTCATTAGTGTAGCTCTCTCTACCTTTTCAAACTCTTTCATTGCTACAGATCATCTTTGGGATTTACTCATTTGTACCACATGATTGATGTGCTTTGAATCCTTGCATCTAAGGGGTTTAAAACCTTAGGGTCCTTAGATGATAAAAAGAAGTCATGTTTTTCTTTTCTTTTTATGTGAGGACCTAGTAGTGAGATAAAAGAGGACTGTATAGAAAAATGAAAAAAGAAGACATAAAAATTCATGGACCATACTATATCACCTACATGCTAGCTAACAAGGACATGAATGTAGTAGATTTAGGTATGATAGGGGTATTGCAAGGTATATTTGAGGAATATATAAGAATGAAGAAGAATTCAATGGATCAAATTAGTGTCAAATGTTTTCCTAAAAGATCTCCCACACCCTATTAGGGAATTTAATCATTTCTAAGCATCTTCCACATCCTATGGGAAAGTTTGAGGAGGCTCCAATAGTTGAGAGTTTAATGAGTACTTATAAATTCTTTCCATGCAATCATGATTAGTTAGAGAACATATAGGGAAACTTGATGAGCTATGCAACAAATGAAGAGAATATAGGGTATTTTGACCTAGTCTTAAGCATCTCCAAGCATCTAGGAGATATTGAAGGAGTCAAGTGGCTGATAGATAGGGTCAAGGAGAGAAGTTTTATTTTTGGTTACATTGACATCATGTAGGACATCCATAGTCTTATTCTTGGTTACGTTGACATCACAAAAAATTATATAGGATGGAGTAGAATGTAGCTCTACCTTTTTCAATTCCATGTTAAATTTTTATTATATATAGCTTACTAGTGTAGGAATTCTAAGACAAACAATCATAGTAGGACGATTCTTAAAAGCTTGAATAATAACCTAGTGAACCCATATACTCTTATGACTATATATACAAAAATCTATATTAAACTTAGAATTCATTAGTTAAATTCTCTTTATTCTATATTACCTCCGTGAATGTTTGAGTAAATCTACTCGCACTCGGAGGTGTTCCCTTGAATCCTTCGACAGTACCCTGTTCAACATCCAAAATCAGATATTAAAATACCATTCGTAAAACATTGCTATTAACACATGTGTACTAACTTTAGAATTGTTTACTAACTTTACATACCCCACTAATAGGTGTACTGTAAAAATAAACAGGCCGATGACTAGTATATCCAGGCTCAACGCTATGACCCTGGAATTTTATTAAAATAATAAAACTAAATTAGTTAATCTTGCATTTCACAATCAAAATTTAATAAACTAAATTCAATGAACATATTGAATTTTACTTGACTGTCAATACCATATGCATCATGCAGAATGTTAGCCGCCCTCTCCATCCCTGTAGATGCATATAGATCAGGCTGCGTAGAAGCATATGGATCCTGCATAGCACCCTCCTGAGGGTCAGTAGGGTCATACGAACAAGTAGCTCTGCAAGATTGACACACATGGCCTCGAAGGCCACCACCTAAAGACTCCCCTGTATTGCGCTATACAATGGGACTAGTGTGGTGGATGACACTCCGAGTCAAGGATGTGATCACCTACAAAGTCTCTACATCAGCACTCTCCTTTGCAACTGCAGGCATCACAATCTGCTCACGAGGGTGCCTAGCGAGATGTCATCTCCCCTGTCGTGTAGGATTCGGCTGTGCACCGGGCCTATCCTGTGTTGACCCCCCACCTCTCCCCTGAAACTCCCTCATATCAAAATAATTCAGGATTTGGTTCAACACAAACTCACAGTATAATTTCCTAAGAAAATATTGGGGGACTTCACAGTTATTGCATGGTGGGTAATCAAAGACCATATACCATCTATCATAAAAATGGTTCCTAATCTCTTGGTGGTGGCACCAATGAATAGGAAGTTACCTCTTTGCATTGAGGGTGAGATTTTGATTTGTTTTAGGGTTAGTGAATAAAGAGCACAAATCACCTTTAGTAATCTTTAAATATTTTACTTGTTTATATGATAATTTGTTTGCATAATATTCCCTCGATGTTTCCCTCCTATTTTTCCATCCAGATATTTGTTGGGTAATTCCATCTACATTTTTTAACAAATCCTTCAATGAATCTACTAGATGTATTCTTTCTGTGGTTGAAGAATTTTGATCACTCAAACTACTAATAAGATCCTCAACTTCTTTTCTATTGTTTTTAATTTCACTCCTCAAATTCTCTTGAGTGCTAGGAGGGTATTAAGAGAATGGTGGGGGAGGTTGATTTTTTTGTTGAGGCTAATTTTGTCGAGGTTGATTTGGTTGAGGATTTTCCTCCTCTTGTTGAGGATTTCCTACAAATTAAAAAAAAATCATTCATTTCTAAACTAAAACAAACAAAATCAATTTAAAATAATAAATACCAAACAAAACTTACCTCTTGCATCTCTTTGTCATCGTGGCGCCATATTTGTGAAGAAAATCCAACTGAGGTTGATGAAATGTGAAGAAATCATCTCTCCAACAACGTGAGCACGTAAAGCAGGGTTTTTGGCTGTGGGCAGAGATGAAAATTAGTAAAAAGAAAATGACAAATGATATTTGGATTCACTTTTTTTTTTTTGCTTTTAAAAAGACAATGCGTTCGCATTATGGCGCATTTTTTTCTTGTTTGGCCACAAAAGTGTGACCATCTTGGTGCACTTACCTAGGTAACAAAATCCAATAATTCTAAAATTTTGCACCAAAATTTTTTTTTCCTATAACCTCCACAAACTGTCACAACTATAGCAAATTTGCCAGTATAGCAAAACACTGTCACAAGTATATATAAATTTTTGAACTCACTTTTATTTATTAAAAAACATTCGTTGGAACCCTGATGAATGCTAACCATATACCAATTGGCCCAAAAATTGATGGAAGGGGATGGTTGACTTTAACTGTATGTTGAAATAGCGACAAAAATCACAGAGTGTCACAATTTTGACGAATGTCACCTGCATAATTTTTTTTGAAAATTGAAAATTTCACATTAAATACATAGGTACCCGATGATACATCTAATTATACATCTTTCGTTAGAGATTTTTGTTGTATTTTGCAGTCAAATGAGTTAGTGGGCTATTGTTGCAGCAACTTCGTGGTCCATCATGCCACCAACATCACCAAGGTTGTCTGATGTCAATGTCTGTAAATGGTAAATGAAAGAGTAAATTGTAGGGTGAACTATTAAATGTTAATGGGATGGGATTAGGAAGGAATAAAGGAACAAAAAGTGAATTAGGAGAAGATAATGTGACACTATCAAGGAATACAAATGCACTGTTTGTGTTTCTCATCATTTTTTTAGATTTGTATATGCAAAATTATGATAACTAGCTAACATTGTTTTACAACACCATTATTGAATAAAGACTACCTGAGTGTAAGGTCCTTGAGGAAATGAATTTCAAGGTGTGGAGGTCGAAGGTCCACTAGGAAAGTATTTGAAATCCAAAGCATGTTATGAGACAAACATTCAAATATAAAATTCAATTGTGTAAATACAATAATAATATTTTTAATACTAGTTGCATACCTATGGAATCAATGTCGAGAACGAATAAGGGTATGTAGGAATGGGGTACATCTCATGAACACTCTGACCCTAAAATTTCATCAAATTAAAATTCTACTAATTTACTTATTCTTAAATTTCAAAATATAATTTAATAAACAACATTAAATGAATTTGCTAAATTTTACCTAATTGTCAATGTCGAATGTATCATTCATCAAATTATCTGTGAAAGCCATCGCCTTTGTAATTGATGTAGGTTGTGTAGCTACATCCCAAGTACTCTAATAATATACATGCAAATTGCACCACAAGCACCACAATGGTGGGGTGGAACTCAGGGCCTACACATCTCCTCCACACTAGGCTCTACTAGAGGCCTCACACACTGTAAAATGGTCTGGGTGAGTGAGACAATCGACTCCAGCACGTCCACCTCTACACTATCCTTAACAATGGAAGGAACGACAACATGTTCCACCATAGGTCTAGCCAAGGGTCTCGGTACTAACTATCGATTACATCAAGCAATAGGTCTATCATGTGTAGAGCCCCCACCTCTACCCTGAAAGTCTAAGATGTCAATAATTTGGCATCTTATTGAGGATAAACTCACAATAGAGTTTCCTCAAAAATTATTGTGCTACCTCATGGTTATTGCATCGAGGTTGGTCAAATACCATCCACCACTACTCCCAAAATTTATTTTTAATTAACTCATGGTGGCACCAATGGATTGGGAAACTCCTGCATGTATGAGACAAAGGTACGTTTGTTTTCGGGTCTGTAAATAGGGAACCCAAGTCGACTTTGCTATTTTTTTGTTTTTTCACATCTGCATATGAAAAACCTCTAGCATAATATTGTCTCATCTCATGCCTCTTATTTGACCAAAAAATTATTTTCTCGCTCATTTCTCCTACATGAGATACAATTGACTTCAATGGTTCAACAATCCCTCTCCTATAAGAGTGGGTTTTGGCATGCTTGGTTAATCTTCCAATTAATTGTTCAATGTCTCTTTTATTATTTTCAATTTTATTTAGAATATTTTCTTGTGTTCCATGAGGATGCCTATGAATTGATGGAGGGCTTTCAAGTTGTTCTTGATTAGGAGACTCTTCCTAAGGGGGTGACTATGAATTCTCAAAGTTTTGAGGTGGAGATTCATTCCCTGATAATTAGAAAAAAAAATTATTGTAAAAACCTATTTCAATCTGCATTCTAAATCAAATTCAAAATAAATAGAATGAAAATACATACCTCTTAGCAATCTTCGACGTCTCTAACATGTTAGTGGCATCCTTGTGAAAGATAGCAAGCTAACAATACAAATAATGGATGATATTTGGAAAGCGCAAGTTGCATACCTCAAATCCTCCAAGCCAATCTGTGGGTTGAAGAGAAATGAAGGTTTGAAATGCATTTTTTTTCCTTTATTTAGCTTTTCAATTTGGCACACACCAAATTTGGTGTACGCCAAATGGCCAATTTCACCCTTTTTTTGTGAATTTTTACAATTTGACACCTAAATTGTGTCACAGAATGGTGCACTTACCCTCTTCAACTAATTTCTTGTCAAATATGCATACAAAGGTCTATAAATACACATGCAAGAGGGGAAAAATGGTTGAGGGTTAGAGAATAGGGGTTTTCCTTGGTCAAACCCCACTTTGGTAATCAAACCCTTAATGGAATAATGGAATGAAAAAGAATGATAAAGAAATAACATGCAAATTATATTAACTTAACAAACCCTTTGATGCTCAAAATATGAAGATATAACAATGGTTGCTCCAAAATGCTTGATTAGTTGATGCAAAGTGCTTGAATTTTTTATGAATGCTTGAATGGATGGGAAGATTGCTTGAATGTGTTTCGAGATTGTAGGAGATTGGGAGATTTAAAATGAGGAGAAAAACACTTATTTATACATTCTTGTGCCTTACTAACCCATTGATACCTCACCACAGGCCAACATCAAGTAATTTTGAATAAAAACCTCAAAGAAAATTTGAAATATTTTAAATTTGGAGCCAAGAGGCACTCATTCGCCACCCATGGTGAATGGGTCCCACCTTGGACTTGAAAGTGGGTTTCAAGAATTAAGTCACATTTAATGTTATTTGTCGGGTTTACATTAAAAAATATAGTTAATTAAGCCTTATAAGGGCATAAAGGGGTCAAATAAAGCATTAAAAAGGTGTAAATAGTGAAATTATGCCTAGAAAAGTATAAAATCTTGTTACAAGACTTTACAACACTTTGAAATAGGACTTGATTAGTGAAAAGGTGATTTTTAGGTGAATTGCAATGAATAGAGTTCAAAAAAGTGTAGAATTTTTTTACAATACTTCACAACACCTTCACAAGACGCCATTATTTGAATTTTAAGGACCTAAATATGCATGTTCAAGCCATATTACATCAATAAATCAAAGAAAAAAAGACCAAACAACATGAAGAAAGGCCTAAAAGACCATGAAAATGACAAGGGGTCATTTTTATATGGTGCATTTATCCCCCACTTTAGTTAGATGATGAACTTGCTTCAAACTCACAGTAAAGTAGCAATTAATATCAAGAAGGATCCAAGTGCACTTATGTTAGCAAGATGGAATAACAATGATCAGGAGGGATGATCAAGCCCCCAAGATGAAGATCCCATTTGGAAAACTAAACATAAGAACAAAGGAACACAAGTGTTGAAATGAAGGGATAGGATGAAGCTTCAATCGTCTATCCAACTAGTTGTGGATTAGATCTAGGATATTTATTTGAAAAAGAGAATGCATACTCACTTTGGAGTTCAACATAAGTCATGGTGGTCCACTAGGTGAAAAGGATCAAAAGGTAAGATACATACACTAGTTGGTATGCACTCACAATCACAAAGGTGGCTATGGGGAAAGTCGTGTTGCTGAATTTGCTTCCCACTCAACCAAATTAAAGTTATACCTCCTGATAACTTTAACAAGGTGCCACAAAGGAAAATGTTAGTTCATGCTTCATGAGACAAGCAAATATTTGTATGCGTAGAACTCATGAACAATAAAGAAAGGTACCACAAGCATGCAAGTTGCATTATGCAAGGTGGAAAAAAGTGGAAAATGTAAAATAAAAAATGTTAAAATGTAAAGGTGTAATAGTGTAAAATGGAAAGGATGCTCAAAGGAGTCCTGTTAAGTTTATGTGAGGTCTACCACTTAGGGAAGATTGTGTCTAATGTCTCCAAGAGAGGACCAATCAAAGAATAAAATATTCACAACGTAGGGGATGAGTGCATTGCATCAAGCCACTAAGAGGAATGTAATATGCTAAGATAGATCACACTTATGAAGGACATCATACCCAATGTTTTCCACAAAGTGAGCAAACACATCATATGAAATGACAAGGCTACACTAAGAACTAAGAATGCAAATGAAATTATGGTAATGTATGCCCCCACTTTAAAAGAATTGCTACACACTATTTTGTGAGCAATTACCTTAAAGTAGCGAAGGAAAGAAAATGCAAAAAAAGGAAAACAAGACATGGAGCCAACTCAAAAAGCCCTATGCCAAGTCAAATGTTTTTGAGTTAGGCTGCTTCATGTGAAAAAAAATAAAAATGAAAGAAAAAGGGAGTTTCTCCCCATAAAACAGGACACCAAACACATAAGGGATCTATGGATTTTGGGTTGGTATGTTCCTTGCTACAATGTTTTTATTAAGGATCTTGGAACTATCATCATTCCAAAAAGAACATAGAACGTCTAGAAGAATGACACAAAGAGAGAAAAGAAAAAAAGAAAAATAAGATCCATTTTGGGTCAACATGGAAGAGACAGTGTAGTATCAATGCTTTGTGTCATCCCCAAAAGGAAAACACAAGTGAAACGAAAATGAAAAAGATGAAATAAAAGGAATTTTTTTTGGGTCAACATGAAGGAGACATGTCAGTCTCAATGCCTTGCATCATCCCCAAAAGGAAAAGACAAGAAAAGATTAAAAAGAAAAAGAAAAAGGAAAAGGGACCTATTGGGTCAACATGGAAGAGACATAGGGCATATCAACACTTTGCGTCATCCCCAAAAGGAAAAAACAAAAGAAAGAAAAAAAAGAAGACAATACACGACATATAGGAGAATAGAGGTACAAATAGAGGAAGTATACAATGAGAGAGAAAACATCAAATGCACAATATAGGGGAACACGATACACACATACAATAGCAAAAGAAAGAAAAAAGAAAAATTTAAAAGGCTAGTAAGATGAATGCAGGTCAACCATCTAACAAGTCATCCACCTCCCAATCATGCTCAATGTATAGTGAAGGCAGTTGACTATCCAAAGGAAGAATGGCAAGTGCTGAACTAGGAAATTTACCAAGTTCCTCACTTGGTTGAGAAGATTTATCATTTAAGCTTATGGTAGATGAAAATAAAGAGTTTAGATCATTATGCACTTCTTCATCTATTTTTCTGATCTCCTCATCATCATCATCATCAAGATTTATTATGACAGGAGGATGAAGGGTTATTTCTAAGGAAGGATGTATCAAAAGTTATGGCTATTGGATTTGTTCATTTTTTTGTGAGGGTTGGACTGTGCTATCTTGTGGTGGGTCAAGAGAAAGAGGGTGGTCATCTATTTCTTTGGTCAAAGGTGGAGGTTGTTTTTCTTTATTTTCTTCCATTTGGGACTGATGGGCAAGGAGATGACGATGACGCCTACGTTCCCTAGCACCATAGTTGTGTTTAATTTTATTTTGAATTTGTTGAGGTGTAAGAGTGGGTTGATCCTACATAGGTTCCTTTTCTTCCAAAGGGGGGAGAACGGAAGAAACCAAAGAAGATGGGTCAATCACTTTCTCTTTAGCTTTATACACTTGTTTAATGCGAGGAGGCATGAAGGGATTGGTTTCACTTTCTCTTGGTCATTTAAATGATGGAGGGGAAGTGTCTAAGGGCAGTTGTATGGTCTGTTCGATGTCGAGCTTAGGCTAAAGAATGGTTTCATCTATCATAGGAGTGGAAGTGGATGGGAACATGTTACGAAGAGACAACTCGGTGATTCATTTGGCTTTGAACTTTCAATAGGCTATGAAAAAGAAATCTTTACTAGGTGTGATGGATTCCATAGGTTCAAGCCAAAAGGCTTCTAAAGAAAAATTACCTTTAGACAATAATGGATTAAAGTCACTATGGTGTATGGTAAATACTTCATTGCCATGTGGAAACTTCAAACATTTGTGAACAATTGAAGGGCCTGCTTTCATTGAGCAAATCCAAGGGTGGCCTTGCCGCAAACGAAATTGATCCAATTGTGGAATAATTGAAAACGTTACCTCCAAAGTTTTAGGTCCTATTTGTAAGGGGAGTACGATTGATCCAATCGTAGGGTGCGCAAAACTAGTATGTATTTTAATCCATGTGCAGTTGGTTTATTATAATCATCTTGATACAATTCATGTAATACTAAAAACTCTTTCATGATCACATTCTCACCATAGGTAGGATCTATTAATATCCCATTGGTGGGCTTATCATAGATTCAGCCGACTATGTAAAGAGGACCATCAAGAAGTTTTTGAAGTATATCTTTGGAAGAAAAAGTGATATCAAGAATTTTTTTGGTTGGGCCCTTACGAGGGATAACTTCTATTGCACCCACAAGTTCATCCATAGGATTAACTTGGGTAACCTTTGGAGTTATATCGTGATGTTCATTAGTTGTATCAACATTCACTACATTAGTGTTTGAAGATTTACTAGCCTTGACAAATGGAATATTGTATTTAGGCATGGGGTTGGTGAAAATTTATAAATTTTGGTTAGGGTGTGCAATAGATTTATTTCCTTGATCATTGACACCCACAATGGACAAACAACCTGAATCAATGAGGTCTTGAACTACATGTTTGAGATGCTTACATTGTTTGGTGTCATGGCCATTTTGGTGATGAAAATGGAAATAATGGTTTGGTTTAAAGGTGGGTGGTATCAAGTGATTTGATTGTAGGAAAAGTGATCATTTGTTGTTGGAGCAATCGGTTCATTGTATTATGAAGGGTATCAAGTAAGGGAGTAAATTGTCTCTTCGGGTCCTCGTAGATATAGGGCACTGCTGCTTTAATAGTTGCCAGTTGACTTTGAACAGGTTGGGTTTACGGTTGAGGAGGCGAGTTGAGCTATAAAAAAAAACTATTTGGTTTGCAAAAGTTTTGTGTGTTGTTTTGGTTATTAGGCTCAAATTTCTTAGCTCAGTTAGAAGTGGACTTTAAATCATGACTAGAAATTGAGTTGTGATAGTCACATAGGGTTGTGCATAATTGCATGAATGAAGGAAATTTCATTAGAGTTAACTTATCCTAAAGGTTTGTGTGCAGTTTTTCGATAAACATCTTCTACAAATATGAATCAGGAGTTTTGACATCAAATTGAGCATACAATGACATATAACGTGAAATGAAGTCAGTTACTTTCTCATCGGAATTTTGTCTACAACACATTAGATCGACCATTGTCTTTTTAGGAGTCATATGAACTTGGAAGTGACCTATTAAGGCATCCACAAGCTCATTAAATGATTGGATGGAATGATTATGTAGGTTTGAAAACCACTTTAATGTAGTATCTTTCAGGGTCCTAAGAAATTTTTTGGCTAAGAGTTTATCATCAAGGACAAAATCACTACATAAAGTTGTATAAGCATTGAGATGGTTAATAGGGTATCCTTTACCTTTGTATTTCTCAAACCTAGGAATTTCTATCCCTTGTGGCATCAAGGTGCATAAGATTTCTATGGATTAGGGGCTACTATGAACATGATATGTCGGTGGAGCATTTTCACCTTGGCTAATGGTGGAAATTTACTGTTGCATGGATGAAACAATATTAAGGAGCTATGTAATGATGGATTCAGTGTAAGTGGTTTGAGGTGGTAGAGAAAATGGCGATGGAGTGTATGTAATGTTAAGGGAGGTGAAAGGAACACTAAGGGGGGTAAAGGTGGTAGAGAGGATTTGTGATGCCACAATAGAACTAGAAATGGTAGTTGGAATTGTGAAAGGAGTGACATGACTAACATGTTGCATAGTTGTTGTAACCCGAGGAGTGGTATAAGTTGGTATGGATGCTATGGTTGAAGGGGGAGGAATGTGAGGTCCTCCTTGGTTTGTAACTGTGTTTGTTGTTTGGGAAGTAGAAGTAGCATGTTTATTGCAAATCTCAGCAATTATTTTCATAACTTGTTGGCCATCATCACTTTCAATCAATTGATGAAGGTTTTCTATTGTGGGTATGGTAGTGGTGGAAATGTTTTCAAGGGACAAGTCTTGTTGTAAGTGTGCAAAATCTTCATGAATATTAATGACCTTTTCTTGTAGGATGAAATTGTTTTGTGTATCAACATTCATTGGATGGAAAGGTGAAGGCATGGAAGTGGTATTGTCCATGCCTAATGCACCATTTTCCATACTAGGAATAGGAGCTCTTGAGATCCCAAGGTCCACAATGAAAGTGCTATCGCAGGAAGCCATCAGTCTAGAACTTCATCTCACTAGAGTATTATCAATGGGGCACCAAACACTCATACAAGTACCACAAAAGATGGGGTGAATGCAAATGCAAGGAAATCTAGAAGTGAAAAATGCAAATAATAGAAATTCTGCTAACTGTAACAAAGAAGTAACTATAGAGAACATAAATACAAAAAAATGCCAAAAAAATACTAGAAAATTTTGTTTAAAATGTGCAGGTGGACTGATTCACCTAGGGTGGCGAATGAGTCCCAGTATGAGATTTTTTTATGTTTTTTAAGAAAATTTTATGTGATTCTAATGCTTTTCAGATGCCAATTAGGGATGCAAATGCATATTTTCAGTTTTTCAATGATATGCAATGCAAAAATGAAATCTAAATGAATCTTTCACTAATGCAAGTTGAGAAACCCTAGAATGCAAAAACAAGACAATACCCTAATTGAATGTTGATGCTAGTGAAGTCTAGGATGTAAGATGCAATTGAAATCAGAAATGTAAAGTTCTCAATATGCAGGTTCACCAAAATGAACCATAGATTTTTCGGTAGGGCGTATAGGCTTCTCTTGCACTCTTAGGATGTTTCACCTAAAAGGAGAGAGATAAACCCCACACAAAAGATCTAGCTAGGTTCACTCAAATTATGAAATGTATGATGTTATTTAGACTAAATAGAGTGGATTAAGTGTAATTAGATGATCTATGTGAATGATTATATATGAAAGACCTCATAATTATGCAATGTTGGAAAACACAATGTGATTGCAAACAATGAACTATGAATGAACGAATGCAAAACATAAAGGAAAAGGGATAAATCAGAATGCACCTAGGTAGATAATGGATAATTTGGAATCTTCTGAATGCTATATGAAATTACAAAAAATCACTAGTGGGACTCATTCCAGCCTTAAGGTGGAACTCATTCACCATTGATGGTGAATTATTCCTCTCCCAAAATTTTGAGAAACTAGGAGACAATTTTGCAACACCAAATATGAGGTTGTCTACTTGTCGGGTTGATGAAGTTAATTATGTAGAAAATGGATAAAATGCCTTCTCCAAGCTTGAAATGAGGTTGATTTGACTTGAAGCACCTTTTTGACTTGTTGAACACTCTTCAACACTTAATTTCTTGTCAAATCTACACACAAAGGTCTGCAAATACACATGCAAGAGGGGAAAATGGTTGAGGGTTAGAGAATAGGGGTCTGCCTTGGTCAAACCCCACTTTGGTAATGAAACCCTCAATGGAATAATGGAATGAAAGAGAATGATAAACAAATAACATGCAAATGCTATTAACTTACCAAACCCTTTGATGCTCAAAATCTAAATATATAACAATGGTTGCTCTAAAATGCTTGATTAGTTGATGCAAAGTGCTTGAATGGATGGGAAGATTGCTTGAATGTGTTTGGAGATTGTAGGAGATTGGGAGATGTAAAATGAGGAGAAAAGAACTTATTTATACAATCTTGTGCCCTAGTAACCCATTGATGCCTCATCAAAGGACAACATCAAGTAATTTTGAATAAACCCCAAAAGAAAATTTGAAATATTTTGAATTTGGAGCCAAGAGGGACTCATTCGCCACCCATGGTGAATGGGTCCCACCTTGGACCTGAAAGTGGGTGTCAGGAATTAAGTCACATTTAATGTTATTTATTAGTTTTACATTAAAAAATATAGTTAATTAAGCCTTATAAGGGCATAAAGGGGTCAAATAAACCATAAGAAAGGTGTAAATATTGAAATTATGTCTAGAAAAGTATGAAATCTTGTTACAAGACTTTACAACACTTCAAAATAGGACTTGATTAGTGATGAAAAGGTGATTTTTAGGTGAATTGCAATGAATAGAGTCTAGAAAAATGTAGAAATGATTTACAACACTTGACAACACCTTCACAAGATGCCATTATATGAATTTTAAGGACCTAAATATGCATGTTCAAGCCATATTACATCAATAAATCAAAGAAAAATAGACCAAACATCATGAAGAAAGGCCTAAAAGACCATGAAAATGATAAGGAGTCATTTTTCTATGGTGCAATCCTATATATTTCAGCAACATCAGTAGCACTAGGTGCTCTTCTAGCACAACTTGATGAAAACAGGAAAGAAAGGGCTACCTATTACATCAGTAAGGCCTTAGTGGGCTATGAAATGAACCATTCATCCATTGGGAAAGCCTGCTTAGCAGTGGTTTTTACTTCAGAAAAATTTAGAAATTACATGTTGTCACATCAAATCAAGCTTATTGCAAAGATCGACCCATTGAAATACCCATTATCCAAAGCAACTCTCATTGGGTGAATGGCCAAATGGGTAATAATCTTAACAAAATTTGACATAGAGTATGCAGTGAGCAAGGTAATCAAAGGAAAAGTTATTACAAAACAACTAGTAGAGGAACCTATCTATGTAGAGAACCCATTAATATCTGAATTCCTTGATGAATCAGTGTTCATTTTCCATCTCACAAATTAGTGGAGAATGTACTTTGATGGATCATTCACTCAACATGGATCAGAAGAAAGAATTATCTTCATCACCCCTCAAGGTTATTATATCCCAAAGTCATACACATTATGATTTCCATGCACTAACAACATTGTTGAGTAGGAAGACCTAATCCCAAGTCTAAGGATAGTAGTTCAATGGTAGATACAAGAAATAAGAGTCTATAGATACTCACAACTAGTTATCAATCAAGTCAATGATGACTACCAAACTAAGGATGACAAGCTTACTCCTTACAAAAGGATAATAGAAAATCTCAAAGACCTTTTCATAGATATATCTTTTGAGTAGATTCCTCACATGAACAATTGAGCAACAACTGCTATGTCAACAATCGGGTTACTGTTAGACATGCCAAAAAATGTCCTACAATGTGAATTCTTGGAGAACAACTTCTCGTACCAACTTTTAAAATCCTAGAATCTAAATTTATGTGTGTCATTGTTGGTCTTAGATCCCCGTGGTACTATGAAATCTTTACCTACCTAAGCAAAGGAACCCTCCCATCCGATATCACCTCCAACCTTAAAAATACCTTTATGAAGAAGGCATCTCGATTCGT
Organism: Sequoia sempervirens; assembly: GCA_007258455.2. Classification (NCBI taxonomy): domain Eukaryota; kingdom Viridiplantae; phylum Streptophyta; class Pinopsida; order Cupressales; family Cupressaceae; genus Sequoia; species Sequoia sempervirens. The sequence goes on from VDFB02281492.1 coordinate 459,630,008, forward strand.
GATCCTAGGTGATACCCTTTACAACTTTAACAAAAGTACAAATGGCATATGTGGTTCCCATTCTAGCAATATGACTTTAGCTAGGAAATTGTTGAGGATGGGGTACTACTAACCAACCATGGAAAGAGAAGTTCATCAATATGTGTAGAAGTGTGTCCAGTGTCAATAGCATGGAGATTTGATTCATGCTCCAACTCAAGAGTTACAACCAATTATCACACCTTGGCCTTTCTCAGTGGGGGCTTAACTTCATAGGAAAAATCACTCCAACCTCATCCAATGGCCACAAGCTTATCATAATAGCTATTGAGTATTTTACCAAGTGGGTTGAAGCCATTCCTATGACCTACATAATGGGGAAGAAAATTGCTAACTTTATCCTAAATTACCTAATCTGCCATTACAGTGTTCTGAAAACCCTTATCTTAGACAACAAAACACCCTTCAAGAATCAGAATGTGAAAGGGCTATGTCAAAGATTCAACATCTATGACTAATTCTCTACCCCACATTACCCACAAGGAAACAATCAAGCTAAGGCTAGAAACAAGACCATTCTGAAAATCCTAAAGAAAATGGTTAATGAAGCTTGTCCTAACTAGCATCTATAGCTAAATCCCACTCTTTGGGCCTATCAAACTAGTATCCACACATGAATAGGTGCAACCCCATTCTTCTTGGTCTATGAAACATAAGCCATTTTTCCTATTGAGGTAGAGCTTCCATCACTATGAGTGTCACTCCAGAACCTAATCATTCATGAAGAGTACAAAGTATCTTGACTGAACGAGCTAGAATTATTGGATGAGTGTCATATTGATGCCCTCAATCACTTGCAAGTATATCAAAACTAATTGAAATGGAGCTACAACAAGAAGATCAAATGTCGGTCTTTCCAGGTAGGAGATCTTGTCCTAAAGCAAAATAAGAAGAACCTCCCAAATCAAGACAGTAAAGGAAATTTTGAGCCTAACTGGTTGGGTCCATTTTTCATCACAAGAAGCTATGGATTAGGAGCATATCAATTGTCAACACTTGAAGGTGAACCCTTGTAGGAACCAACTAATAGCTTGCATCTTAAAAAAAATTATGCCTAGTGTTGAAGGGTGTAAATATGAAAAATACAAAAAAAAGAAAAACATGATCAAAATCCAAACAAAATGATAAAAAGGATTGAAACAGTAAAGAAAAACAATCATCCTCTAGTGAAAACCACTTTGATGGAGCTTTTGGAAAGTACTTTGGTGAAAAATTGGAAAATAGCGGCCTTGCATAAATAATATACCTCCATCTACTTGGGCTCTTTATCTTATCATTCAATCCATTTCATTACATCCCTCATCCTATTCATTCCATCACCTATCCATGTCCTTAATCATAGCTTGATATTGCGAAGTATTGTATCCCCTTAGTACACCTTAGCATGTTCCAAAGGTCAATTTGTCCTGCCTATATCGAGGTAATCTATCATTTAACATTGGGGGAAATTCATTATGGATCAGATCGAGTTCTTATATATCTTAAGGTCATCAAAATTTCAAAAACATTCCATAAATTCTCATCAAAAAATCCAAAAAAATCTAAATTCTCATACGGATAAAATCCAAAAACATTCAGAAAATTATAAAGTCAAAATTCAAAACATCCAACTCACATCAAAAACCCTGAAAAGGTCAAACATCAAAAATATAAAAAATAGTACCCTTGTTGAACTATAGGTCTCTAAGCTTGAACATAGGAAATTCCATCATTGATGTGCCCCTGAGACACCCTAGGTCAGTCCTTTAAGATTCCATCATAATAAACTAGCAATCCATCAACTGTTCATATCTCATCTTCAATAAGTCAAGTTAGTCAAACTACGTGGTCTTTGTGTGTATAACATAGGCAAGGCTAATCTTTGATCAACCCCCAAGGCCCCTAGGATAGGTCTTTTAGTTTAGGTCCTTGGTTGAAACTCAGAAAACCCTAAACATTTGTAAAATCTCTTAAAACAGCAAAAAAATTTGAAAATTGAAAGCCCAAAAACATTAGAAAACATTCAAAAGACCTAAAAAAGAATCAAATGTCTCAAATAAAATGATAAACAACCTCAAATAATCAAAAACCAAAACATTCAAATAAACTTTTAAAAAGACGAAAAAACAACCTCAAAATATTTTCAAAATACAAAAAAATTGAAATATTCTAGAAAATCCTAAACCACCCATCCCATGTCACTTTCACCCATAATAAAATTTCACCCATAACAAATCAAATCATCACCTTCAACCTTTGGCAAAAAATTAGAAAACAAGTGTAACAAGTTGTAAAGTGAGAACCTAAGTGTCAAAACCTAAAGTCTAAATCATAGGTAAATGAGTCAATGGATTTTGTATCAATAACTTATCATAAGGTTCATCATCATCTTACATCAAACCATCTAATCAACATGTCCTAGGATGTATCCTTCTTGCAGTGGAAATCAACATCAGAAATCGCCTTAGCTAAATTAAAATGTAAAGAAATATATAGATAACACTGACTATTTGTCTTTGATATTTTCTTGTGATTTATCTTAATGACCCATTTTGAGGACATCTCAATGATGTCAATCAAAACACTTTAGAGATAAAGGAATGGGGCATCGATCATTACCTTTTATTTTGCTGTGCTTGTGGGTATTCCTTGTAAAATAATCTTGGCACATACTTGCTTAATTGTGTGTAGGGAAGTTATTTGGAGTACATTATTGACTATTGTGTATGCTCTGGTCCGATATATTCTAATTAAGCTTCTAACTTACATTCCAATGAGGTTTCCATATGTCAAGGTGTGATCAAGAACTATCCTATCTATTTGTAGAGTCAAAGTCCATTACACTAGATGCCATCCTAGTTATCAATACCTTGATGCATCATGTCTATGTGTTATATCAAACAATAAGGAACAACAAAAAATCCCAATCCTAGGATCTAAGAAAATCATCATTATCATCATCATCATGCATTTCTCATCACCATCTCTAATAAAGTATCAGTGGATCATAGACTTGTTGGATCTTTTGAATCTATCATCAAAATCAATGGTCAATCATCTTGTTTCATCTATATTCTTTATGCGCTAACCTGATATCATGACAGTCAACAAAAACATCATCAATGTATCCACCCTGCATCCACAAATCATCAACATGAATACATCTCATAGCATATCATAAATCATACATCTTTCATCAGCATTATCATTTAAGTTACGATGAATAATATAGATTTGTTATTCTAAGCATCTGAAATCGTTGCATACATATCATAAACATACATCACATTATCATATCATAAGCATAATAAGCATCTAAATTATCCATCCATCCATATGCATACATCATATTGTAAAAACGCATAAGAAAATACACAAAAGAAATGCATCCATAAACATCTGCATATCATATCATCCATTCCATAACATATCATGAAAAGATACTAAAAAAAGAATTGCATCCATACATGATAAAATATACACATGTCACATCATCACATCAAATGTATCCATACATTCATAAGCATGAAATAAAGAGAACAGATCGCCTCACATCAAATCCATCTCATATATATATCAAAAAATGATTGTCATACAATATCTGAATCAACACATATATATATCGATCAAAAATACAATATCCATAAGGCTATAAAAAGGAACCCATAAATGTATATTTGTATAAAGAACTAGGCAATAATCAAAAAAGTGTCTTTGTACAAGCAAGCTAGCCCTGATGTGTGCTCCACTCACCCGACTGTATATAAAAATTGATCCCCATCCTTGGGATGTGCCCCGTTCCTCTATGAGTAATCCGACTATCTATGTGTTGCATAGACATCTCAATGGTAGTACATCATGAAGTAGGTTGCCTCAGTCATAGCCTCCTTGTATAATCGAGCAGACACTCTCTACCCCTGAGCTACAACTATCATGGTCTCAAGTTGATGACGTTGTTTGACCTCCTGATCCAACTGCATCTTGGTAGTCTATCTAAATTGTCACTCCTAGTCTCTCTCAGCTATCAAGGCCACTATTTGTTGTCTAGCTTGATCTCTCTTAGCAGTGATCACCAAAACCTGATGGCGAGCCTAATCCCTCTCATCTGTAATAACCTATACCTATTGTTGTAGTTGTCATATCTGTAAATCATGGGGATCTGGCCCTGATGGTGGTGGCTACTATGGAGGCTATTTCTTACCGATGGATGACAAGGAAGCTGTTGATCAACTAGTGGTGCTCTCGAGATCTATCCATCCTATCCATCCTATCCTCTACCCTAACCTTTGCCTCTACCTGCACCCCCCTTATCAGTCTCCCTCATGGAGGTGCACCCACTAGATCTGTCAATCTACGAGAGGGTGTGAGCCATGCATCGTATACAGGTGTCGTCTATGTATCTACCTATGCTTGATCATATGCCCATGGTCAAGAAACGAACTGCCAAAATCCCTCAATAACCTCATGGGATGGGATCGTAGGTCCCCACGTTGATGACTCTCATGTTGACCTAGCAAAGATAGCGGTGTATTCATCATCTAGCCTATCCTTCCTATTTCCAAACTATTTGGCCACCCTATCTGGTAGGTTTCTCCCAATAATGGTGTGCTCTCGACCCTACATGTATCAAGCCTTTCGAGCAAAGAAGAGTTGTTCAACATCATCATACCATGATGGCATTTGAAGCTAGGGTTGCCATCTAAAGACTATCATATCATTAATGACCCTGCACCAATACAAAATCCTAGGCTACCTTGTATGTTGTAGTGTGATGGCACCTCTATACCTCCATAAAACAAAAACATCTAAATCTACATCTATCATCTGAGCAATCAGTCGTAGCAGAGCGATGTGCTCCCAGTCCCAAACAAGTAGTAAGGTGAGCCCTATGCTAATCACCCTGCCATCACAGTATACAAAATCGTGCATATCATGGTATAACAAGGCCAACATCACTGGCCCCCACACATATTGAGTCCTCCTAAAGAGCATCTTATGCCAAGCCAAGCCCCATCTTGGACTAAATCCTTTGCTCCATTAATCTGGAGAAACCAAGCCTGAGATGATTGTCGCAACAATCAATATGAAAGTGGGTACATGACCTCTATACATCTTGAGGTCAATCTACGAAGTGACTAGAATAATGTCCTCCTGGTCTATCACCTCATGGCATGGATCATAGCTAGTGTTGACATCATATATCGCGTACTCACCGTGTATCGGCAAGCGCAATATCCACCATACATCCTCAGTCATCATTGTCGCCTCATCGGTAGGAAGGTGGAATGACGAGGTCTCATTGTTCCATCACTTGCACAATGTTGTGATCATCACCGGGTAGACCCACAATAGTGGGTTACAATTTTTTGAATGAATAAAACTTAGAAATTCTCATCAAAAAATTTAAAATGGTTTACCCCTTCTAATGAAGGGGGTTCGAATGAACCACCCCCCTTCTAATGAACCCCCCCTTCTAATGAACCCTCCCCCTTCTAATGAACTTCTGGGGGGTTCCCCCTTCTAATTTTTTCACCTTCCCCTCCACCATTTCAAAATTTATGCATTTTTTTGACTATCGAAGCTTGGGAAGGAGGTGCAGATGGAGTCAACTTGATAAACCAAGTTGGATAATTGTAGTGATCGAAACGTGCTTTCCAACAACTATAAATTTAATATATTTTATTTTTATTTTATATTTTATTTTTTAGTTTACTTTACATAGGTTTTTCACCGAACGTCAAGTTCGATGAAAAATCATTGTGGAAAAATAGTAAATTTGAGGAAAAAAATTGAAAAATATATATCCACTAGGTATTGATGTCCTTGTTCTAACAAAAAAAGAACAATTGAATTTCAATACATACCAAAAAAGTTATGTGAGCTGAAGTGCACCTATGTTTAAGTTATAAATGATTTGACTTCAAAACTTAATTAAAAGAAAAATATTCAACAAAATTCTACGAAACAAAATGAAAGGACTAGATACTTGTCTTACCAACCTAAATTCAAAAGAATTAGGATTTTATCCTTTGTAGAAAAAAAGTTATGCGAGCTGAAGTACACACCACTTTTTAAAAATGTTGTTTACTATTAAAAGCTAGTTATCAAATGAGACAAAAAAATTACAATTTAATTTCATTTAAAAAAAAAAAAACATTTAAAATCTAGAGACAAAATATCACGAATCACTAGTTTACATCATTTTCAAATTCCTAATAGTTTACCTACTATAAGTGTCAGAAAGTGAAGTTTTCTCTGAAAAATGTTGATTTCAATGTCAAGTTTGGCCAAAAAGTGTAACCCATTATTGTGGGATGACCCCACCACATGTGTCCAAACAATGGGCATGTACACAACATACCACAAGCCAATCTCCCCTAGGTGCTCCTAATGCAACTTAGATAAATCACAAGGTCTGGACAAAATTTTGGGCCAGTGCTCGCGAGACATCAAAGGTGGGATGACCTCCTGCACCCACGAAGCGCACAACATCAAAAAATTGAAAAAAATAGCTAAATTTGAAATTTTCATCCTCAAAATGACAATAGTGTTGTTATTCATGATGGCATCACTATAATTCAAATTTCAAATAGTAACACTAGAGGCATTTAATTTACAAATCAAACATCATGTTGCTAAAAACACATGCATCGTGATTTAGCTTTGGTGAAACCCTAACCCAATTTTCAAATCAAGAAGTGTGTTTCCATACACATATGTGTCACAATTTAAAATTAGAAACCCTAATTCTAAATTGTGAACTGTGTTGTAATTCACATATGCATCACTAAAATTCAAATTAGCATCGCCAATTTTCAAAAAAGTGTCGCTCTAGAGCGACACTGCCAAAGTATAATTTTCAAAAAGTAATAAATGCACCAAAAAGTCAAATTTCAAATCAAGTTTGGAATCACATACTGGTGGAACTGCACTTGGCAGCCTCTGGTACTCTCAAACCTGGTCGAAAATGTGTTGTGGGAGCACTCGTTGCACCATTTCATCAAAGGGTCAGAGCTCAAAATACAAGAAATCCTCAAGGTGTGAATACACAAATGAATTGAAAGTGACCCTTCCTCATATATTTATGCTAGAAAATTAGGGTTTTTTTCCCTAATTTAGCCATCACACTAGGGTTTTTCATCATTTTCACAAAATTTTCCAAACTGAATCTTATTTTTCATTGTTTTTCACATTTTTTGTGTTTTTTTGCATCTAGAGCATTTTCGAACCCCTAGGGCAACATTTTAACCTTTGTCAAAAAGTAAACTCAAATTTCAAAATTTATGTCCGATTTCTCGAGCGGGCAGGGAACTAGCTTATTCCTTCTACTGGGGACACAATGGGGCATCTAAAAATCAGAATTTTTTTATTTTAGTAGTTTTTCATCCGAAAAGCATAAGTCTTTGAACCGAAGTAGCAAGTACCTCTCTTCAAAGAGGGGAAAAATGTTGACACTAAAAAATGTCTTGAATCATATCATACACTCGAATTAGGTATATGGGCTAAAACAAGAAGTTGAGTCCACAAAAGGCTCAGAAAGTGGATTTTTTTTTTAGAATTGTTAACACTTGGAATGAAAATTTGAGGCACTTACACAATGAATCTTAAAAAAGTCAATAATATGAAATTTTGAATTTTGAATCTAGTTTCCAAATATGTAATTTATTCAAATATCCAGATAGAAATTAAATTTTGATAGGGATGTATAAAAACCACTTTTTAAAAGTCCTTTTTTTTACCATACCGCGCATGTGTACGAACACCACTTTTTGACCCAAATAAAATTATTTTGCTAATTCCTTTTGGGGAAAGAGAGCTAACAACATGAAGATTGATGAGGAGTTTTTTTTTTTTATTGAATTTTTATTGGCCTTAATTGTTGTTTTTAAAAATCAACGTGTACAAAAAGAATAATTGGACCTAAATTAAACATTGTTTGAATTTTTTTTTTTCATTGTGTAGAGTATTGTCTAAATATTGATGTCATATAATATTTTTTACAAGAAACTTAACTAAAAGAAAGTTATTAAAAAGTTAAAAAAGCCTGATATTTCAAGTTGAAGGACTAGTTTGCTTAGAAATTAATTAAAAACTAAACAAATATAATGCAATCTTAATATAAATTATATATTTGGAAATTAAACATTTTTTTCTCTAATGGGTTTTAATTTTATAGTTTGATTCAGAGAAAAAGTCCATCAACCATATTGCCAAAGTTGGACATTCTTCTTCAATCTACCTTAGTTTTTTAGTTCCAGGTCAAAGGCTAAGGGTCAAGTTGCCAAGCTTTTCCCAAGCCTAAAATCAAGGCAGCATGTTGGTTGGAGATTCAAAAATTTTAATAACGCATACACGTTTTTAAAAATGCGTACACATTACAAAAAAAATACACGTTCTTTATTTGCTTGATTATTTTAAAAAATAAATACTTTTAAAAATGTGTATGCATTTTAAAATGCATGTGTTTTGTGTTACAACACATACATGTATGTGTTTTAAAATGCATACGTGTTTCTAAAAGGTATTTAATTTTTTAAATAAATGACTTGTACATGTTATAAAACACAAATGTGGTTTTTAGGCTCGGGTACCCAAATCATAATACATAAGCATTTGTTAATTACGCATATGCATTTTATGCGAGATTTTTTTTGGCTAAACCTTCCCCTCTTTGTGGACCCAACCTCTTTCTTTTACCCATAATAATATCATTTCCTGTTGAAACCCATCCTTTTTTCACTTAATTAATTAAATCAACCTAGCTAATTAATTAATGACATCATTTTCACCTATTAACCTAATTTATTAAATCAGGTTAATTCACCCCCTTTCATACCAACATTTTGTCTCATTAAATTAAATATATCAAACTATTTAATTTAAATTTGTAAATCTTCTTATTTATTTAAATAACCCTAAGTTATTTAATTAAATGTCATTTCACCTTTCCCTCATTCATTAAATCATTTTCTTTAATGAATATCATCTAATTCTTCTAATTCCCCTAATTGCATAATTAATATTGTTTAATTATCAATTTAATCTAATTCCCCCCACTTGCAAGGGAATATTCCTTCCCCTTTTGAACAATTTTATTTAGTTTTAATTAACTAAATTATCCTTTTCCCTCACCTATGAGAATATTCCAATGAATATTCTCTTTCCTCACTCATTTGAAAAAGGAAAATATTCATTTATTTCAATAAAATTACTTAGCTTCTTGAGCAAGTTAACTTGTGACCTCTTGTTCAAGTTAACTTATGACCTTTTTGAACAAGTTGAAAGTGTGTTTGTTTGAGGGAATGTGAACCCTTGATTAAATATCATCTTGCATTCTCACTCATTGATGAGAATCCATGATCCATGCCTCTTCTATCTTTTATCCTTGACCATTAATTGATCTTTTTGATCTCATCCATTGATCTCTTTTTACCTATTCTATAAATAGAGCTTTCCTCTATTGAATAAAGATTGATCTTTCAGAGAAAACTTATGTTGTTGAAATCACTCACACTCACACTCATATTTAGCACACATTTAGCATATTTTAGCTCATTTTAGTTGCATTAATTAGTTTTAAGCTTCAATTAATGGCTTCCATGATCACATAATGCATCCATGTAGCTTGTTTAATTAATTAGGGTTTGGATCTTTTAGGTTAGAATCCATTTAGATTAACTTAGAATTTTTATATCTTAATCATTTTAGCATAAATCATGTTAGATTAGCTTTTGCATCATGCTTATTTAGATTAAAATCATGTTTTCATACACATCTCGCAACTATTCCATTAGTTTTCTTCAATAAAATTAACTAGAACAAGCTCATTTATCCACAGGATTGTGACAAGGTCATCGTTCCACATCAACGTGACACCACTCCCACAATAGGATAAGTTTCAAATGGATTATAGTAGACATTTAAATTCTTTCATAGTTTAGAATACTTAGTTTTGATAAATGTTAAGTTTAACTTTCATTTGAATGATCTTGTTGAGATTCGATGTTAGTGGCTTTGTTATGCTTCAATTCTTCATGGATCAAGTATAATTGGCCCATGCTAATCCATTTGATCACATCAATTAAGCAAAAAGAGGATGGGTTTTAGGATAAAGCGATGTTAGTATATCATATTCAAGTTTGTGATATCATTCAAGACATTTTAAGTGTCTACAGGGTCAACATGGAAGAGATGTTCAAATGTCTTGATGCCTTGCATCATCCCAAAAAGGAAAACACAAGACTTGAAGAAAATGAAAAGGAAAAGCTTTTGGTTCAACATGGAAGAGACATGAATTTCTCGATGCCTTGCATCATCCCCAAAAGGAAAACACAAGACAAAGAAAAGGAAAGGAAAATATTTTTCGGTCAACATGGAAGAGACGTGATGTCTTGACACCTTGCATCATCACCAAAAGGAAAACACAAGACAAAGAAAAGATAAAAGGATTTATGACATAGAGATGAATGTAGATACAAATAGAGGAATGTCACAAAGAGAGAGATACATCAAACGAAATAGTACGGGGGATCACATTATGCACATGCAATCACACAAAAGAAACATGCAAAAGAAGATAAAAGCAAGACTAGTAAGGTATATGCGATTCAACCTATTAGCAAGTCATTTGCATCCCTTGTTCATTGTATATGGAAGGAAAACAACTAGCCAAAGGGACAATGAAAAATGCATTACTAGGACACGACTATCTAATTCTTTCCCCCATTGAGTGCAAGACAAGAATAAGCCAAGGTATGTGATGAGAAGGAGCTCCTTGCATTTTGAAATGATTTGCACTGAATGTAAAGCATGTAATAGCAATAATGTTAAGATTCTACAACCATTACATGGAAAGGAGTAGGACATGCGTTAAGGGATTAATTCTATGATATCAATTTTTTTAAAGATTTGTTTTAAAGCACAAAATTCATCAATACTATGTCCAAGAGTTCTATGGTATCAAAAATTTGGAACATTTGCATCTTTAGGATATAGTTTTGGCTTTCCTTGTATGGATGGTAATGTTAGAAATCATTGGTTTAGAAGTATTTTCAAAGTTACTTTAGTGTTATTTAGGAAGGAGGACACTTATATTGGAAGGAGTATCTTGATATCCTAACCCTTTGGTGTCTTCAGTTGGTATTTACTAAATAGGAGTTGATGAATTTTATGTTCACTTGTTGTATCACATCTGTGTTTGCTTAAGATCATGAATCCTTTTCCATATGTCTCTTCTAGGTTGATAAGAGTGTTGGTCACTTTGTTAACATAGAATGGTGGATTGTTTGCTTAACTAAAGGAACTAGGTTCACATATAATAGGGAACTTAGGCTCAATTTCAGGATGTAAAAGGCCAAACATCTCAAGTGATTGGATGGTAGGGGGTGTTGGTTGTTTCAGTGAAGGATAAAAGGATGAATTAGTCTCAAGGTTGTTAAGCCAATTGTTTAGGCAGTTGTTCATGTTGTCATCATCTTCTCCAATTATGTCAACATCATGAGGAGGACATGCATTAGGAGTTAAGTTAGCATAAGTTCAATTTCATTAGGGTCATTTCCAAAAACAAAGTTTGACACATCCACTAATGATTTCAAGGACATCCAAAGCTTACCAAAGCACATATACATGATGAAATGCAATCTAGTGAAATGTATAAATGCAAGTTTCAGATTCTAAACAATGTAATTTACTGATTAGACTATGCAACAATCTGAAATAGAATGTTCTAGATGTAATTTTGAATTTAAGAAATGCACAAATGAACCAGTTTAAGCTAGATGCAATGAATTCAATGAAACGTAAACTTTGTAAACTAGAACAAAAAGCTAACAACTACAAATAGAAGCACAAAAATAGGGTTTTTAATGCTGTAAAATGTAGTTTTAGATCGTACATGGGACTAAATTTCCTAGAGGGGCATATGAGTCCCAATCAGGGTTTTTTAGGAATTCAAATGTTGATAAATAGTCAACACAAAATACCCAAAAATAAAGAAAAAGCACTTATACTAGAACTAAATCGCCTATAGGGGCATATGAGTCCCAAATTAGGGTTTTTGAACAAATTTCAAAAAATTCTAAGTGAATGTCAGGTTTTCTGGTTTGTATGATGTCTATGCTAAGTGTAATTATAGATTTTAGATGAAATTCAATGATGCAAGATACAAAAATGCAACCTATATGCACTTTCACTAATACAAGATTTAGAAACCCTAGATGCAAATTAACTAATGTAAAACCCTAATGCAAAGTTAATGTAAGCTAGATCTAGGACTAGGGTGATCCCACAATACTGGTTTACAATTTTTGGCCAAACTAGACATTGAAATATTTTTTTCTAACTAAATCTTCACTTTCGAGCACCGATAGCAGCTAAACCATAAGGAATTTGAAGATGATGCAAACTAGAGTTTCATGACATTTTCTCTATAGATTCTAAATACATTTTGTTCAATTTTTTTGGAATTAGACTGCACTTATTTTTCCATCTCCTTTGAAAACTATTTTTTTCATAAAACAACATTTTTAAGGAGTGACGCTCACTGTATAGTTCGCATAACCTTTTTTCCATGAAGGATAAAATTACAATTCTTTCGAATTTAGATTTATAACTCTAATATCTAGTGTTTCCACTTGGTTTAAAGATAGTTTTTTATTAAATATTTTTCTTTAATCAAGTTTTGAAGTCAAACCAATTACAATTCAGAAAAAGGCAAACCGTATAACATGTAAATTTTTTTGTATGTATGGAAATTCATTTTTTTTTGGTTGGATCAAGGACTTCAATATCTAGTGCACTCATATTTTTCATTTTTTTTTTATAATCTACAATTTGCCCACATGTGCAAAATAGAGAGCTTGATTTTCGGTGAAAAACCTATGTTTAGTAAAACTAAAAAAACAAATACATAATAAAACCAAAACATATTAAAATTATAATCATTGGATAGCTCATTCTAAGGACTACCTAATTTCAATTGGGTTTGTGAAGTCTCCTCCATTTTCATCCTCAACTTGAGCTTCAAAACACAAAATTCTAAACTTTTTTGATGCCAGAGGATGACAAGGTGGGAATTAGGGGGTTCGAGTGAACCCTTAGGGGTTCGCTCAAACCAGGGTTCATTCAAACCCCCTCTCAAAAAGTGTTTTTCTTTGTTTTTTTGGCGGTAATGGGGTCCACCTTGCATTTAACTCATTCAAATGAACCAGGGTTCATTCGAACCCTTTTTTGGTTTGCTCAAACCAAAGGGTTCATTCAAACCCTTTTTTAGGTTTGCTCGAACCAAAGGGTTCATTTGAACCCCAAAAACCAAAATTTCTTGTATGGGGTCATTTTCTGCCACTTTTCCTTCCTCACTCAAATTGTAAACCACTCTTGTGGGTTTACCCACTATGATGTACTCCAAATTAGAAATGAAGTGTTCACATTGGGTTCACCAAAATGAAATGAAGGGAAATATGGTTCCACCTTTTAGAAGATGGAACACAAGGGATAATGACCTCCTATTAGACTTATTTTCACTTAAGGAAACCTTTTATAGATCTCAATCCAAGGACGAAATGAGGGAAAGAGATCTTGCAATAAGGTTTCCTAGGGTGTGATTGAAGACTAAAAGGGGATTCACCACCGAGATAGGTCTTGGAAAGACTAGTAACATGCAAGACCTAATGATAAAACCCAATGATGTACAAAACTCAAGTTAATGACCTAGAAATGAATGCAAATCAGAACAATAAACTAAGAAAATGCAAAGGTGTGCTTGGAAACCTGTAGAAGCTAGGAACAAGGTCTAAAATGTTTAAAATGTCGATCTCAATGTTCATTCGGACTCATATGTCAAGCTGGGCGATTTAATCCCAGATTAGGGTTTTTGAGAAGAAACAGAAATCTGATAGTGACAAGTATGGAACTCCTAAAATCTTGAAAAATCCCTATACTATGACTCATACACCAAAACTGGCATATCAATCCTATTCAACTTTTTTGGGGGGTCAAAGTCTAAATCTACTCTTCCTTCCAATCCCGATTCCCAAATCTGGAATGTTAAATTCTACTCTGTAGGTGTCTTTTAGTGATCTTGTAAACAAGGTGACAACTTTGACAACTTATTCCAATCTTTCTCTTCAATGTATCTGCAATCTAGATCTACAAATCACACACTAAAGAGAGGGAAAAATGTTGTTTTGTTAGTAGAAATGGGTTTTCCTTTTTCAAACCTCATTTTGGTAATCAAACCTTGAAATAAAATCAAATATGGAGGAATTATGAATGAACAAAAAAAATGTTGCAACTCACCAAACCCCTGAATATGATGCTACAAACATGTGTGAAATGGCTAGCATGAATGTGGATTTTGATTCTTGCTTGAATGATATGGATCTTGACTTGAGTGCTTGTTTGAATCATAAAACCCTACATTACAAATGTTAGTTCAAAAACAAACATGATGCATGGTGAATTTGACATGATGCTTGATACTTTCAAATAATGCTCTAAAACACATGATAATCAGCTTTTGAAGGCTCTTCTAAACTCAAATTTTCTATAAGGATGCTTGTTCAACATGCTAGGTGAAAAATGATGAAATAACCTTGTATTTATACTTGTTTATGCCAAATTTCTCAAAATTACAATATTACAAGGTGACATTAGATCTAGAAGAATAAAATCCTACCAAGAATTTGAATTTAATTTAGGTCTAAGATAAGTGGAACTCATACACTAGTTGTGGTGTATGAGTCCCATTAGGCTAAGCTTGGAACACATTTTTCAAGAAATGCTTAGTTTAATGTGAAACCCAGATTGGGGCCCCGAAACTTAGGTGGGACCCATATGCCCAAGGTGGTGTATGAGTTTGAGATCACTAAATCTAGGCCATACAATCCAAAAACACATGAATTATGATTGGATATTGGTAGATGTGAGGATTAGTCTCAGAAAGATGCATTAAATAAGGCTTATGGATGCAAAATGAGACCAAATAAGGCATAAAGAAGCCCAATTATTTAATAAAAATGCTAGATTATTGTGAAAGTGTAAAGGTACACTTTACAACACCCTAAATAAGGTACAATTAAGTTCATTTATTTTACAAGGGCCCTAGACTTAATGTGAATTTGTTAAAAATATTACAACAGTAAATCAAGGCAACATTAGGCTCAATTTAATAGGGAGGTCCTAAACAAGTGTGAAAATGTCAAGGGATACATTTTCCGTCACTACAATAACTAGGTGTAACAAGTAACATTCTATTAACTTTTTCTAAAGACTCGAGAAAACATGTGTACATGGTAAGGACACACTTAAGATGCTTTGATTACATTGTTAAGGCACTCTAATGAACTACTAGTACCACACGGTAGAATTATTTTCTATTATCTTAAGTTCTCTAACTAAATACTATGATATGAATAAAAACATATAGAAAGAAAAAAATAACTATAGAAAATAAATGATCTTGTAAAAAACATACAAACATAAAAGAAATAAAAAAATATTGATGTAGGATTATTCTTACACTTGTGGTGCTCCTACATTAAAATTAATCACAAAAGAAAAAATCAAGTATAGCTTCCACCTAGCCAACATGTGTTAGATTTTATGACTAGAACCAAGTTTTGAAAGGACCCCAAAACCTTTTATAGCAAGAACAACTACAACAAACAAGGAACAACAACCATCAAACAAATGGGCTAAAAACTCCAAGAAACAAGTGATAAATGATAGGTACCAAGCAACCAATTAAGACAGTTTAAATCCAAACTTCACCAAAGGGATTTGAAGAGGAACCATACACACAAGGGTTGGTTTTATCCATCTTTAAAGAAAATCTGATCTCAAATGAGGTACCCATAATCAAAACTTTAGGATTTCTTTTTTCTTTGTAAGGGGGAAAACAAACCTTACTAATTTGGTCCCCTAGAGAGGTATCCAACACCATCCATTTGTAATGATTTTGAGGACACTCCTCATCAGATAGCTTGGCCTTAAGAGAAGGACCAACCGTTGAATTCTTTCCTTCTTCTCTCATCATGGAGTGTTCTTTTTCATGATGAATAACTCAACACATTATGGAGGAGTGCTAACTTGACACATTATGGAGGAGTGCTCATCTTTATAGAAATGGAATAGAGGCAAGGATTATAATGAAGTTTTTGCTCGCAGACACCAAACTTGGAGCATAGTTTAATGCTATTTGGCAACACCTTATCAATTTTAACACACAAAATCAAGCAAAAAAAGAAAATTATCTTGATTTTACAACATTATCAATAGAAACAAACTAACCAATAATATCAACAATACCTTGAATAATGATTTCATCCCAAATTCCAATGAGAGTTGTAAGAATCTAACTAAGAACCATATTAACTTTGATAGCATCAAAATCAGTAGTGCCTTACCAAGAAACTAGAGACATCCCTATAGATCTGTAATACAATCTTCAAAGGATTGAAAAGAGAATTGTTGAAATCCATTCAACAAGGTCACCACATGAAGAAAACTTGAAACATTTCAACATTTGAACGCCCAACTACAAATAACGTCGATGTTTGTTCTATAACCAAATAATCTCCCAATAAAGGAAGACTGCAAAGGGACATCCCTATAGAGCTCTAATACAATTCAAACGATTGAAAAGAGAATTGTTGAAATCCATTCAACAAGGTCACCACACGAAGAAAAGTTGAAACATTTCAACATTTGAACGCCCAACTACAAATAACATCGATGTTTGTTCTATAACCAAATAATCTCCCAATAAAGGAAGACTGCGTACATGTAGTAGCTCTATCCACCAATGCAATAGAATAGAGACCATGGGGCACCTCAACAGAGGTGACAACCCCAACACCACTATCTTGCAACGCACACGGAGGATGATACGACACCCACAACTTTTTGCATCGATGATACCCACCAGGGAGAACATCATCCCTTTCAACTTGAGAAACCTCCTTGAGGAGGAGCCCCTTACAGAAGACAACATCAGAATAGGGATAAGGCGCACTAGCCACTGCCTTCAAACCTAGAGCTAGACCAAAGCCAAGACAAGGATACATGGGATCCGCAACCTGCACGAGAAGAAATAAGACAAGATGTAAAACATCCAAGTTTTGGACATGGCGAGCATCAATGACAGACACACCATTACACTTCTACAAACATTATGTGCGTTGGGGAGGAGAGTGCAATGAATCCCTAGCATGGCACCCATAAGGTAGGAGCCTAACCCCGCTATTCGCCTGAGCAGCCAACGCATCCGGAAGGGAAACGGAGGCCATCGACTAGTGAATAAACCCCTTATGAAGGCCAAAATTTGAGCTGAAAGAAGGCTCCATCGCCACCGGTGCAAGCCTGAGAGCCTCAGAGGAGATAAGGAAAAAGCCCTACAACCAAGCCTCAAATAGGATATCCAATAGCAACTCGTCTTCATCCACATCTTCCCAAAAATCCTCATCTGCATCCTCTCAATATGCTTCTCCATCTCCCTCGACTCTGAATTTGAAACTAGCTCCTCCACTCTAGTTCCTCCTCATATTCATCTATTTATAGTTTCTTGTTATAAGTGAGAAAATAATTTTATAAATATTGATTTGCAAAAAAATCCCATTTAGGCTTTAAAAAGTGGAGCATGCCTTTATACAACCATCTAATAGGAAACAATGAAATCTCATTGCATGTTTCTATAACTCGACGGTTTAGATGAGAATGTTGCTCATCCCATGATCTGCTCAAATCAATAGTGTGAGTTGTGAACAAATACATAAGGGGCATTGATGCAAGAGAGGGAACTCCCCTCTCTGCCCAAACACTAGTTACAAGCACAAAATCACTCTTACAGGCAACGCTTTGCCTTAATATACAATACTCAGCAAAATATCGATTGCAAGCAAATCTTGACTTTATTTGGTTTTATTACAAAACTACATTCAAATGGGCCTTCCATGGCCAAAATCTTATACGACAACTATCTCCACTCATCTGCTCATGCCTCCCTGCCAGTCATCACTCTTTGGGCTATTATTAATCAGCAGTTTACACACCTTCCACTATCAAACCTTTCAATTTCTAAAACTCCTCTAGACTTTCCCTTGCAAATCACCTTATTACTGCTCCCTATTCTCTACGCCACACACAGTTTCCTATATCTCTATTTTTTTTTCTTGGCTGAATTGGAATTCAAATTCCAGCCTTGGCGTGACCTTCCTATGCACCACTCTTCACAATTGATGCCTTGAAATTTTGCTCCTCCCTTGCCTATGCGCAGCCCTCCATATTCCTATACATTTAAATTTTTTTTCTTATGCTTCCTTTACTTGACGCGGCCTCTTTCATCTATACTAAACTTAGCACATTAACCAACACTATGCTGGCATAAAACGGCTTCATTTTTCGGTTATCTGCCAGTCAAATGATTCCTCCTTCATGGGCACGGGCTGGACCTCTGTTTGGACAGCAAAACAAAAAAATACATTCACTAAATCCTGCGCCAATTCTTTCTCCTCGTTGGGACGCCCCTTCACATTCCCGTTGCTATTTTTAACTTCTTCGTCCTTTAGACGCGGCTGTTCACCTCTTCCTTCTGAATCTTCAACTGCGCCCCCTTCATTTCATGGTTCAAAATCTGTATTTTATTATTCATTAGTTTTGTTGCACACCATATTGCCATGACCCTTAGCATTCTCTTCTTTTTAAGCCTCTTTCATTTATCCGTGGCTCCCATATATTTCATTATATATTCGTCTCAAACTTCTTTAAAACTGCTTATCCTTTAACTTGAACTTAAAAAACTAAAGGGAAATTTTGCAACCATTCATATGCAAGTCTATTACTTTGTGATATGGCCAGCGCGACGAAACCATGCTCATTCTTTCTTAGACAATCATTTGATCTATTCAAAACTTTGCTAGTGCCAACATAGTTAAATGCGATTTGATATTTTCTCATTGAATATGTATTTTCCGCTTTTAAGGTCACATCCATGTTTGTCTGTAACGATGAACCAAAATAAACAAAAAAGTTGAAAAATTAAACTGTAATTTTTTTTGATTGATTAGGATAACTTGTTGACCTGGAATGCTCCTACATCAAGCATTAGTAGGAGGATCAATTGGTGTTTTAGTATCATGCACATGTGCAGAGTTCTTTAAGAGATATAGTGGGTCTCATAGTGGAGCACCTTAATAATCAATTATAAAACATTTTTTATCCATAAAGTACACAAACTGACAAATCATGTGATGCCACATCAGTGAACCAATAAAACATGACTTAGTGCACCACTATTGGTCTCACTTTTGTTTTTGGCCTTTTTGAATACTTCAACAAAAAGCATGTTGATGTGGCATCATATTTGATGATGTGACCCTAAAACAAAATATAGAGGCACGTGAGTTGCCAAATAAACTACTGTACAAAATTGGGAGTGATTTGAAATCTCCACATAAGATTTTGAGAAACACGAAGTTAGGGTGCTCCACTATAGAGCCCTCTCCCTAAAGATAAATAGAGGTTCGATATCTCTATTCAACTATTTGATTATGGTCATCACAATAAAAGGGTACTGAGTGTGTTTTATGTAATGTACAATATTTTTAGAAATATAAAGACATTAATCTATGTCATATTGTTGTAGTTTGATCAAGTATATTTCCTTTCAAAGTCACTTAGTTCAAGAATGAGGAAGATAAGGTAGTAGATTCTACTCAACGAAATCATTGTTTATTTACTCATGTTTGGATGAATAATTCCATTGATCCAATGTGATAGCATAAACAAACATAGACATTTGAAAGCACAATTAAAGTTTATTATAATGATACTTTATGTTAATTAATTATTTACCTATTCTCCATTAATGATGTGTATAAATCCCTAAACAAATATAAAATGACACTTTTACTTTCTGTAATTTTACAATATATGTTACTCATTGAAATAAACAAATCTTATCACAATTAAATAAATATATCATATAAAAACATAGATCTTGAAAACAACTTTTTAATATATATATATATATATATATATATATATAACAACATACCCATTAAAAAAGTGAACCTTAACAAAATATGACATTGAGTTAACAATCAGTGGCTTAGAGTCATGTAGGTGTTGAATAATGTCAAGTGTATTCTAACATATATAGGGATTGAGTATATACATTGGATATAAAATGCCTTGTATAAAATTGTATCTTATGTAAAAAAATACCCCCAAAATCATGTCACATCATGACTAATCAGATTTAAGAGTGCTTTGTATAAAATAATAATTTTTAAAAGCTCCACTAAATTCCAAAAGGATATGTAGCACATTTCCTTTCGACATCTAAAACTTTGAACGTGGGTTTCATATATCATTTGTCCCATCGAAATACATGTAAGAAAGGACAAGAGGGGCCAGATTTGAAAGAGAGGTTACATTCACATGATATGCAAGACGACAAAGAATGCACTAGAGGAACAAATTAAGGGCGCCATGTGCATGTCACAAAGGTATTTGTAAAATGATTAAATGGTCATTAAATGGGGTTATTAATATATAAAATAAGTGTTAAATAAATATATAACATGTAAATTATTCTGTAATATGGAAAAATCTAATTATTTTTTCGAAATTAGATTTGTAACTAATTCTAATTCTTTCGAATTCTAATATGGAAAAATCTAATTCTAATTCTTTCGAAATTAGATTTGTAACTGCGATATCTAGTACTTCCACTTGGTTAGATTTTTTTTTATTTAATATTTTTTTTTAATCAATTTTCAAAGTCAAACCAATTACAATTCAAACATAGCATGACCGTATAATGTTTAACTTTTTTTGTATGTATCAAAATTTAATTTTTATTTATTTTTGGATCAAGGACTTAAATATCTAGTGCACTTATATTTTTAATTTATTTTTTTATAATTTGTTATTTTTCTACATGTGCAAAACGAAGAGCTTGATTTTCAGTGAAAAACCTACATTCACAAAGAATAAAAAATAAATATAATAATCAAATTAATTTTTTTTTAAATTATACTTTTTTGGAAGCTTATAATATGGAATACATACTTACAAACAAATAAATTTTAAATGAATTCATTTGATCCCCCAAAAGGTAAATCAAAAGTGGTTTTTTATCAGCATTTTGATAGGTGTAAAAGAGACTCCATTATAGGTATGGTTTAAAACTAGTGGGGTTCTATCCAAGGGGGCTTGGTCTAAGGTGGTTTGATCAAACCCTCTTCAATTGTAATACTTCAAATGGAACATTTCAAAGCTTAAATCATTATATTTTCTAAAAATATGTGATTTTAGCAAAAATCAGGATCTCCCAAAAATTGTAAACCACTATTGTGACAACACCTTTTTATAGAAAATGATTATCATACTAGTTTTTGTAATGAAAAGAAATTGATCTAAACAATTCATGTATTGATTACAATGTGATTATAATGTGTTGTTGATAGTAGATCTCATACAGAAATAGCTCATGCATTGACTAAGTGGATATCACACATAAATAATTGGTGTATTGACTAAAATGTACAAATTACTTAAAATTGAAATACATGACATTTCTTTGCTTTTTCTTGCACCATGACATGCAATAGAAATTGAAATTAGAGAAATTGGTATTCATTTATGCTTGACATTCTTAGTTATTCTCTTTGTTATCTCAAATGTCTTATGTATTTCTTGTTCTTTGATTCTCTAAGAGTGTCATGGATTTGCATTCATTGATAGTACTTAATGACATTCATCTAGTCAAGTTTACTTTCCCTTGTTTGGTCAATGCAAAAAGACTTCAATGATGGATGGGTAGTTATTCAAGTCTCTCAATTGTAATACACTTTTGCAAATGTAATCCACCATAAACTATATCTATATTTTGTACAAGACATTAGGAACAAAGAAATATCAATTCTCTATAATGACACTTTAAGTATCTAAGAAATTCAATCAAAATCAATAAAAGATAAGGTTAATATTTGCAATTAGAGAACATTAATTATAACTTGTAGCACTTGTATATTTTCCACAAAAATGCAATAAATATAACTTTCCTATTGAAACTTAAATTTTAAGAACCAATCCATAAAATATGATCCAATATCTTGACATCAAGTTATTATCTCCATTGTTTTACATGGATTTAGGAATTTATTCCAGATGCTAGGGTAACCATGAAAGTTTTATGAAATTCCTGACAACTTAAAACAAATTACATCAGTACATTGAAAAGCCTCTAATGAAGCATTTCTTTCGGAACACTTTAATTATCTTAAATACTAAAGCATCTATACTCTTTTTCCATTAATGACCTGATATCTAAAGATTCTTTGAATTGTTTCTTCCACATTTTTTCTTCTTTGGCTTTTCAAATGTAGAGAATGGAAGAAGGCAATGCGATGGAAATGGGAAGATGAAGAAATAGAGAAAATCAAGCATAATCATAGAAACGTCCATGATTTCTATAGATACAAACTACTAGAGGATGACCTTGATTGCAATCTTTCAAGGTACAAGCTATGGTTTGAATTTTATTTTTGTTAAAATTGATACATTTTAGTGTATGCTACGAGGATGGCATTGAACTTGATCAGTACTATAACATCGTAAGTTGTCACCCATGAAAATTTGACCTTATGTTTGGTCCTAACTTAAATTATTAGACATAATTGAGTATTTAATTTGCTAAATTATGCATCTGATGGCCCATTTTTGACATTTTTTGAGTAATTGCAAGTAGGAATCAATTGCATTTATCTAATATATTCCCCCCAACACCAACTATTCTAGAAAATAGGTCCAAGACACTAACACTCTAGGCATGAGTGTCCTATTTTCCCTCCAAATTTAAATATGTTGGTTGTAGCAATTTAATATTTGAATTTCAAGTGTCTAAAGTTGGACATCGAGATTTAATTTTTAGGAAATTGAACAAATACCTAGTTATTGCATCATTTGAGGGAAATCTAGATAGCAAGAACAAGAGAACAATTTGAAAACTTCAAATCAAGAGAAATTTCAAGCAAGTCAAGAGCAACATAAATTAGAGTATTATTGCAACAATTCAAGATCCTAACATCATGTCAAATCTTATGTGATTTTATGTCTATTCATGAAAATATCATTGTTTTGTGAAGGCTAACACTTTTTTAGGTCTTTAAAGCATTCAAGCAAGCAAGATTAGGACCTTGAGGTGATGTGCATGACTTTTGTCCTTCAAGGAAGCCATTAAAGGGTGGTGAGTTGCAACACTTTGTGATTTCATCACTCCTTCCTATTCATTATCCATTTATCATTGGCATTTCCATTGTGGAAGTGGAAACACTTACATGGGGTTTGATTGAGGCAAGCCCCTAAATATCCCAATATTTCTTCTCTTTGTGAATGTGGAGATATCAAGTTTGAAGAACATTGAAAGGAATTTGAGGAAAAATTGTTCATTGTTGCATTTGAAGACCTATATCTTCTCAAGCTAGAAAAACTTAGTTACAAAAATATCCAGTAGTGTTTCGATAGATCTAAAGGAAAAAAATCCCAAACTTAGATTCAAAATTAGAGGACCCCAAAAATAGATCTAAAAAAATCATACAAGGACACTCATGCCCTAGGCATTTGTGTCCATTTTCTATCCCATATTTGAATCACAGGTGCACAGTGTCCTGCTCTGCTCATTTCTGTTGTTTGAGTTTGTCTATGAAGTTCTATACTTTTTGTATTTATGTCAGATTAGTAAATTGTAGTATTAGACTAGTTAGATCATTGCATTTCATCATTAGGACATTCTTAGATTTGGTTAAGGGTTGGGTGAATCACCTATTAGGCTATAAGTCAATCTCATACCTTGTCCAAAACCATCAAATCCTCACTTTGTCCATTTTCAATCTATCACAGCTCCCCCTCTTTTTGTAACCTCCTTCACAAAATTTGGGAAAGGTTTCAAACCCTAAGGAAAAAACCAAATGGGTTCCCTTTTCCATACATTTCATTTTGGTGAACTTGACCTATTAAAATTATACACCTTCTAAAACTTCACCCTAGATCTAGGTTTTGCATATCGTTGTGTTACATTTCTCATTTAGGGTTTCATTTTTGCATCACAAAAGGATATAAAATAAAAAATTATTGCATTCCAATTACATTATAGGAGTTATTTAAGTTATCATAGATCAAATCTACATTCAAATTGCATTCATTAAGTCACTAAAAATTTAAAATTATCCATTGCATTCAAAAATTACATCTTTTGTTTAGGTCAAAAAAAGTAAAAATTTGTATTGCATCAAATCATAATTTTTAGGACTTTCTATCTTAGAATTAGTCAATCATTGCATCTTGTATCTAAAAATTGCATTCAAAAGTTGTCATTCATATTTCATAGATTTGCACGCTTGTATTTTTCATTTCCATAGTCATAAAGTCAACAAAATCTAGAAAAGTATTCACTAATAAAACTATTTGTACACAAAATTGGGAACCTTAAATAGTAACAAACATACTAAAACTTTGAATTTCCAATCACCCTATCTAGGGCATAGATGCCCATTGTGCCTCTATCCTGATACTATTGACTTAAATTTGAATCAAACCTCTATTTCTATGTTCTCTATTAGATTTTGTTGTCTGAATTATGTTTCTGCATTTCAAAACTATTATTTACTTTCAACATTGTTACATGCTTTCATTGTTAATTTCACAATCCTAAAGTTAGCAAAATATGGAAAACAATTTATTGTCAAACCAATTTGAAGATAGATCTGAGAACCCTAAACAACACCCTAAATAATCAAACTTTGAAATTCCAGACACCCTGTCTAGGACACAGACACCCTTAGCACGTATGTCATGATATTTTTTACTAAAATTTGAAATTTTAGATCTATGTTTTTGTGTTCTAGGTATACTTTTATTGTCTAAATTTTGATTCTAAGTGTTGTGCTATTTTTATTTGACAATTTAGTATTCATCTTGGGTACACTTAGTGTTTTAAAATTTGCACGAGTTTCATGACCTAGTGTCATATTGCCAATACTTTAGTGTGAAGTAGTTCTATACTTATGGCATCATGTGTTTGTTTTACATCTGTAGTGGATCATGAGTCTTCTAACTCTTTCTTGAAAAGTGTTGTCAATACTCAGCCCATTTTGGACTCTATTCTTGATGTTACCATACCAATGACAACCTTACAAACACCTATCTTTACAAATGTTGAGACTATGGTTGCCCATTTTCCTGAAGACAGATTGAAAAAATGAGAGGACTTAGAAAAACATCAAGTCTTTGTGAGTACTAAATACTTATTTGGTATAGTAGTTCCTATAATTGACAAAATGAGGAAATTGATTAATGATGATCATGGATTAAAGTTTTTGTGTATCCTAGCCCATATAGTTGATGTTGATGTACCTACAATGGATAATTGCATTCAATATTTGGGATACACTAAAACTCAAGGAGGAAGTCAAGTATCCCTCCCTACAACTATAGCCTCTAATCCTACATACAAAAATCCAACTACTACTTCAACAATACAACAAAGCATCATTATAACTCCAATAGTAGGCCTTTCCACTAGAAATACTTATGGTTTTAGATCTTCCCATGTCACACATCAAGTTTCACCCCTTCTCATAAATTTTCAACATAATAGCCCACCTAGCACATACACAATTCCATCATGTTCACCACATTCCCAAAACATGTCAACCAATGATTCCATCATCAACCAAATTTTGTAAAATGTAACCTCACTCCAACAAAAATCTCAACTTTGAACCAAAACTAAAATGGAAAACCATCACAATATGTCAAAAGGAGCCCATTATAACTTAAAATTGTGAAAGCATAAACGCCACAAAAAACATAGAGATGCGTTGATTTGACAAGTATAATGGTCAAGGGGACCCTAGTAATCATATATCAGAATACACAGCCTTGTGTAGTGACTTCATCTTTGAGGATAAGCTCTTAGCTAAACTATTTCCTAGGTCACTGAAATAGTTGGATTTGGAATAGTTTTGTTCATTACCAAATAATTCAATCTAATCATTTAATGAGCTTTTTTATCCTTTTATCAATCATTTCCAAGTCAAAATTGGTCCTAAGATTAGCATAACTAATTTAATGTGATGTAAACAATGGCAAGGTGAAAAGGTTATAGATTTCATAAGCTACTATTAGTTGATATTATCAGAAATTAATCTAACTCTTCCTAATGCATATATCCAAAGAATGGTCATTTACAACTTGCAAACCGACATAAGGGACATGGTCCTATTAATGAAATTACCATCCTTTATAAATTTGTGTACGATGTTTCATGATTATTAGAATTTGATTAATAAGTATGAGGAAGCATCTTCATCAGGTCATATTGAGAAATCTAAACCCATACCTCAAAACAACTATCAACCATTTAAAAATAAAAAATATTTTTTTTATCAAGTTTTGAATACATCTCAAACAACCAACCACATTGAACCTCAAGTCGCTGCCATAAGTCCAACTCCATAGAAATTTAGACAAAAGGATAGGCAATTCACCCAGTTACCTAACACACTATTTGTTCATTTTTCAACTCTTAAGTAAGAACCTAATCCAATTGCCTCTTGTTAAACCTACGGACACAACCAAACCTTTACCTCCAAACTTCAATCCAAATTCCTTTTTTCAATATCATCACACAAATGGACATGATACAGAATGATGCATGTGTCTTAAACATCGAGTTCAAGACCTCATCGATTCTAATCACATAATTTAGTTGGGATTTGTTAATGACCAAGGGAATAAATTTGTTTCCCCACCCAACCAAAACTTGTAGATTTTTACCAACCCAATGCCAAACCATTCATCCAACTTTGTGTAAGCTTGTGATGTTAAGAATGATGAGATGGATGTTGATAAGATTGATGATATGAGTGTTGACATGAATGGTGACAATAATGAAGAGAAGGAATTAGATTGTATGGTTGGCCTAATAGATGTTCAACCTCATAAGGTCCAAACCACTAAGTTACCCAACATTGCTCTTACCAATAGTGATGCACTTAGGCATGTACTTGATGGTCCTCTCTACATTGTTGGCCGTATAGATGAAAAACTTGTACAAGGAATACTCATTGATCTTGCATGTGTAGAGAATGTGATCACTAAGGAGTTCATGTTTGTGAAAAACCTTTATCAAAATTCTTACGAACAATTGAAAACATGGATAAAAACTCATGATGGTTTTTCTTGCCCTACGATTGGTTCCATAACTCTTCCTCTTAAAATTGGACCAAAGAAATTATATGTCTC
Organism: Sequoia sempervirens; assembly: GCA_007258455.2. Taxonomy (NCBI): domain Eukaryota; kingdom Viridiplantae; phylum Streptophyta; class Pinopsida; order Cupressales; family Cupressaceae; genus Sequoia; species Sequoia sempervirens. The sequence goes on from VDFB02281492.1 coordinate 459,657,332, forward strand.
ATTCTCCATCATCCCTTTGTTGGACCAATTTTGTGTGAATCTAGGCTACCCATGGTTACACTCCATGAATGTTGTCCCATCGATTATTCATAAGTGCATAAAGTTCCCCTTTGAAAATGAGATATTTATATTACATCATAGTGGGTTTAATCCTTTGTCTCTCCGTGGGAATTTTTCATTGGATTTCTTTTGGCTTCAACCTATGGAACCTATAAAGCCTCATGCATATTTCATTTGCAAGTCATATCAAAAGTTCAAGACAAAGTGCATAATAGAGTTATCTCTTAGCAATATTCTTGAGAATGATAGGTCCATGGGTGTTCCTTTTCCACTAGATATGGATGAACCAATGCCTCAAGCCAAGACCCTTCCAAGTAATCAAGGTAAATATGTTGCAATCCCTCCACCCATCTCCTATAAAATACCAAGAGTCAATAAAATGATTCATTTTGTGCCTCCAAAGATTAAAAAATAGTGTATAGACCTAAAGAGATGGTGGTTTCCCAACCCTTGGTGGTTCCTTTAGTTTTGAACCCTTAAGGGAAGAAAATAAAAAAATGGTTGAGAAGACCACTCCTTCCCTATCACAAATTGAAAATCATGCAAGAAGAAACTAAAATGCTAAAGAGCGTAGTCATAGATGTCATGATATTGCTTTTCGATTTGAAGAAAAGAACAAAATAGTGCATGATAAACCAACACCTATAAAAATAACTCAAGAGGGAATTAAATTTTCACCAAGAAAAGAAATGAAACAAGAAAATTCAACGGCAATAATTATAATAAAACCTCCTATTGAGATTAATTTAGATGATGATGGGGAAATTGCTAAAATTGATGAGGAGGTGCATAATGAGATTAATGTTTTATTTTCAAAGTAAATGAATTTAGATGGGGGAAACCATGATGATCCTCCTGATGAGAGTGACCCACCACATGCTGCACATGGAGATGATCCTAGTACAACACTCATTGTGGTCCCTTTGGGTAGATTTTTTCCTTCCATATATGATGAGTAATATTGGGATGCATATGACCTACTTTAGGTAATCTCACATGTACAATACTCCTTTATGTTTGTTTCATGTGTTCTTTGTGTTTGCTTGCACACGATGTGATCTCTTGTATTTTGCTTCTTGGAATTTCTTTATTTTTATGAGTTTTCTTTGGATGACCCTTGTTGCTCTCCTGGAACAAGATGCAAAGGAAATAAACATTTCGTGACATTCTTCTATTTTTATCTTCATTCTTATATATGTCATAAACTTTGTCTTTTCTTTTCTTTTTCTTGATCTTTCCTTTTGGGGACGATGCAAAGCGTTGAGACATTTATGTCACTTCGAGGTTGACCCAAAAAAATTCTATATTCCTTCTCTATGTGTCATTCCTCCTTTGTGTTCATTGTTCCACAAGAATTTGGGGAATGATGTCAATTCCAATCTCTATTATATGAATATAGCATAGACGTATACTAACCTCGGATCCATGGATCCCTTTATGTTCTTTTCTATGTTGTTTGTCGCATTGTATTAGGGGGAAACCCCTTCTCATAATGTATCTTTGTTTGGAAACATATCATTAGCATAGGGATTTCCAAATAAGATATTGTGATCTTTTGTTGCATGACATTTAAATCATTTTTCTACTTTAAATTAATTGCTCACAATATGGTGTTTTTCAATTTCTTTAAAGTGGGGGCATAGATTGGCACTATTTTACTTCACTTTGTTCACAGGGGTTGGACTTAGTGGTGCATTGACATTGACATTTGACATTTTCTTTGCTTCACTTTGTTCATAAGCATTGAACTTAGTGTAGCATTGGCATAACATTTTGATCATTTTGTAGCACCTTATCAAAGTTATCAAGGAGTATAACTCTTGGTATGGTTATGGGTACAGACCCAATGAAAAATGGTCCTCACTAACCTATGTGCCTTCTATTTTGTGATTCACCTAGAAAATATATGAATTTTCTATTGTGTGATTCATGAAAACCCTTTTGTATGGGTCCTAGCATAATACAACTTGTTGGTCTATACCCTCTTTTTGTATTTTTCATTTTGGCATTGTATGTTAGTGTATGTTTTCTTGTTGTATTTCATACATATGTGTGTTCCTTTTTTCTTATGTTGTCTTGCGATGGGATCTTGGATCATGGGGGCTTGACCACCCCCTAGATCATTTCTACTTTAGTGTGAGTCTGAGCATAAGTTCATACTCTTTCTCAAGTGGGGGCTAAATGTAGTATTGTAAGTTGTCATCCATGAAAATTTCACCTTATGTTTGGTCCCCCCTTAAATTATTGGACCTAGAATTGAGTATTTAATTTCCTAAATTATGCATCCTATGGCCCATTTTTGACAATTTTTGAGGAATTACAAGTAGGAATCAATTGCTTTTATCTAACACACTGTCCTCAACACCATCTTGGAAAATAGGTCTAGGAAATTCATACCCTATGCATGAGTGTCCTATTTTCCCTCGAAATTGAAATATGTCAGTTTTTAATTAGATAAGAAGGGAAAGGGCCCTAATACTGTGATTACAGATCTAGAACAAAAAATAGAGAAATAGACTGGTAAAAATAGCACCATCCATAAAATAGCAACAGATAAAATGAACCAAGGCCTAAAATGGTTTGTAGGCCAAGAACCCAAATGTGCAACCACATAACTAATAATAGCATAATCAAAAATTAAATCCCAAAATTAATCCTCAAAATAGTATGTAGACCATTTATAAGATTAACTAAAGTGTAATAGGTACGAAGCCATAACATAGCTATTATGAAATAGTAGTCTAGGATAATAAAACTAAGAACGAAGATTTTTAGAGCAGCAATATAACCCGAGCAAAAGGGTTGCCAATTTGGGATACATTCTCCCTCTAGTCTAGGCCAACTTCAATGGTATCAACAGCAATTCCAAGGGTGGGACAGACAAACCAAGCCCAAAATACCATAACATTTGCATTTAAGGAAAATATGAGCTTGTCGATGCTCCTTGAAACAACCAACTAGCTCCAAACCTGTTGCTCAAAAAACCAAATTTGTAAGCCATAACTTTTCCTCTCCAATAACCAAATTGCCTCTCCACCTCTATAGCAAAAATTACTAACACCCTATCCATTGCAGTAAAGACTCCCCGATAAACCCGAACTCCACCTCAATTGGAACAAGGGAGAAGACTTGTAGAAGAAGCATGAGAAACCCACCAAACCCTCAAAATCATCCTCCACCTCAAAAGGAGTATATTCCACCTCAATAGGAGACACCATCTGAAGAGCCAAGAGGAAAGCACACACTCCAATAGAGAGAGAATTCTTAGCAACTGAGAGCAAAAAAATCATTAAAGCCTTCAACAAGAACTTTGAAAGTCATCCCACCAAAGAGATTCCTTAAACTAGGGAGTCCACAATACCCTTGAGGACAATCTACAATCTTACCAAACAAAGAACAATCCTTCAAAGAGGGTCTCAAAGGAAACCTTGTGCCACAAGTTCTGTATATTCACAATAGCTTCAAAAATAGCTCCATTTGAAACCAACACAACCACAACCTTAAATAGACCCTGGACCTCTTGAGGTAGGAACATAGAGGAACAAACATAAAAATTGCATAAAATATAACCATTGAGCAATCCTTGCTTCAAGGAACCAAAGGAGGGAACAAACAACCTTAGAACATGACAATTCCCCCTCCACCACAAAGAAACAAAAAAAAATACACAGAAGAATGCTTTCTGGTGACCAACGTCTATAAGACAACGATAACCTTGAAACCCATAGAAGTAGGAGTGTGTAGCTCCAAAATAGAAGAACAATAGGAAAAAACACCCACCTCAAACAAAGAAGTGTAGAGGAATAATAACTTATCCTCAATGAGACTAGAGTCCACAAACAAGACAAGAGTAGCCGTAAGCTTGAGTAGGAAAAAGACAGAGTAGAGAAACCAGAAAGAAGTGATGATAGCACTTAGCCCAAGCAAAGTAGGCACCAGAAAGAGAAAAATATCTCAATAGCCCATGAGGGAACCAAAGAGGACGCATCAAAAAACATACAATAGCCATCCACCCTCCAGAAAAGTATCTCAATAGCCCATGAGGACACCAAAGAGAACACATCAAAAAACATCTAACAACCTCCCACTCTCTAGCAATCAAATAAGCAACAAGAGATAAAGAGAAAACATCCAAAGACCACACCATAGAGCCCTCCATAGACATCAAAACAGTGACCTCCAACAAGATCTCAAATGAAACATTAATGCACATAGAAGAAAGCATGAACAAAGCAAAGACTTTGGAGCATAAGAGCAAGAAGCATAACCCTTTAAGGGAAAAATCAACACAAAGAGCCTGCTAGCCACAACTAAACCATCCACCTCATGGAGAAGTTGCAGCACAAAAAAACATGTGGAACTGATAAGCTCCATAGAAGAAACATATTGGCACCCAAAAGAGCCACCCTCGCTAAGGGCAAGCAGAGATAAGAAACCCACTAGATCCAAGCCTCTAACTGAAGCACCAAGCAGGCATCCAAGAGAAGCATCAAGAAAACACAAGTCTCCAGGGAACAACTAGGAATAAGAAAGAAGAAATGAGTCTTTCACAATCACAAACCACAACCAATGCAAGAAGCACACCCAATTAGGGGTTGGAAAGACCAAGAGGGACACACTTGAAATAGTAGTGACGAAAGTTGCACCAGCAAAACAAAGGGGAAGCGAAAATAACTTCTCCCAAATACCTTGCAGGAAGAAACACAACTGTATACAATGGAACAACAATTCATCTTCATACTCTCGATCATCTCTGCCATCACCCTCCCCTTTGAGAATTTTCAAAAACCCACCTCTGCATGTTTTCCCGCTCAGAGCCATCTCAATTTAACTATAAATATGTCAATTGTGCCAACTTAATTTTTGAATTTCAATTGTCTAAATTTGGTCACCAAGATTTAATTTTTGGGAAATTGAACAATTTCCTATAAATACCTAGTTATTGCATCATTTGAGGGTAATCTAGCAAGAACAAGAGAACAATTTACAAACTTATGATCAAGAGCACTTTCAAGAAAGTCAAGAGTAGCATTATTGCAACAATTCAAGATCCTAACATCATGTCAAATCTTATGTGAGTTTATGTGTGTTCATGTTATCATTTTTTTGTGAAGGCTAACACTTTTGTAGGCCTCCAAATCATTCAAGCATTCAAGAAATCAAGATCATGATCATGAGGTGATTTGCATGACTTCAATCCTTTAAGGAATCCACTATAGGGTAGTCGGTTGCAACACTTTGTGATTTCATCATTCGTTCCTATTCATTATCCATTTATCATTGGCATTACTAATGTGGAAGTGGAAACACTTAGACGGGTTTAATTGAGGCAAGCCCCTAAATGTTCAAAGATTTCTTCTCTTTGTCAATGTGTAAATCTTAGGTTTGAAGAAAATTGGAAGGAGTTTGAAGAAAAATTAGTCATTGTTGCATTTGAAGACCTACATCTTATCAATTTACAAAAACTCAGTTACAAAAATATCCAATAGTGTTTCGATAGATCTAAAGGCATAAATCTAAGGCTCAAATCCAACATCAGAGGACCCCGGAAATAAATCTGAAAAAGAATACAAGGACAAATTCACACCCTAGGAATCTTTGTACTCCATTTTATGTCTTGGGTTTGAATCACAGGTGCATAGTGTCCTACTCTACTTATTTTTATTTTCCAAAATTTTCCATGAATTTTTAGACTTTATGTATTTGCATAATAATAGTAAGTTGCACTATTAGTCTAGTTAGATCATTGTATTTAATCATTAGGACATTCCCATATTTGGTTAAGGTTTGGTTGACTTACCTATCAGGTTGTAATTCAATCCCATACCTTGTCCAGATCCATCAAATCCTCATTCCATCCTTCCATTTTCAATTCATCACATCTCCCCCTCTTTTCCTAACACCCTTTATGAAATTTTGGAAAGGTCTCAAACACTAAGGAAAAAAACAAATGGGTTTCCTTTTCCATACATGTTTCAAGTACAATATAGAAAATTCATGAAAAGGCTCAAAAGCTTGGCCAAAAGAAAACTCACCAAATCTTAGATATATGTTCACTCTTGTATTTCCTATCTCTTCCTTAATATTTTCTTTAGTCTTAATTATCTAAAACCTTATGAAATTTGTTTGTGGTTGGTTATTAGGTGATTGGGAGGGTAGTTACTAATCCTATGTATGATTATTTGCATTGTATTTGTATATCTTAGTGTTAATCTACATTAATTTTTGATTGTAAGGTGATTGTTGAATATAGTTTATTTTGATTTATTTTTATCTTTATGTATTTCTTCTTATATTTACATTATAGATTTGAATGGTATTGTACTTAACACATTAATATCCATCAGAAAATTCATAAAAACTTCAAAAATCACCCTACTAGGACTAATTCGCTACCTTGGGTGACTTAGTCCCAGTGCAAATTCTACATTTTTGTTTTTTGCATTATGTTCCCCATTTCTATAATTACTATTAGATTCAGTTATTACTTTGTTTCTATATAGTTATTTCAAGTTACACTTGAATCATTAGCATTAGTATTATTCCTTTTAATGGCAATCATAGATCTAGCATTAGATTTTTACAATGTTTGAACATTTTTCAGCATTAGTTCCTAGCTCATTTAGATCAGATTCATCCAAAAAAAACAAACAAAAACTTCACAACATCAAATGAATCAATCAAAACAATACTTCATTTTAGGACAATCATATCATCCAAACCTCTTAGTAGTGATGACTTGGATAAGTTATATGAATCCTTACAAGGTTTCCTCTCACTAAGTTCATCCACTAAGGCTTGTGATGACAAACCTAAACCACTTAGTGACAACTTATCTCCCAAAACTTTTAGTAGTGATGACTTTGGTATGCTAGATGAATCCCTTGAGGATTTAATTTCATAAAGGTAATCCACTAAGGTTTGTTGTGAGTAACCAAAAACAAAATATTTCAATGTCATTCAACCTCAACTTGTCCTTTACCCCCCTTCAGATCAACCTCAATCTTGACCTAAACCTGAATTTACCCTTTATCCACCATAGCATGATGTTGTTGCACACACACACTACACTAGAAATAATCCACAACCACAACAACCTCCTCCAACCTCCTTACCTTTACCAAATCCCATTATGCCTAGTGCTCCTCACCTAAATTCACACCTTAGGGAGTATGATATCATTGAAAAACTTAATAATACTCCCGCAAAATATCCCTTTGGGATATTCTTCAAAATTCACCAAATTATATCATTCCATGCTCCAAACAGCCTTGCAACAAATAGTGGTTCCTCCTAGTAAAAACAAAAGTGATGTGGCAACTCTTCTAAAAGGAAAGAATACAGTTAATGTAGACATTATATTTCATCAGCATGAGCTCCCTCCGTTAGAATTAAGGAAGAAAAATGAGGCCTTTATGATTATTTCCCAATATAATACAATAGGCATCAAAAGAACCCTTGTTGAAAATGGTACTACGGTCCTCCATATGTGTAGTGTTAAACTCTTAGATTGGTTATGTGTGGATAAATCACAAATCAAACCTGATTCCTTATCTATTAGAGGATTTAACAACACAACAAAACAACCACTTGGTGTAATCACTTTACCTATAACAGTCATCTTGGCTACCTTGCACACTCCTATTCATGGCATACCCTATGATATCACATATAATCTTCTCTTGGGAAGGCCATGGATTCATGAGATGCATGTGGTATCTTCGACTCTTCATCGCATAATGAAATATGTCTATAACAACAAAGTATATCAAGTTGCGATAGACCCCGAGCCTGAGAGTTGTTTGCAACTTGAAAAAGGAACAACAAGTCCTTTGAATACTTTAATTCCAACATTTCACATTGAACCTCTTGAGAACAATAAACAAGAAGAAGAATTTGTGTTTAATTTTCTAGATGATGATTAGGGAACATTGAAATTTACACCTTCATTTATGGATAAATACATAATCACCTGCAAAGACAATGAAAAACCAGAACAACCAGTAGTTATGTCAACTCATAATTTAGAAGAATCTCCTCCCACCTCTATCTGATCTCCTTTGGAAGAAAGCACAACTTACACAATGAATTTTGAAGAGATAGATTATCAACATACACCTAACCCAAAAGAAATGGAAAGACTTAATGGAAAAGGATATGCACGTTAGTGAAACAATTGGGCTACAATGGTAAAGGGTGTGGAAAGAATGAACAAGGAATTTTTGTCCCTATTTCAACCTAATACACAAGAAACAAAGACTGGTTTAGGATATTCCATTTCTAAGACAACAAAAGCAACTCAACAAACCTCATTGAACATCAACACCATCACATGTAAACCAAGAACTACGCTTACACTAAAACATCCTGAATTTCTTGATATGAATTCTCCACTATCTTCGGAGTATGTTGAAAGTGATGAAGCCTTGAGGGTATGTGCAGGATCATCATGGAAAAAACAGGCCCTTAAGTGGCAAAAAATTCAGAAAAATCAGAGTTAGGAAACTTGACATAAAAATTTGAATAAGTTATCTATATTATTTCAAAAATATGTAAGAATAGAATCTATAGAAAATTGAATGCAGTTTCTAAACTACTATATTTATTTTAAAAAGAGAAAAATATATTTAGTGAAAATTTGAAATTTCAATGCAGTAGTACTTAAATTTTAGGGAAAAAATAAGAAGTAGGTGTCTGTCTGACCACCCTAATCACAATAAAATGATAATATTTTTTTATAAGAGACATAAGTAGATGACTCATGTCTGGATGTGATGCATATTTTTTTGTAATTTTTTTCCAAGTAAATAATTAATTATGAATTTTTTATTACAACTTTTAAAAAAAATAAAAACTCGTATGTTTGACCACCTTAACTTGGTCAAAACTTCAAAAAATTCATTTTTTTTTTTAATCCTATAGTATATAAAACATAGAATGTGATGCATCTTTTAGATTCCAAAAATGTGACACTGTTTGAAAGTTATAGATGTTTTTCAATTAGCCTATCAATGAGGACTTTAGTCGTAATTTAAATAGAAAATTAATAATAATTATTTATTAAATTCAAAGAAAATCATATTTTATATTGGTGGAAATTTGAGAATCTCCTTTAAAAACCCTTTTCATTTCATAAATTTTGGGTAAAAAAAAAAGTCATCAGCCACATACCCTACAAATACCCATCATATTGCCACTTTTTGGCCCATCATGATCCTGCACATACCCTTGAAACAAATAATAGGTGTTGTTGATAAACCATCTTGTTCAAAATGGAATGTTACTTACGCTATGATAAGTTCCAAGTCACAAAATATTGATGATGTTGAGAAAACCATCATGGAACCATATGATCCTAAGTCTTCTAAGTCAAATGCCCTCCCCCGAGGAGATACAATTGATATACCAATGGACATCAATGACAAAGAGAAATTCATTAAGATCGAGAAGTGTCTTGATGATGAAGAACAAGAGGATACTACACTTTTGCTCCATGATTTTCCTAAAATATTTGCTTGGAAATATTCAGACATGCCAAGAATTGACCCAAAAATTGTGACACACAACACCGTTCTTGCAAATTATGCTAAATCTGTTTGATAGAAGATATGGAAAATGAACTCTAAGATAGCCTTTCTTGATAAAGGAGAGCTTTAAAAACTCCTTGACACAAGTTTCATTTGCCCTATTGAATATTCTCCTTAGATCTCAAATATTCTCCTAGTTGCTAAACTTGATAACCATATTAGGATATGTACGAATTTTCATGATTTGAATAAAGCTTCTTTAAAAGATGATTTTCCACTTCCTAATATTGACATGATCATGGATTTGACTGATGGACATGCTTTTTTTTCATTCATGGATGGATTTTTTGGTTATAGTCAAATCTAGATCAACCCACAAGATCAATACAAGACAACATTCACAATTGTCTAGGGAATTTTTTGTTGGGTTATGATTCCTTTTGGACTAAATAATGTAGCCACAACCTATCAAAGAGAAATGACTTTGATATTTCATGATTACATACATAAAATATTTGAAGATTATGTTGATAACATCCTTGCCAAGTCCTTAACAAGAGAAGACAATGTGAATGTCTTGCGCCAGATCTTTGAATGAATGTGTAAGTACAACATGAGACTCAATCTAAAAAAGTGTCCTTGGAGTATATATTGGGAAACTCTTAGGGTTTATCATATCTCACAAAGGCATCGAAGTGGACACAAAGAAAATTGATCCTATCATGAACATTCCACCTCCTAGGAATATTTCTCAATTATGCACATTACAAGGATGAATTCAAGTCATCCATCATTTTGTTGCTTCTTTAGCTGATAGAATGTTACCTTTTACACATCTCCTCAAGAAGGATGTTCCCTTTTATTAGAATGAGGATTGTAAATAGGCCTTTGAGAGTTTGAAGGAATACCTTGCTAGTCCACCTATACAGCCTACTATGCCAAACAAACCATTCATCCTTTACATCACAACATCTGCTCATGCTCTTGCAGCATTGTTAGCTCAAAAAGATGATAATTATGGAAAAGAACATCATGTTTATTATATTAGTCAAACTCTAATTGATTATGATACCCGATACCCCCAATCAAAAAAACAATGTTTAGCCCTTGTATTTCCTACTAGTAAATTATGACATTCTTTACTAAATGTTGAAATACAAGTCATGAAAAAAAATTATCCTCTCAAACATCTTTGTAACAAAAATAGACCTATCAAGACATTTAGCTAAATGGGTTATGTTGTTGATTGAGTTTGACCTTAAGTTTGTTTTACAAAAATCAATTAAAGGACAAGCCTTGAACAACCATTTAGCTGATGCTCCTTCACCTCTTGCATTACCAGGTAATGATTCTTTTCCTGACGATAGGCAATAGGTGTTTCTACATGGAAATTGTATTTTTACGAATCTAAGTGTAGAACAGGCTTCAGTGCTAGAGTAATATTAATTCCACCTAAAGGAAAGCCTATTCCCTTATCATATCTATTGAATTTACTATGTAAAAATAACACTACCAAATATGAGGCCTTAATCGTTGGAATTCGTGTTGCTTTAATCATGGGAATTAAAGATATCAGGATATTTGGTGATTTGCAATTAGTGATCAAACAAATAAATGGTGTTTATCAAGCTAAACATGATAAATAATCCAAATATAAAGATCTCACAATGTCTTTATTGGAAAAATTTAACTCCTTCACCATTCATAACAGCTCACAAAAAGATAATCGAGATGAAGATACAATGGCAAGTGGTTCTTCTCTTCTATCTCCTTTCGATCCTTCACAAGATATTATATTCACTGTTCATCCCATCATGAAGCCTTCCATCAATGATATCACTACCAACACAAAAGTGGAAACCAAGGACAATTCAAGTGAATGGTATGATGCTATCTATAATTACATAAAAGATGGCACCGTTCCTAAACCTGTAACAAGTAACACTTGTGCTCATTTAAAACAATTAGCCACCAAGTACATAATTTTTGCTGATGTGTTATATTGACAGTCCTTTGACGACATTTTACTTAGATTCCTTAAGGATTTTGAGATCAATATGGCACTCGAGCAGGCTCATGCAGGTAGTTGTGGTGTTTATTTCAGTGCAAAGACCCTAGCACAAAAACTCCTTCGTACAAGCTACTACTAGAAAAATATGGAAAAAGACTATTATGTGTATGTTAAACGATTTCATAAATGTCAAGAACATAGCAATTTATTCCATGCTCCTACTTTTGAGCTCTATGCCCAAATCCTTATTTGGTCATTCTCTATATGGGGGCTAGATATAATTGGCAGACTATCCCCACCATCTTCTGTTGGACATATGTTTATCATCACTACTGCTGATTACTTCATGAAATAGGTAGAGGCTATTCCTCTTCGATCTATGACTACTGAGGTAATATGTTGATTCATTCTTGAGCACATAATTGCTTGTTTTGGGTTGCCTTCTGCATTATTCTATAATAATGACACACCATTTAAGAATAATGATGCAAAGAAATTCTTGGAAACTTTTCATATTCAACATTTTTTTTCAACTCCTTACTACCCACAATCTAATGGTCAAGCTAGATCAACTAATAAATTCCTCAAAGAAATTTTGAAGAAAACTATTAATACTAATCACAAGGATTGGCACACACAACTACATTATGCGCTTTGGGCTTATTGCACAAGTGTTCACTCCTCCACTAGATACACACCTTATAACCTAGTTTATGGTACTGAGGAAATCATGCCCTTGGAGTTAGAAATCCCAACATTATGGATTTCTCTTCAAGGACTAGTTAACAATAACACTTATAAGACAAAATGATTACACCAACTTGAGATGCTCAATGAACAATGCATTAACGCTCTTGAGCATCTCCAAGCCTATTGCAAATGAAAACAACACTATTACAATCTCAATTTCATCCCTTGAACATTTAACAAGGGTGACTTAGTTTTATCTACAAATCAGTGTAATTTCAATGCTAACCCTAATGAATGAGGAAAATTTAGTTCTGATTGGTTATGTCATTGAAAAAAGCATTGGGACTAGTGCATATGTCTTAACAGAACTCAATGGAACAACCCTTAAAGAACCTATTAATGCCATGCATTTGCATCAATATTATGTCTAATCCCTTTTGAATAGTATGAATTATAAAGTAGTGTTGTTAAAGTTATGGGGTCTTGTCCTATACGCTTTCACATTGCTTCGTTCTTAACAAACCCCTGGCATGTATGTCTTAAACACTAAGGTGGTTATTTATAATTACTTTATGTTTCATGCTATTCAAATCCATCTTATGTATTATGATAAGTTAAGTTTAATTTAGCATAACATATTCAAATCCAATACAGTTTCAGTGGATTTGAAGGCGGAGACAGAAGAGGAAATAGAGGAGAACATTTCTAAGCTCTTCGAGACTAGAGTGATTTGTTGATTCAAGGGCTTTTGGCCTAATCTCCCTCAACTGCATTCTTGGATTTCCAACGAATGGAAGCCTCTTATCTTTGGTAAAAAAATTATTTTCCCCATGGCTAAGGGGTTTTTTGTGGCTAAGTTTGACAATTCTCAGGACAGAAACATTATTCTTTGTGACAATTTTTTTAGCTAGGAGAATAAATTTTTGTTGATGATTAAGCCTTGGCACGCTGATTTCAACCCTTCTTTTGAAACTTTTAGCAAGATCCTTATTTGGGTATGGTTGCCTTACCTTCCCCTCCACTTATGGTTTGACCCCCTTTTGGAAGAAGTGGGTGATGCCCTAGGTGATTTCTTATTGGTAGGTGTTGCTACTTCTGACATACTTCATTCCACCTTTGCCCAAATTTTGATTGAAATGGATGTTTCTTGCTGAAATTTTAATTAAAACTTCAAAGGGTTCTTGGATTCGATCCTTGGACTATGAAGGGATTCCCTTCCACTGTAGAAGATGTTTTAAAATAGGTCACATTGCTGCACAATGTGGTTTCGAGAAAAATTCTTCAACTTCTTGGTGAAAAGGTGTCTTTCAACAACATTATACGGTTGAGAAGAATGTTGATCAACATAGGAGCTTTTCTGAGGTGGTTGCCTCAGAATCAAAAGCTCGTGAGGTATCCCCTTTGGATGTCTCTTTTGGTAGGGTTTTTGAAACTGAACATCTTGTTGAAACCCCTAAAGTTCATGAGGTGGTTGCTTCTTAAGCTCTGGGTCTTGGGACACCCCCTCTGGTTGTCTCAAATGGTAGGGTCGCTAAGGCAACCCCTATTGAGTCAACGACTTCCATTTTAGGGGAATGTGCATCGACTTCCCTATCTGGTGGCTCTTCAAAAAAGTCTTTATCTGTGAAAAGGAATCAAGATGTAACCCCTAATACTTTGGCTACTAGATTTCATCTTCATGAAAGTAGTGAGCTAGTGTGGCATGGTAAGGTGGTGCAAGTGGAAGATGGATGGATCGTAGTTAAGGGAAAAAAAGATAAATCCTCTTGGTCATCTTTCGACATGATTCTCCGCTCCCACAAGAAAAATTTTAAATGTAAATCTTAATTGTTCTTCATTTGGAGCTGGTCTTTTTTGTTGGCTGCTTGTCTTTTCTGCAGCCTTGCTCTTTTTTGTTAAAGGGTTCCGGGTCCCTTCAAATTTTATTTTTTCCTATATCAAAAACTTATTCAATTATCATGTTGTATCTAAAATGAAACTACAATATGTTTTATTTAGATCACATACATTCTATTAAATCTTGAAGACATTAATTAAAGTAATCTTGCAAAGGTTCTTTAATTAATCACATTGCCATTTAACATTCACAACACATTTAAATAGATAATAAAACATAAAATGATCATATATATATCCAAATTTTTATGTACATATCATCATAATATACAGCATCACCAAGCTCTTTGAGAACTAGACCCCTTGGTATTTGGTGCTCATGATCCAGTACCTAAACATCATGAGATGGTCGTGTGCAATCGTGATTGTGATCCTCTAAATCTAAGTGCAAACTCCAAACCTTATACTCACCCAACCACCATATGACACTCCTCTGCTATCTGATCCCTCTCTGCCCATAGTCATGCTATCTCTACATGTAGTCTCCCCACCTCTACTCAAGTCTACCCAAGCTAATAGTCCTGTAGTCTCAGCTTACCCAAGTCGTCTCCTCTTGCTCTCATAAGTTGTGCATAGCCTCACAAAAATTTTGAGTGAATCTGACTCCTCCTCCATGATAGGTGGAGGCATGTAATCAGGGTCCATCTCCTCCTCGTTGATGGATGTGGGTACTATCTTTGTAGCAGCCTGACAGTAGAACTCCCATCAATCTCTCATCACTTCTGCAAGGTAGAAACAACACATAATTAGTAAACATCATCATGATATATATGTATAAAAAGAAAAACATAAACATTAAAATGCATTCATAACATCATATATCATCACCTATATCACCAGTCATTGTTGAGCAATCTCAATGTCATCCTAAAAAGGGGGCATGGAGGTTTTGCTAGCCCCCCTTGACTATGAGTACTAGTGTCTGTCGTAGTTGCTACCTGGGATGTCATCATATGGATGGGAGAGGAATCCTCCAACTCGTGTCGGTCCTCAACTCTTGCCTCATCACTCTCACTCAGGGGTGGCTCCTCCTCGTACTGCTCCTCCTCATCCTCGTACTCCTCCTCATCCTCCTCATACTCCTATTTGTCCTCTTCCTCTCCCTCTTGGCCATCATAATCTAGATTTTCCTCCTCATCATACTCATCATCAATCACATCAGTAAATTTATCAGCAAGCCTGTATCGTGTCTCCTTGGCCCTATCCTCTCAGTCATCTCCATCATCTAGTAGAGGCCCTACATCTCCCACTGGCTTGTCCATAAGGAATATTGCTGCTGGTCAGGTCACTTCCCACCACTCCTCATGCTCTCTTGTGGCACCGACATCATCTGCATTAGATACTAGCAGTTGGTCGTGATCAGAGTCATCAGAGTCACGCTCGGCTACATGGTCGAGAGTGAGTTGCACTGTGTCACTTGGTCTCTGGGTACTCCATGCTTATCTCCTAAAAGAGGATCATGCCTAGGGTGGTATTTATACGAGGGTAAGTGCACAAAGTTGATTCCATGAAACGTGGAAGTTTTTTCCTTAACCAAAAAATTGAAATCGGCATTGAGGAAACGGGATCCTGATTTTAACAAACGGGATCCCGATTTTTAAAAATCAGGATCCCGTTATGGTTCAGGATCCCAAGCCTGAGACGAAACGAGATCCCATTTTTTAAAACTTGAGATCACATTTCCCATAGGACCCCGAACCAAAGGAAAAGGAACAGGATCCTGATTTATATTGATATTTTTTTTTTAAAAGACAAATTTCACTGCTCAGCAGACAAGACCCCAAGTATTGGTGATAGTGACCCCCATGATCAGCAACAGGTACCCACCTACATGCCATTTTTTTGCATTTTTATATTTTGAATTGAAATTTTGAAAAAAATAAGTTAATTTAGCATTTTTTTAATTTATTTAATGTTCTAAGCATTTTTTTAACTGTTATAGTAGAATTGAATAATTATAAAAATAGACAAAAAAAATGCAATGAAACTTAAAGGTTTTTTAATAAAAATGAAAAAATGAACCTTGAATTGTGTTTTAGAAACAAAATCTAACTGTTGAAACCTAAATTGTTAGATTAAACCCAAAAAAAAAAAAATTGAAAACCCTAATTGAAAGAAAACAAAAAAACTTGCATTTCAAAACCCTAGAAATTGAAATGAAATAAAAACATTGCATTTACAAATCCAAATAAAGCTTTTTGAAACCCTGAATTCAAATCAAACGAAAAAAATTGAATTTGAAAGCCCTAGTTTGAATTGAAATGAAAAAATTGCATGAAAAACCCTAATTGTTTAAAATTGAAACCCTAAATTGAATTGGAGAAAAAAAATTGTTAAAACCCTAAATTGGAATCGAACAAATCATTTTGATTTTGAAAACTAGGTAATTTCAAGCTCAAAAAAAATCATTCGCATTGCTTAAGTGTTTTAAATTTTATTTTCTTTGTATGGAAAAAATGATATATATTAAACTTTAGTTTCAATATTAAATTATAATTAGATTAGAAATCAATATGTTAAAGAATAGTTAAAATTCATAAAGTTTATCTTGATGTTTGTTTGCAAATTTAGTTAGCAAATTCGTAAATCTAAACACGTACAATTGATTCCAATTGACACTAACTTGCAAGTCTAAATTATGCCAAGGGCCACCCAAACTTCACCCTAAGTTTGCTAAACCCTAGACCCTAAACTGTAAAATCTAAACCCATAACACTAAAGCATTTGAAATTTATGAACCCTAGACCCTAGTCTTTCATTGGACATACCTAAAATTATGTAGGTTCAATGTCAAGAATGGGTCTATTTGGTAGATTTATGAAAACTATTTTGAATATCTAGAATGCCATAAAAGTATAATTATAGCAATTCCAATTGGAAACACTTGGGTACATATATATCATATGAAATTTAAATCTAGGAAGGTGTCTATTATATAGGAGAGTTGATAATACATGGAAAGAGGCTTGTATGTGAATATATGTATTAAGAAAACATACCACATGACCTCTATAGGATTTTTAAGATGTGATCCTAGATAATAATCCACCCATCCTCAATCATAATGGATTCTTTAGCAATTAAGAGAGATTCAATAACCATAAAATTACCTATATTTTGATACTATATAGATTTATGTGGAAGGATAGAAATGGATCAATAAGGAGACCAAGATGGAACCATTTAACACCTACAAGGTACATGTATTACATGGGAAAGGGAGGAGGTACATGATGATAGTTTGGAGGAACTACATGCTATTATTACAATTTAGAAATAGGAGGATGATTCATATTAAAGATAGGTAATATTACAATTTACTTGGGGTTTTAATGAGGATTAGGCTTAAGATTCAATTAGGTTTGTAGTAAATAGTTAGGTTACAATTAGGAATATATAGTAAATATTAATATAGTTATAATACAAATATAAATTAATTTAAATATAATATAATGTAGGAATACATTTAAGATTAGGTAAAGGTTATAATTTAATTAAGTTCCAATTAGGTTTGCAATTCAATTAGGATATGGTTAGGGGTTGGGATCATTTAGCATTCTACTATTGTTAGAGTATGGGTTACATTTAAGATTATTGTTATTTTTATGATATGTATAGATTGATTCATTTTTAACATCATGATACTTTTTTTTATTAGAGGCATAAACACTTTTGACCCAGAGCTAGATGGAACCAATGAGGCTATAGTATGATTAAATTTGGACCTCACTAGACATCTAGATCCCCTTAAGCCATCCTATCACCTCAAATCGTAAATCAATTTCTTAAGGGGTCCCAATATGAAAAATTTATTAAAGGGATCAAAGAAGTTCTTAAAATTTGGTGAAGTTTCCCAAGGCAACCAGATTTAACAATAATAAGATTGTACAAGATTATAATACGAATGAGATTTCATGATCTAGGTTGGTTAGTTGAAACAAGATTAGATCTCAATCAACTATTCCACAAGAAAATGTTCTTCACTAACTTGCAAGTTCATTAAATATTCCAAGGGGCGTGAAAACTTTACCCTAAGTTTTATAAACCCTAAACTTTGAACTCTAAAATCTAAACCCTAAACACTAAACCATTCATTTTGTCCTACCCAACACCATAAAGTGAAATTTGGTTGTCTTAGGAAAATCCATCATATTTCATTCCCTTAGTCCATGTAATTTTGTCCTAGGATCTTACTACATGTACATCCCCTTAAGTTATCCTATTACCCTAAACCCTGAACTCTAAAGTCTAAACCCTAAACCCTAAAGCCATCATTTTTTTTAAAGGCTCTTAATAGAATTTGGTTGCCTTGGGCAACTTCACCAAATTTTATTCATTTGAGCCATGTCATTTTTTTCCTAGGACCTCACTAGACGTAAATCCCCTTAAGCCATCCTGTCACCCTAAATCGTAATTCAATTTTCTTAAGGGGATCAAAGAAGTTCTTAAAATTTGGTGATCAAAGTTGCCATCATGATCTAGGTTGGTCAGTTGAAACATTTGAGTAGATCTCAATCAACTATTCCACAAGAAAATGTTCTTCACTAACTTGCAAGTTCATTAAATATTCCAAATTCTAAACCCTAAACCCTAAACACTAAACCATTCATTTTGTCCTACTCAGGATCATAAAGTGAAATTTGGTTGTCTTAGGAAAATCCACCATATTTTATTCCCTTTTTCCATGTAATTTTGTCCTAGGATCTTACTACATATATCCCCTTAAGTTATCCTATTACCCTAAACCCTAAACTCTAAAGTCTAAACCCTAAACCCTAAAGCCATCATTTTTTCTTAGGCTCTTAATGAAATTTGGTTGCCTTAGGCAACTCCACCATATTTCATTCCCTTATGCCATGTAATTTTGTCCTAGGATCTTACTACATATATCCCCTTAAGTTATCCTATTACCCTAAACCCTAAACTCTAAAGTCTAAACCGTAAACCCTAAAGCCATCATTTTTTCTTAGGCTCTTAATGAAATTTGGTTGCCTTAGGCAACACCACCAAATTTCATTCCCTTATGCCATGTAATTTTTTCCTAGGATCTTACTACATATATCCCCTTAAGTTATCCTAAATCCCTAAAACCTAAACTCTAAAGTCTAAACTGTAAACCCTAAAGCCATCATTTTTTCTTAGGCTCTTAATGAAATTTGGTTGCCTTAGGCAACTCCACCAAATTTCATTACCTTATGCCATGTAATTTTTCCTAGGATCTTACTGCATGTAAATCCCCTTAAGCTATCCTATTACCCTAAACCCTAAACTCTAAATTCTAAACCCTAAACCC
Source organism: Sequoia sempervirens (assembly GCA_007258455.2). Classification (NCBI taxonomy): domain Eukaryota; kingdom Viridiplantae; phylum Streptophyta; class Pinopsida; order Cupressales; family Cupressaceae; genus Sequoia; species Sequoia sempervirens. Next base: position 459,676,809 of record VDFB02281492.1, read on the forward strand.
TAAAGCCATCATTTTTTCTTTAAATGCTCTTAATGAAATTTGGTTGCCTTGGGAAACTTCACCAAATTTTATTCACTTGAGCCATGCCATTTTCTCCTAGGACCTCACTAGATGTAAATCCCTTGAAGCCATATTGTCACCCTAAATCGTAATTCGATTTTCTTAAGGGGTTCCAATATGACATTTCTTAAGGGGATCAAAGAAGTTCTTAAAATTTGGTGATCAAAGTTGCTCAAGGCCCAACCAAACTTAACAATAATAAGATCCTATAAGATTATACAATATCAATAGTTAATTGTATTTTCATTCAAGTAACATGTGCCTTAGACATATAAATGAGGCTTACATATAATTTTATCATCCTATTTCAATTATTTAAGGTCATTTATATTGAATGGCTTAAAGGTATTTCCTAAACATGTATCTTACATCTTGAAATTACAAATCTAATGCAGGTTCACTCATATCTTAAAGATCACATGGATCCATTCAATAATATTCGCAATCCACCTCCACACCATCCATCTCCAACACCTTCACCTCCACCTCCGCCCACTCCACCTCGTAACCGCCCACCTCCACCACCTAAAATCAATGAGCATGCTCTTTTGCAAGCACAAATCAATGCTTCTGCTAGAACCATCCAAGATCAAATCAACATTATTCAAAATGAAGAATGTGTCACACCTCCTGTGAGGATGTTCACATCTAGGATGCAAACCCTTGTTGATGATATCAGGGCTATGGATGGGATCATAGATGAGCATTGACAATGGCTAGAGGAGAGGATAACTCCTAATTTTGAAAAGGAAAACACAAAGAAATGAAGATCTATACAATAGAGAGCTATAATATTTTATAAATTAAAACAATGATCTTAAATAGTTATGAATTTATAAATTTGGTGAACGATGGATATTTTGTGTGATGAATTTATAAATTTGGTTCCAAATGGATATTTTTAGTGACATGAATTTATGATTTTGGTTCTAGATGGATATTTTTAGTGACATGGATTTATGGATTTGGTGGAATTTATGAACTTATAATGAATAGTATATAATAGTATATATTTTATGACTATCTACTAGATCATGATTTCTCCTGCTAAAAATTTGTAATATATATATGTGTTTGTGTGTGTTAGACATAAAATGAGATTTTGTGAATGTTTCAAGTTTATTGTTTAGTATCTATGTGCATGTATTAAAAAATTTCATGTATAGTTCTTAAATTTTGAAATTTGTATGTATGTACATAGTTTAGTTTAATGATTTACAGTACGCATGCAAATTATGAATCATATTTTTTATTTTAAATGTACATGTACATACATTTAATTTTTGATTTTGTATGGACATGCTCTTGAGTTGAACAATCAATGTATATATATGTGCATTTAAATTAAATATATGAGCTTAATATATATGTTGGTCATCCTATTTCAATTAAATATATGATCTTAATATATGTATGCACATGGACTATTTTGTATGATTTAATGCAAGTGCACATTTATATCAAGCATATCATGGATGATTTTAACATTGATGATATCATCAATCCACCACCTCAGCCACAGCCAGATCCACCTCCCCCCCCTCCATCTCCACCTCCACCTCCACCTTCCCCTCACCCTCCCCCTCCCCCCCCCCTCCCCCTCATATGCCACCTCCAGCAGCTATGGCATCTGATGAGGCTCGCTTGAGAGCATGAATAAATGATCAAGTTGCATCCTTACAAAATCAAATCAATGCTATGCAGAGTCAAGCATTGATTCCTCCACATGTGAGACATTTTGCATCTGCAATGCAAAATGTTGTTGATTCCATCAGGATGATCGATTCTAATCTTGATAGGCATCGACGAGACAAAGAAAAAATGAGACAATTTTATTCTGATGGTCTCTCTTACAAACAAATATTAGACCTTAAAATAATGAAATCCCATCTATCCCCCTACTTTCTTGACCCCATTACTCGACAACCCATTCCACCCAACAAATCTAGAATATCCATGAGGTGGTGCATACATCCGCAGATGAGTGCACATTTTTGGGATCGATGGTATATGGTTTTTGATAGTCCCCCACATGCTAATTGGGAGTGCCTATTGTATTTTTTGATAAAACTGTATGTAGAGTTTGTTTTGGGCAAAAGCCCAATTATTTTGATTTTAGATCATTTCAGGGTGTTGGTGGCGGCATGCCACAATAGAGATTAGGGGCAAGGGTTGATCCCCGATGCCTCGTGCATGCACAACCCCTTGTTGTTTCTCTTGGTCCTCCCATTCCTGCACCTGTACATCATCAAGCTCTGGTCTCAACATTCGATTCCCTTAGTACACTCCAGGAGACCTTGATCAACATGCTTCTGCGATAGCGAGTGGGGAGCATAGAGACGATGATGATGATGGAGAATTTTTTATGGAGCTAGTCTAAGTACTGCTCCAGGAGTGTCGAGACCCGTCCCCCATATATGTACTAGTTGTCATCAAGTATACTATGGACCTGATCAGGCAACACCTAGTTCAGGTGGACGGGGAGATTCTGGTGGTTCATTTGGTAGCATCAGTTCATTTGTAGAGTTCCTCGTAGTAGAACATCACCCTGAGGACACTACGACACAAGTATAAATATGCATCTAGATGTACGTTCATTTTATAATAATTTTTATGGTTGTATATATCAAAGAAAATTTTGCAATACATTTTAACAATCAAATTGTTTGGTGTATAGATGACAATAACGATGTAAGGGAAATCATCTGTTCCACGAGTACATACATCGACACCGGTCATACTTGGCAACCCTTATGGGGTATTTTGATTTCAATTTTAAAAGTTATATATGAAATCATAAATTATTTAACTTGAGTTTTAAATTTATAATTGAATCACATATATGTTTCAAATATTCATGTTGGTTTAGGTGAGTCAATCGACATCCACGTCGATTCCTCGTGAGGGATTGTCAAGCACTCCTCCACTATTGAGCGCCATAGATCAGGGGCAGGTACATTCATATTGTAAATTTGTTTAAAGTTTACATTAGTATAGTTACAATTTTATGAGTTTTGAATTCACTAGATATATGAAATGCATGCATGTACACTTGTAAATATTATAAGCGTTAAATGTTTATGTACATGTATGTCTAGGTTGATACCACATTAAGAATGGGCATTGGGAAAACATTTGATGTTGTAGTTACTCGTGAGGCCACTAATTTCCAGGTTGTTTACAAAACTTTCTACACAAAATATGCAAACTTGAATATATATGTATATATTAACCTAATTCAATTGTACATGCTTTGATTTTGATCTTGTAGGACTTTGTTAGTGCAAATTTCAGCCCTGACCCAAACATAGTTACACCACCAGGAGGACATGTACAGCAGGTTCCAGATCAAATGGTAATTTAATTTTTTTATTATATTTAAAGTGAATTATAAATTTTAAATTCAATATATACATAATTTATGATATTTTCACATATTCTTTTTCTTTTATAGCATGAGACACATCTTGTAGTTGAGCATGTACAGACAGGTCCTAGAGAAGAGCCTAGTGCACAACCTCAGAATACGGTAATTAAAATATGATAAATTATGAATTAAATTGAATTAAAAAAAATTAATAATTAGAGTTGTACATCTAATTTTGAATTTCTTTGTCTTGTTTATGTAGATTGATTTAGAGAATTTAGAGGTTTCTTCAGGTGCACCAGAGCATCCAGATGTAGATATGATGGTAATTTAATTTTATGATGGATTATAAATTAAATTGTCATTAAATCATTTTTTATTGTCTTACATCTAATTTCATCTTTCCCTTATGTACAGAGTGTTTTAGGTCATCCACATAGTCTACATGGTGTGAAGAGGTCTCTTGATTATAGAGATAGTACATGACCTAGAAACATGTGATTTTATGTGTTATATTTGTTTATTTCATGGACTATATTTCTTGTTTATCATGTACTCTGTTGGACTTTAATTCATGTGCGCTTAATATATTGGTTTCATGCACTTAATATGTTACATAAATTATGGACTTTATTATTGTTTGAAATTTAATTTACACATGTACATTTATGCATTTTATGTTCATAGTCAAGACATTAATATAGGACATTAATGTGAAATTTAGTGATCTCATACATGGATTAATATAGAACATTTTAATATTTACAATAATCAGTCAATAAATCATAATTTACAAACAAAAGCAATCTATTTATATACTAGAAATTTAGGGTCTAAACCTGAATTGTGTTAAAATATGGATCAAGTTCACATGGATCTTATGCTTAAAATGTGCAGATGCACTTCCAAAATCTACATAAGTTATTATTTTAATATTATTTGGAAATAATCATGTGAATGTAAAGTCTTTGGATTACTGTATATTTAGATTAATATCAAGTTGGTAATGAAAGTCTTTAACATGTCAAATTTAACTATAGGAAAAATTGAGAACATTTCAAAAAGGAAAAAATAGTTATAAAATCAAAATAATCTTCAACTATAATAATGATTGCTCAAAATACACATGAATTAACACAACTAGAGTTATAGGATAAAGCTTTGGGTAAAGGTTACGATTAGGACACAACTAGAGTTAGGGTTAGGTTTCAATTAGGGTTAGATACAACAAGGCTTAGGGATAGGGTTAATTTTAGGACAAGGTAAGGGTTCAATAAGGGTTGGGTTCTAATAATGGTTAGGGTTAGGGTTCAATTAGTATTACAGTTAGAATCATGGTTCAATTCTAACTCTAATTAAAATTCTAATCCTAACCATAACAATACCATAGAAGATTAGAGAATAAAAGCATTAATAAATACTATAAATAATAGTTCATCTAACACTAATTTATAAGTTGTCAAAACAAATAATGACGTCTTAAGGGGGTTTCTAAAGGGGTCATAATAGAACGTCTTAAGGGGATGTCTCAAGGGGTTATAATATGTCTTAAAGGGATGTCTAAAGGTGTCATAATAGAACGTGTTAATTAAGGGGATGTCTTAAGGGGTCTTAAGGGATGTCTAAAGGGGTCATAATAGAACATGTTAATTAAGGGGATGTCTAAAAGGGTCATAATATAACATCTTAAGGGGATGTCTTAAGGGGTCTTAAGGGGATGTCTAAAGGGGTCATAATAGAGCGTGTTAATTAAGGGGATGTCTAAAAGGGTCATAATAGAATGTCTTAAGGGGATGTATTAAGGAGTCATAATACGCCTAAATGTATAGAATATTGATTTGATACATAGAAGTACATAGAGCATGTTTAATTTTGTAAGTATGTATGTACATATATGTCATCTCAAAATGATGTTTACAAAATTTGGATATGCCATCTCAAGAACATCTCAAACTCATGGCTAGAATGTAGTAGGTCTTCACACCACCTGATATCAAAAAGGTACAAGCAATATCAATGAAATCATCAAAACATACATATTTTAATTTATATAAAACTATTTATATGTATAGAACTCAAATACCTGCTTTTAAAAGTATTCCACACATGTTTGTAGGCTGAATCTAGGCATCCTCTCCTTTTTGTTTCAAAGTATGAGATCAATGCAATGATGGCTTAAGGATACAAAAAATGACAATAAATCAATTTTAACTATTAATGTCCAAGCAATATCAATATGTAATCAAAACATGTATTTAAATATAATTTAACTGATAATTACCTATTTTTACCAAGTATTCCATGTTGTCTAGGTTGAATTTGCATGGACTAGATCCTTTTTGTGATTATGCCTTAAGGATATATAAAAGAACAATTTAAATCAATTTAAACTAATAACACACTTGACCAATGTCGAAACATGTATTTCATGTATTTAAAAGGAGAAAATAAAACTAAATCTATATTTACCTGTATTTACTTAATCCATTGTACCATATGTATCCTCTCTTTTTTGCAATGCATCTATGATTGCCTCATGCTCTTCCATAGAAATTGACCATAGCAATTTTTTTGAAGGTCTTCCATGATACCACTCTAGTTTTATATTTGTTGCCACCACCAAATGTGAATAATGCATAATCTTTTTGTGTTTCATAGTCTTCAAATGTAGGTAGACCATTCTTTCTTCTCAAGTATTTTTGTAGCCAAGTGCCAACAACCACCACTGATCCTATTGGAAAACATGTTCAAAACCATCATCAAATAACTTCTCAAAATTTACTTAAGGGGATCAAAGACTTGTTCTAAAAAATTGCTTAAGGAGATCTAAAACTTGTTTTCAAAATTTTCTTAAGGAGGTGTCTTAAGGGGATCACCGTACCTATTGGGTAATGAAAGCCATCATCATCTTCTCGAGGTGTTAACAACTTATGTTTAGTTTCCACACAACGAGCCAACCAATATTCTGTTTGCACTTCATTCCCCTCAGGTGCAATAACTACATACACATGTCCTACCAACAAAATTCAATTTAATAACTTGTGCATATCCATATAACTAATTTAGTATTAAAAAATAACTTAATAAAGCATGAAATAAATTAAATTAAAATTACCTTCTTGTACAAGGTCTGAAACACAATCATAATCTTGAGATGCAAACAATTGATCATTTTCTTCAATAGTTCTTTCATATTGATTATGTGCTTCTATAGGTGTCAACGATCTTTGCTCCCACTATTCAACCCATTCTGTATTTTCACAAGCTTTCCAACCTCCTGAGATACAAAAATGGAAAAAACATGCAAGCTCCCTTGTCCAAATAGTCCATGTGCTTGTTGTCGCACTCCTAAATGAATGCCATTTAGTAGATCCACTAATTGTCTCACAATCAGCTCTAGATACAATGTTCTCTTCTTCCACCAACCAAAAGAATCGATGAACTGTAGAGTAATCACTTGAACTAGGTGTAGATAATCTTCTATTACACCAATCCACAATCTCATGTGCATTTTTAAATTTTACTGAATCCTTGAATTTTAATTATTCTCTAGCAAGAATTCTTTTGACACACGCACCAGCTCCATCATGTTCTCCTTTACCATGCCCAGCTTCAAAAAAGCTCCATATATGTTGGACATTAAGTTCCTTGTGAACCCTACTTAACCAATAGAACATTCTAGCATTTTTGAACTACCCCGTACAATTATCTAACCATATGAGGTCTTCTTTCATATGGATTCCTCTTTGTCTTAAATTTCTATAAAATATACTAAAACAATATTGAACAAACTCTGATGAGTGTAACTGATTGTCACTCAAATAAAAATGATACTCCCTCAAAACTTTTCTATCATCCTCAATGCTATCATCTACATGTCTATAAACAATATGGACAAACATAGCTACTTGCACTAAATTATAATATTGAGATTGAATTTCCTCTTGCGGAGTGAGAGTATAATTCTGCAAAATCGACCATTGAAAGTATAGTACCAATTGTAAATGTGTTTCTACATGCATGAAATTGGCCATCAAGCCATCGAGCATGTTCAGAGTGCATAACATATTTTGGTACAATTTTATTATTAAATTCACTCATAAATGCATGCACACTAACTTTTTATGTAACTAAATCACAACGCTATCCTATTTTTCCATCTTTTAAAGAATAGTGAACATTCCTAAATCTTTTGATGTCTACTAATTGTTGTCCAAAATCATGATCAACACTTTCATGCAAACAAATTCTTAAAAATGAAAGATTTCCCCAGTTAATGCATTGTCCAGAAATATAAGAACTTAAATAAAATAATTTATCATTAGATTTTTCACAAAAAAAACCTAAAATAAACTCTCTTATTGCTTTAGGTGGCATATCAATACCACAATCCTCTATAATCATGTTAGAATGCAAGGTACAACGTATATATCGAAAAACATCATAAAAATAATGAAATTGAACATGTATTTTACAACAACAAGATATTTGTTGTTTATTAATTTTTACATACTAGGGTTTACATTTTTCAAAAGACCTTTGACTTATTTTAATATTACCAAGTAACACTGAATTGCTACAAAATTTTCTATAAAATTCAGTTTGTGTTGTATCTAATAGGTGTTTTGGGTGAGGATCACAAACTTTGGACCCCACCCTTAATTTTAAAACATCTCTAGCATTAGATGAAACCCTAGTATTATCATGCCAATATTTTTTGATCAAAGATTTAATTTCAACATTCAATTTTATATCAAACCTCGGTAGTCATCCACTGAAACTCCAACATTGATTGATAGGATCATTTTCTATACTTTCTCTTCTTTTTGCCGCTCTTAGTAATGTTTTAGGATGCATTTTTAAAACTTCACTAATATTGCTTACCATTCTTTTATTCAAAGTTGTTTTATTAACTATAGTAGTAGTTATAGCTCTTCTTGATGTGTTTTTATCTTTAGATCGACTATTTTTCCCAACAGATTGAATGGCACTAGCAACAGTAGACATAGCATGTTTTAATGATTGATCTTTTTTTTTGGTTTAACATAAAAGCCTAACCTTTTCATTACTTTCCTCATTTTCTGCATTCTCATAAATTGCATCATTAGTTGACATTGAAATGCATTTTTTTTACGATAAAATAATTTGGTGTATATTCTATTCACATGTGTTCTTATTTTCCTCCAAGAAATTTGACCAGGAAGATTATCGAAAACACCACTTCCAATTTTAAAAAAAGTATTTTCATTAAATTCAACATCACATTCTAGATTTTCATCTTCATTTTCATCTTCATCTTCATTTTCATTTACATTTTCATCTTCATTTTCATCAACAAAATGGTTTTCATTTTCATTTTCATCAACAAAACGGTTTTCGTTTTCATTTTCATTTTCATCTTCATTTTCATTAACAAAACGGTTCTCATTTTCATTTTCATCAACAAAACGGTTTTCATTTTCATTTTCATTTTCATCAAAACTATAGGTTTTGTTTTCATTTTCAAGAAAATTATCATTTTGATTTTCATTTACAACAAAAGATTTTTCTTTTTTGTTTTCAACAAATTCTATAAAATTTTCATCTCTCTTAATTTAGTCAATGTCAACATCATTATATCCAGCATCTTGTAAAACTTCTACATACAAATTTACCATTTCACTAACATGTGGATTTGAAGATGCTCCTGAATTTGTGCATATTGAAACATTGTCCTTAACATTCAAAGAGGGATTTGAAGACATGGTAGGACTTGTTTGTATAATCATATTCTTCTCCAAATTGAATCCTTGCAAATTAGCTTCATCTACAACTATGGTATCTTCAATGTTTTCATCTTCAATAGTTGTTGAATTGGTTGCTCCACCATCGTTCATTGATTTCATTCTCATTCTTCTTTCTCTTTGTCTTTGTCTCTCTTTTTCTCTATTTGCTTCAACTTCTTGAGGAGTCAATGTCTTTCTTCTCTTATTATGAGTTTTATCTCCCATAATTATAAAATTCTCAAGCACAAATGAATGTTAATAGTGAAATACTTCAAAATATTCAATCCAAATTGGAAGTTGAATACCTATTAGGACAAAATTCTTCCTCTTGTGTTCCTTAAAACTAGTAGAAAACTACCACAATTCAACTTTAAAAATTGTTTTCTTCATGCTTCCTTTGAAAAATTCAATCCATATTGCAAATTGAAACCTTTTGTTCCTCCAAACAAGCACAAAAATAACACAATTTCACTTCAAAAATGGTGTAGATGATGCTCCCTTTGATAAAATCAACCAAAAATCAAATTCACCACCTGTAAATACAATAACTTATGAAAAATAATTCATTTTTAGTGCTCTCGGCCGTACATATGAAGTTGCAAAGTTGCAAACTTCACAGTAATTTTGCACAGTGTATTTAAATAAAATAAACGGGATCTCGCTTACTATAAAACGAGATCCCGATTATAAAATAGGATCATGTTTATTAATAAGCGGGATCCCGCTCTATAATCGGGATCCCATTCACCGACATTGAATGTTGGAGCCATTATAAAGGTAACAGGATCCCGTTTATGAAATGGGAGCCCGTTCCATTTACAACAGTCTGAATATTGTTGGATGGGAATGGGATCCCGATTATAGTACGGGATCCCATTTATTAATAAATAGGATCCCATTTTTTTAAATTTGAATTTTGTTTTGCATCGTGGGCGGGTTTTTGCCAAAGTTTTTGGTTCGGGAAAAGCATTGGAAGTTCAAACCTAGGCCTTCAACCTGGTTTGACCTACAAGTTGAAGGCCCTAACAATGTCAAAGAAAAATACCAACTTTGGACATATGGTTGACGACCTTTTTTGTAGAATTTTTTGACGAAATTAAAACCCATTCTAGATGAAACAATGCAGATTCTAAATATGTAGTTTGTTTTTCAATTGAATTATTTTTTCTATTTTTCAATTAATTTCTAATAAAATTGGTCCATAAACTTTAAATATTAGAGTTTTTTACTATTTTAATAACTTTTGATCAACATAACATTTTGACAAATGGATTGCACAAGAGAAAAATTTAGACAATTCTTTTCAATTTAAAAAAAAAAATAGAAAATGATAAGTTTAGGTCATCTTATGCATGTCGTACATGACGATTTTTCAAAACAAAAAATCTGCCTAATAAAAAATTAACCAAAAAAAGAATATTCAATAAAAAATTACAAAAAAATATCAAGAACAAGCTTCAGTGATTAATGAAACTTTTCCCAAAAGGATTCAAAAAATTACGATAATTTAAGTCAAAATATGGATTTCGTACACGTGCATGGTATGGTAAAAAAAAAAGACTTTTAAACAGTGGTTTTTAGAAATGCCTATTAAAACTCAATTTTTACAATCTGGGTATTGAAATAAATTACATATTTAGAAACTAGACTCCAAGCACTACATTTTATGATTAGTGACTTTTTTAAAGATTTCATCTCTAAGTGCTTCAAATTTTAAGGTCAAATGTGTCAAATACTGAAAATCAGGGAAAACACCCACTTTTTGGCCAAAAAGTGGACTCAACTTCTTGCACACACCCACCAGTCCAATCTTTCGCATGACCCAATCGTAGTAGAACAATTGTACTACGTGGTCATGACGACCAACCAAAAACCAATCCATCTGTATCCTCCTCAACTATCTAGTATGATTTGGCCACTACAATGTCAGCTAATAAGGTCTCCAAAGGTCCTTGTCCTCATCCAGTTAGTCATATCATACCCTCCAAAAGTGCAAATCACCATACTGCCATAGTCACCTTAGAGAGTAGTCAAAAGCCTGAGGATACCCTACTACTATAGCATATGGATAACTGACTAGTCTAGTGCATGTAATATACTCAAGACACCACACTTGTAGAAGTGTGTAGTGCACCATACTATCCACCTCTCAGAATACAAATCACCCAAGATCATAATTTATAGATGTGCCAACATGCACTGACTCTAGGCGTATATTGTCCTTTGCTCTACCATCCCTCAAATCAAGTGGACTAGTCCTCCCTCGAGATGCACACCCTGACCATCAGGGATGAGAACTAGTGCTACATTATGCATCATAATTCATCGAACCACTGGTGCCTATGAATATAATAGTATAGACAAATCAATCCATCTTCTAACTCATGCATCATGAATGGGACCATCTAAACAATACTATAAATCAACCCTCTACTCATGGAAGGTGCAGTCTTTGCATAACTGTACTCACTCTCCTCACATCAACACATGGAGAATCTGATGTACATCCTCCAATGTGATCATCTTTCCTGTAGGCAGATGAAAAGTGCATGTATCTACATTCCAACTCTCATAGAGAGCAATCAACATGGCAATGTGGTATCTCATAGGAGGCATAAGATATGCCCAATAGATTCCCATAGCTTGAAGATGCTTCATCTCCTCTACTAATAGTATTGGAGCCAAATCTCTCAGGAAGCTCAGCTATCGCCCCCCTAATCATTGTCGTGATTAGGTAGGTACCTATCAAATTTACACAAAAATGCTCTAAAACTCATCTAATATCTTTAATTTTTACAATATTCATCATGAAAATGTGCTAAAGTCCATCTAGTGCACTTTCCTAAAGGCCATAGACACTTTACAACCCTTTTGGGACACTTTTCAAAGAAACGAGACACTTCACGAAGAAATGGGACACTTTGCGAACAAAAGGGACACTTTGCAAACAAATGGGACACTTCATGAAAAAAGGGGACACTTTGTGAATTTTTTTCCAAGATCCTAAATTAACCTAGATATCCATTAAAAATCATTAATTCATTACAAAATCACAAAGTGAAGGTTGCAAAATTGACTCACCTCATGTTGACGCTCGTCATGTGCCATCTGATCCCTGAGAACATCTAAATGTGCAGGTGTGTATCCATGTCTACTCAGCATCTTCTCGTCTCACTTATCACTCTCAAGCTACAAGAAGGTAAAATGAAATAGTAAGTGACAAATTACTTTCCTTTATCTCTTTTAATCTATTTTCATCTCTTTTTACTATGCATTAAATTAGGGTTTCTTCTACCTTACACATTAGTGAAGTACTTTTTCTTTAAACTAACATAACGAGAGCTAGGGAACTCTATTTTCAACACTGTTTGATGCATTGGAATCATTATTCTACACCCAACATCATCAAATGTCTATAATTATGTGACATGGTACTTGGAAATGTCCTTTGATATGATACTTCTTGTTCAATGTGGCTAGATTGCTACCTTGATTCCACCTTCGTAAAGCAAGCGAGATCAAGGGGGCATACATCTACCCTTGAATTTGATTTATGAAGTTAAGCAAAAGGATTTTTGACAACTAATGAATTTGAGCTACAGGATGTAGTTCCTAATGTTGTGTTTTTACAGATAACTACATTGGGGGATTCATTCTCCCATCTTTTGAATGAGTATCATTTTATAGTAAAGTGTACTATTTAGAGTACTTTAGCTTACATATGCACGTAGAGTCATATGGGTGCTAAAGTGGGGGCTTAATGTGCCACTAAAAATTTTATACTCTTAAAGAAAGAGACAATTTTGTGATAAATTTGGTCCTACTTTAGACACCTTGTTTCAATCACCCCTTAAAAATTGCATTTATAGGCCATAACGCTCATGATTTTGGACTTTCAGGCCTATTTCACTCATAAACCACTTAAATCCTGACAAATACCACTCAAACCACTCAAATTTCATGAAATCCACCAAAAACATTCTTGGTGGGACTAAGTCACCCAAGGTGGCAACTTAGTCCCTTTTGGGGTAGTTTCCACTTTTGAGCGGGAAAATCATTGACCTAATTCAAATTTTTGAGGGATGTTGGCCTATGAAGTTAAAATAATGAGTAATTCGGTGCTAATGCCTATAAATACATGTTTTAAGGTTAGTTTTTCACATCTCCCAGTCATTTTACAAAGCAAAATCAAAATTCAAGAGCAAAGTATCTTTCACAAGAAGATTCAATAGCATTTCTACAACAAAGTTGAAGCTTAAGGGCAGCAAATTAGGGTTTTTGTAGGTCTTCAAGATCACTTTTTGTTTAATAGCTTACATTGAAAAGGGTTTATCATGGATGCCTATGGTGAATCATGGAGAAATCTAGGTTGAGGAGATGCAACTAGCCATCAAATCACAACTAATGACTTGTTTTCAAAGTGATTCCATCTTCCATTTTTTTCATATCTTCAGACTTAAGGTTTGCATAAAATTCACATGTCATTTGCATTCATTTGTAATGTTGTAGGGTTTCTTGAAGTGAAGTCTTGCATCATTCAAATGCCATTTATTTATCTTATTCTAGCACATTAGAATAGGGTTTTGTCTCATTTCAACTTTTCCTAGTCTTAGACACACTTAAGGCTAGGGTTTTATGCAAATTTTCTCTTTCACAAAGTTTAAATACCAACTAGGGGTTTGATCGAGGAAAACCCCCCATTATAAATCAAAATATCTTCTATTTTTCAGGCTTTTTCAAAGATTCAGATTTGGATTTCCGTCAAAAAGCAGAGTGTAGGTTGTGGGCTTTCGTTTCCACTTTCGGATTTGCAGAAAATTCAAAGTGGACTAAGTCGCCCATAGTGGTGACTTAGTCCCACTATACTTCCTTTTCAAAAAAATTTATAGTTTCAGATACCCTTTTGGCAGAAACAACTTTTTGGGCAGTTTCACTAATTTGGGACTAAGTCGCCTAGCCTAGCGTAAGTGTCCCAGTTGACTCAAAAATCAAAATTTCCAAAATTCTAGAGGTCTCTGTAATCTAGAGTCAGCTCTTCATTAGTTTCCAGGTGCATAGTTTATGTCTTCTATCTTTATTTTGTCATTTATTGCATCTATTTCACCTTTCTGCATATCACACTAAGTTTTCAAACAAGTTGCTTTTCTTAGGTCTTGTGTCATTACATCATTTTATTTCCAGATTAGTGCATTAGTACATCATAATTAGACATAATACATCTCATTTTCATTAACTTTGAGTGTAGAAATCTATATTTTGGACCCCATTTCTTTCTCCTTTTAGGTGAAAAACCCTAGAAGGAGCTAAAGCAGTGTGGGCAATCCAAAATAATTGTGCAAAACAATCTTCTAGGATTCTGCATCATTCATACCTAATCCCTCTTCTACTAATTTGGGTTCATCCATCTTAGTATTCAAATAAAAAATACATCTCCAATCATCAGGTGAATAACTTTCAGGTGATTGTATATGCCTTGTAGACCTACGAACAAGTTGAGTTGGAGGTTCTTCCTCCTCTTTTGAAGATCAGAGCTAGATGAGCTCTCCTCAACTTTCTTAGGTGTAGAAAGAAATTGAATCACATCTTCTTGTTTACTTTGTTTTGGCTGCAATGTAATAGAAGAAGGCTCTGTTTCTTTAAAAATAACACTTCTACTATGTATTACCTTTTGTGCAAAAGGATCCCAAATCTTGTATACTTTCACACCATAACTATATCTAATGAAGATACATTTTATAGTTGTATTCTCCAACTTTGTTCACTTCTCCTTTGGAACATGTCTATATGCCTCACTACGAAAAACTCTAAGATGTCTTAATGAAGGCTTGCGACCTGACCATGCCTATATATGCATCTTATCAACAAGAGCTAATGTAGGAGAATTCTTAATCAGGTAACAAGTAGTGGCAGCAAATTCAACCCAAAACCTTTGTTCTAGACCAGCACCACTCAACATACCTAGACGTCTCCATATGTGTCCTGTTCATTCTTTTTGCAACTCCATTTTTTTTTGGAGAATATGGAGTTCTCTTTTATCTATGAATACCACAATCTTTATATAATTTATCAAAATCATTAGAGAAAAAATCACCGCCATTATCAGTCCTCAAATATTTTATTTTCTCTCCAATTTACAACTCAATCATTGCTTTAAATTCTTTAAATTGATTGAAAAAATTCATATTTACTCTTTAGAAAATATACCCATGTCATTCTACTATAATCATCAATAAATGAAACATAATATGTGGATCTACCAATTGAAGGAAAATCTACAGGACCAAACTCATCAGAATGAATAAGACCAATACATCAAAATATTTATGAGAGCTTGAGTAAAAATGAACGCAGTTTTATTTTCTATTAATACAATGCTCATAGAAATCAAATTCAAGATTACAATCAAACAAACCTTTAATGAGGTTTTTATTTTTCAAGGTCCTTAGACCCTTTTCTCCAATGTGGCCAAGTGTTTGGTGCTATAACATAGTTCTCTTTGCATATAACTTTGATTTAGAAGAAGAGCACCCTTGGGTACCCAAAATCCATGACCATCTACTAAAGGTGAAATCCTCACTTCTTCCACGGAATTTATTTTCACAGAAGTACTATTGCACTCAACAATGCATCCATCAAGCTTATATAATGTGCCATATCTAACACCTCTAGCAATCACCATAGCACCTTTTACCATCTTGCATCCTACATTAGAAAATACTACCTACACACCTACATCTATTAGTTTTTTCACAGATAACAAATTTCATTCTAAACCAAGGATATGCAACACACCATTAATCCTTTTTACTCTACCCTCAAGAAACTTGATTTTAACTTTACCATGTCCAACAATGTCTAAATAAAATTCCTCATATTCTCAAAACCAATCTCTATTAAAGTTCATATGGAAAGATTCACCTAAGTCAATTAACCATACATCATCACCCAAGTACACCTTACCTCCATCAAATTCTTCATATTCACAAAACCAATCTCTATTAAAGGTCATATGGAAACATGCACCGAATTCAATTAACCATGCATCATTACCTACATGAGTTTCCAAAGCTACAATAAATGTGTCACCATCTTCCTTCTCGGACTCAAAATCATAATCAAATTTCTTCTTTTTCTTCTTTTTCTTCTTTGTAGTCCTTACGAACATGTCTATGCTTACTACAGTTCCAACAAATAACTTTGGACTTTCTAGGAGACTTAGATCTCCCCTTGGACTTGCATTTGTCATGCTTCTCATTATTCTTGCCTTTTTCCTTAGGTCTTCCATGAAAATTTAGGGCCTCCTTGGCACTTATGAATACCTTCCTCCTCATCTCTTTAGAAAGAAAAGAACCCACCACATCTTTAGTCTTCAACATAACAGAAGTACTCCCAATAGTCATAGAAAGAGAATTCCATGAATCTGGAAAAGAACAAAGCAAGATCTCACATTTCTCTTCCTCGTCCATTTTTACAACAACTAATGCCAATTGAGCCACCAGCATGTTGAATGCTTAAGTTTTTCCTCAAGAAAATATTGTTCACTAAAGATTTGGCTTGATACATATCACCAAGCTTCTTCCATAGTTTTTGTGTAGAGGTCTCTTCATGGACATTGATTAAAATAGAGTCTACCAAGCATAATCTAAGTAGACCCTTGGCTTTACAGTCCATAACATCATATTGAGAAGCCTGAGTAGGATCTATAGGCCTTGAAACATTATCATCAACATCTTAGAGATCTTGATCTATCAACAAATCCTCCATCTTTAGCTTCCATATTTCAAAATTATTTTTATAAAATTTATCCACCTATATTCTCCCTAATGAACTTTCCATCTGAAAATTGTTGCAACAAGATCACAAAGTGTCTTCTACAAAAGCTCCCACTCAAATCTAGATTAGTTTAAAAAAACCCAACAACCCACAACTAAAACCAAAGGTGATCAGGCTCTTATACCACTTGTAAGGAAGCTAAGGTAGCAGAACAACTTCCTACACTAATTTTGATTTAGGAGAATAATGCAAAAAATTTACAAATCTTAAATATTTATAGAAACTTAAACAAAAATAGACATAAATATCATGCATGGGTATGTGCAGGATCATGATGGGCCAAAAAGTGGCAATATGATGGGTATGTGGATGATGACTTTTTTTTTACCCAAAATTGATGAAACAAAAATGGTTTTTAAAGGAGATTCTCAGCTTTCCACCAATATAAATTATGCTTTACTTTGAATTTAATAAGTAATTATTATTCATTTTCTATTCAAACTACGACTAAAGTCCTAATTGATAGATTGAAAAACATTTATAGCTTTCAAATGGTATCACATTTTTTAAATCCAAAACATCCATCATATTCTATGCTTCGCATACTATAGGATTAAAAAAATAAAATTTGAATTTCATGAAGTTTTGACCAAGTTAAGGTGGTCAGACATACGAGTTGTTTATATTTTTTAAAAGTTGTAATAAAAAAATCATAATTAATTATTTACTTGGAAAAAAATTACAAAAAATATGCATCACATCGGGACATGAGTCCTCTACTTATATCTAAAATATTATAAAAAAATATTATCATTTTATTTTGGTTAGGATGATCAAATAGACACCTACTTCTTATTTTTTCCCTGAAATTTAAGTACTACTGCATTGAAATTTCAAATTTTCACCAAATAGATTTCTTTTTTTTTAAAACAAACCTAATAGTTGAGAAACTACATTCAATTTTCTATAGATTCTATTCTTACATATTTTTGAAATAATATAGATAACTTATTCAAATTTTTACGTCAAGTTGCCTAACTGTGATTTTTCTAATTTTTTTGCCACTTAAGGGCCTATTTTTTCCATGATTATCCTGCACATACCCGCATACCACAATACAATTATTTACGTGGGGAAAACCCTTTAGATGAAAAACCCCACAGTCAAAAAGCTACCCAATATCTTATTCAAAAATCACAAAGATTACAATATACTTGTAGAGCAAGCTTCTCATATGATTATCACCACTTAGAGATCTAGAGGAAAAACTGCCACTATCAGACTCTCAAAATACATCACAATACACGGCCATAATACAAC
Organism: Sequoia sempervirens; assembly: GCA_007258455.2. Taxonomy (NCBI): domain Eukaryota; kingdom Viridiplantae; phylum Streptophyta; class Pinopsida; order Cupressales; family Cupressaceae; genus Sequoia; species Sequoia sempervirens. The sequence continues at coordinate 459,695,094 of VDFB02281492.1, forward strand.
ACCCTCATAAAATAGGGTTGTATTCTAGGGCAAGTCAAACTAATAGAATATTGATTATCAAATATGAGACATAATAATGAATGGTCCAAATTTACAATAATAAAAAATTTCTTTCAAGGGGAATCCCCCCATGCCCCCCCTCCTTGTCACCATTAGATGAACAGTACCTTATGCGGTTATCTTCCTATTATGACTCTTGGAGAGTATCCATGATTAACTTCCCTTTTATCCCTAATGGGGATTCTTTCTTTTCTACTAAGGAATTCTCTATTATCCTATCTATAAATTTTCATTTTGGTTTTGAACATGAATCCCCCTAAACTTCACTTAGACTCTTAAAATACATCACAATACACAACCATAATACAACATGTAATAACCCTCATACTGTTTAGACTTATTAATTTCTATGTGTTAACTTGATACGTTGATTCTATGATGATACTCTTATTGTTTGCTTTGGTTGGTTTGAAGTTTGATGATGTTATTCCTTTAGTGGACATGATCATTTGATATGAAATTATTAGTATGATTTATGATACTCTGTGTGTTGATTGGATTATTGTTTATTCAAATAGTTGTCATTAATGTTTTATAGGTCGATGTGATGATTCTATGGTGATCATGTTATTTGAATTCAATATTATTTTATAATGCAATTGTTTAATAATTAGTTATGATGCAGTAGTTAAATATCATGTTATCTTATGATCAATTTGGTTAGAAATGTTAGCTCGTCATTGATATTATAATTGTTAGAATAGAGTAGGTGAGAGGACAGTGTAGCATCACTCGTGAACGAGTGCCCTACTACACTGCAATTCCTTCTCACGATAGGATGTTTGATTATATATATACATGTGCTACTTGACGTTTATTTAGATGCAGGATTGCAGGAATAAGTCTCGATTCCACCTGCTTCGGTAGGACAGGGCGATCAATAAATTAACCCAATGGGTAAAAATGTTGAAAAAGGGAGTAGGTTTGGAAGTGTCCCCATCCCAAGTCTGTCATCCTATTGTACGTTGTTGTGTCATGACTAAATTTTTTGTCTCGTTGATTGTGTAGTTTGATTGTTGAAGTATTCATTTTATTTATGGTTCATGTTTATTTAATTAATCTTATTTGATAAGATAATTGATTAAAGTTGTCTAGTTGTTTTAATTTAATTGCGAGTTAGTTAAAAGTCAAATTTAAATATATTATAAATTTAAAGTGATTTAATTAAAAGTGCAAATAATTATAATTAAATTAATATTATTGAGGATAATTAAATAATATCTTTTATTAATATTAAATTAGAAAATAATGTGGAGATAATATTTTGATTAAATAGATTATTTTTATTAAAATTGTAGATAAGTGTGCTTTTAAAAGCTAGAAAAAGGACCAATAAGAAAAGGGGCTTTTTGAAAAAGAAAGTGGAAGAGCTTTATTGATTATTTATTTTTATTTTTATTTTTTTTTATGAGGAGATTATGGACACACAGAAGAAGGGCTCTGTTGTTTTTTGGTTTTTGAGAATCTAGAAATAAAAAGAAAAGAAAATAGTTTTGGATGGGTTGGGGGAGGTAGAATAGTTGTTTGAAGAAAAGATAGATTTGAAAAGGGAGCTGCAGAAGGAAATTGAGAGGAGGCTTCATAAAGGATTCTTCACCAGACGAAGGACTCCAGATTCGAAAGGAAAATTGCAAGAGGAATTCGAAAGAAGGCTTCAGAAGGGATTCTTCTTCAGACAAGGGACTCCAGGTTTTCTCCTTTTAAGCTATCAATATTTTATTGTTCTGTAAATGAATCTAGTTGCTAGGTTTTCGAAAATTGTATGAATGAAGTCTTGTGATTTGAAAATTCGTTCGTATGAAACCCTTAGATCTTCTATTGAAAACATAGTAAATCTTTTTGAAATTTTATAGTTTCATAGTGAAATCTTCTGTTTTGGAATAAAATTCATCTTATCCTTCCCTTATTTCATTTTGAATATAGTTTAAACCCTTGTGATATTGTTTGGAAATTTGTGAAATGCTGTTTAAATTCAATAAAACCCATGTGAAATGGATTTAACACTTGCAAAATTTTGTTGGATTTAGGAGAGAAAAATCAAAACAGGAAACTTGCAATAGAAAACTTGAAGAAGTTCAATAGGACATTTTCATATCAAACTGAAAACTTAACCTAGAAATTTGTGTTGGAAAATCTATTCTTTTTCAAATTAGTGTGGTGCATTTGCACAGTTTGAATTGAGAAAAAGGATTATAGAAATATATATATATATATTTGTGCATATAAATTTATATGATGAAGAACTCTGTTGCATCAAAACTGCTCTTTCTGAAAAAAAATGTCCTCAGAATACAAAGGAATCCGTAGGTTTTATTTTTATTTTTTGTTTTTTTCTTATTAATAAAATATAAGTTTTTTTATTTTCACGGATAAAAATCCGCCATTCGTCACAAGGGGTCATTTTTTTAATAAGAAAACAAAAATTTTAAGATTAAAAAATAAAAAAAAATTGATGGGGTTTGTTTGGGGTGGGGGCACTTGGACATGCCCACACAGTGCGCCCCAGCAGCAACCCCCGTGTGGGTGAAATGGGGCTTACATGTGGGGAGATTAGGGCTTCGGCCCTTGGTTTATTTTTTAAGAAAAATTTGTTTATTTTAGTTTTTTTTAATTATTTTATATAATTTATATTATATTTTATATATTATATATAATATTTAATATTATATATTATATAAAATATAATATATTTAATATAATAACTTAAATGAATTTTATTATTATTATTTAAAAAATATATATATTATTATATATAGTTAATGAGTAATGTGTTATGTGGAAATTTTAAATGGGAGATAAATTTTATATTTAAATAAATTATTAATATACAAATAGAATGATATTTTATTTGACATATTAGGATAATGTTAAATATTAAATGGAAGTTTTATAATGATTATCGCATTGTTAAAAGGAAATGCAATTGACGTATGATCAAAGTTTTTATTTAAAATATTGATTTTGATTAATTAGTCTATTTTATGTTTGAAATATGGATTAAGCGAATTAGTTGAATTTGTTTATTTATTAAATGTCTTGATTTTGAATATGTTCGTGAAACTTAGAGATATAAGAATGATTTGTTTTAACTGAATGAATTTGTTATTATAATACTTCGATTATGAATACAACTGTTAAACGTAGAGTAAGGGTGGTTATTTTACTCAGATGATTTTATTTATTGGAACGTTTTGGTTAGGGAAGTTAATTGTGAAATTTAGAGTAAATGATTGGGTTGTAAATACTTCAATGTTGGGAAATTAATTTGGTGTTCTTGATTGAGTTAATGCAAGATTGAAAACTGTGTTTGACTGGGTTTAGGAAACCCTAACATTAGATAATGAGTTGCCTGGAATGCTCTTCTGTCATGTTTCTTTTATTCTCCATGTCGGACAATTGGGGTTAAGGGTCTATGTAAGTCTTCCAGAGAGGTCCTCTAGAGTGGGATGTTTTGTGTAGAGGTTTATTTTGTGAATCACCTTGGGAATGGTATAGAGTTGTACTATGATGTGGTACCCAATTTCCACGAACAAGAATTTTGTGCCTCCTTGGGAATAGGAGATGGTAATGTGATTTGTTCCTCCTTTGGAAGGAGTGTGTTTTCGTATTTGGTTTCCTCCAGTGTTCGGAGTGAGTTTCCTTGTTTTGTTTCCTTCTTGGATTAGAGAGGTTATGTTGTCTTGTTACCTATTGTGGTATTGTACCTTGTGTGTTGTCGATAGGAGAGTGGCTCTTTGTGGGGGTCCGGCACACAAAGGGGCGCCAGGGTAACTCACCTAGAGTTTAACTAAGTGATAATCTAAAAGAATTAATGGGGATCTTTCACACTAATAAAGATAAAGAATGTCTCTCTCGTGAAGCAAGTGAATGATAAGGCTCGAGATGAGATGGGACGCATAGTTTTGCGTGAGGGTCCGGCGGCCGGTAGAGGCAAGCAAGGGTAACCCAAGATGGGGGTCCGGTAGCCTAGGAAGGTTGAGCCAGGGTAACTCATGGCAATTTATGCATGACACTCTTCCTATGTCAACAATTAATCAGTTATTATGCGATGTTCATGATCTTTGTTCTCTGGAAGCATTGTAACCTCGTGTTAAGTGATGTTGTGTTTGTAGTGGTTAAGTGACTTATTGATTTCTCTTTGGTTATTGTTGTAAGTAATCTTTGATATTATGCCTTGAGTTTCATTGATGTTGTGAGTGTGACTAGTTGTATTTTGTAAAGGTGGTTATTGTTATGTCTGGAAGTGATGTGTTGTGCCTTTTGGATTTGTCATTGTGAGTTTTCTAAGTGGTCTTTGATGTTAAGTTGTCTTTCGATAGTTAGTTTTGTGTTATTGTTAGGCGTGCTTGGTCGGGGACCCTTCCTTGTCTACTCTCAGCACGGGGGTGGTTGGGTGGAACGTGCTTCGCACCCCGTTGGGTTTCCCTTCCTGTTCCAGATATATCTTTGATTGCAGGGTTTTCGAGGATGTTGATGATCCAGTAATTCTAGTACCAGATAGATGTATGTGATACTTTTGATGTAATATATTCATTGATGTATTATCTCCCACATGTGTTGGGATGACCTTGTTGTAATTGTATATGTGGTTATTGAGATGTATGTTAAGACAGTTGTATTTTACTATCATTTGGATGTAATGTATATTTAGGCCATGTATTTATTTAGGAACGGTCCTTTGTAATAGTTGTGTTATGTTGTGTTATATATGTGGTAGTATAAATGCTTCATGTCTTTATAGTATCTTTCGTTGTCTTATGTACTTATGTTATGAATATGGTTATTGTTTAATGGATATTTTAAATGATGATATAGGAATGAATGGTTTACATAACTGTTTAATTACTGTTATCTTATTATCATCATATTGTCTAATCTATTGTCTTGGTTTGGGTTAGAATAGTAATGTCACCTTGTGTACCCCAATGGAATTAGTTGTGTAACTTAATACATTGTTATATTAGAATACTTAAGTATGTTTATTATTTTCTTTAAAAAAAAAATTGTTCTATTGTTATTAGTTCCTTTGGGGTTCGCATGGCGGGGCGTTACATCTTGTATATTTAATATAATAACTTAAATGATGTAATACCCCTCATACTGTTTAGACTTATTAATTTATATGTGTTAACTTGATACGTTGATTCTATGATGATACTCTTATTGTTTGCTTTGGTTGGTTTGAAGTTTGATGATGTTATTCCTTTAGTGGACATGATCATTTGATATGAAATTATTAGTATGATTTATGATACTTTGTGTGTTGATTGGATTATTGTTTATTCAAATAGTTTTCATTAATGTTTTATAGGTCGATGTGATGATTCTATGGTGATCATGTTATTTGAATTCAATATTATTTTATAATGCAATTGTTTAATAATTAGTTATGATGCAGTAGTTAAATATCATGTTATCTTATGATCAATTTGGTTAGAAATGTTAGCTCATCATTGATATTATAATTGTTAGAATAGAGTAGGTGAGAGGACAGTGTAGCATCACTCGTTCACGAGTGATGCTACAATGTCCTCTCACCTACTCTATTCTAACAATTATAATATCAATGATGAGCTAACATTTCTAACCAAATTGATCATAAGATAACATGATATTTAACTACTGCATCATAACTAATTACGAGTGATGCTACACTTTCCTCTCACCTACTCTATTCTAACAATTATAATATCAATGACGAGCTAACATTTCTAACCAAATTGATCATAAGATAACATGATATTTAACTACTGCATCATAACTAATTATTAAACAATTGCATTATAAAATAATATTGAATTCAAATAACATGATTACCATAGAATCATCACATCGACCTATAAAACATTAATGACAACTATTTGAATAAACAATAATCCAATCAACACACAGAGTATCATAAATCATACTAATAATTTCATATCAAATGATCATGTCCACTAAAGGAATAACATCATCAAACTTCAAACCAACCAAAGCAAACAATAAGAGTATCATCATAGAATCAACGTATCAAGTTAACACATAGAAATTAATAAGTCTAAACAGTATGAGGGGTATTACACAACACCCTCATAAAATAGGGTTGCCTTCTAGGGAAAGTCAAACTAATAGAATATTGATTATCAAATATGAGACATAATAATGAATGGTCCAAATTTACAATAATAAAATATAAATAAAATTTTCCTTTCAGGGGGAATCCCCCCACGCCCCCCCTCCCCATCACCATCAAATGAGTAGTACCTTATGTGGTTATCTTCCTTTTGTGACTCTTGGACAATATCCATGATTAGCTTCCCTTTAATCCCTAATGGGGATTATTTATTTTCTACTAAGGAATTCTCTATTATCCTATCTATAAATTTTTATTTTGGTTCTGAACACGAATCCCCCTAAACTTCACTCACCCTACCAATTACACAGATTATTTTTGAGTTTTGCATGAATTTTAAGTTCATTTTTTTTCTCTTACAACATGCCTTCATCATGCTTTCCTATCTAAAAAGAGTCACTTTTCCTTACTTTCAATAATCCTTTCTTTAATTTTTTTCTAACAGCAACTCCTAGGCATTCTTCCTATGCTCAAGGTGGTGGTTAACCCCTTGGTCTTGCTCCATAGGAGGGATTTTTGAAGCGGGGTCAAGAATTACAAGATAAAGTTCACAAATTGGTACTTTTGAGCTAGAACATTGAGTTCCCCTACTTCAACAACTATCTAAGTATGTTCAAGGTCTACAATAGTAGCCAATGAATCATGTAGTTTTGTTTTTAATCAATTTTTATCTTATTAGAGTTAGGGATTTCATTAAATGAGAGTGGGTTGACCTCTATACCTTGTTTGGTCAAGCTATTATATGCCACCTCACCCCTTTTCTTATTAAGGCTTGAGGGTTTTTTACTATTCTTTTGTAAGATCATTTTTCCTTTTAAGATGGGGTAGTTCCTCCTAACATTCCCTTCTTTTTTACATAGGAAGTAGGAGTTTAATGCTCCTAGGACTTCTATTTTAACATAGGTCTTTTTCTCATTTTATTGAATTATAATTTCTAGAATATCAACACCCAAATTTAAAGAAACCAATAACCTAGCATCCCTACTCATCAAGGAAAAGTTATTTTCTGCTAGTCTCATTACATTGCCCAATGGGGAAATTAATTAGGGTAAAAACACCCACATCTGAGGGGGCACATCCTTAACCATCGCCCATCTTAGGTATGAAAGACCTAATATTTCATCATTTAGGGTATTTGTGGACCAAGCCATTGCTTTAAATACAAATCTTCCTACATTCCAATACTGTTTCTCAAGGATTTTTGTTTGCATAGCATGATCTTTATAGAACACAACAAATAATTCTCTTTGCAAAATTCTGCAAAATGTTAGTTGGATGCCAATTTTTTTATGCCAAACATTGTTTAACCATTCATCTAAGAATTTTCTCACCAAAATTTTGTTACAATCTAAGGCTGTGAAAAATATAACAACCTTACTTAGTCTACTTTCTTCTTTATCTATGACCTCTTTCATGTCCAAATTAGGGGTGAGCAACAATTTTTTCAAGCATAAGAGAGGGTACTTACCATTTCCTCTGACTTCTTGGGGTCTAGATTCCACACCATCACCCACCTTAATGAATTTTTCCAACTACATTGTAGAGAATTGTTTGGCACCCACCATAATGTCTTTCAATGAATGTTTAGCCCCTTTAACATTGTTAGTTATTGAAACCGATTCATCTAAGATCATTCCAGACCCATTGGGTAGATCACCACTAACCAGTACATCACATTCCATTAAGCCCTAGTACCTTTTTCCCTCCTGAAGGACAACATAAAGAATAAAACATTAAAAAATAGGATTGAAATGTAGTATTCAAGCAATAAATGGATATAAAGCACACTCATAAATTAAATACAAATTATCAACTAAGAGATGGGAAGGAAGGTAGGGTGAGAGTACATGGGTTAAGACATCTCAAACCCTTAATGGCCTACGACCATTGAATCAATATTAGTTCTCTTGTGTGAATGCCACAATAGCTTCATTGCCACTTGTAGAGTGATCCACCTTATGGAATACTATTGTACCTATAGTTTTATCTCATGTTTTCTATATTTCACCTTGTTAATAAATTATATTGATTCAAATATGATAAAAAAAATGTGTATGCTTTGGCCCACAAGCCTTTGAAGAAAAATAATGTCATTATCAAATATGGAAATAAATAAAGTAAAAATGTGACATGAAAATAAGTGTACACTATTAACTTTTTATAATTAAAATAAAAAAAACATAAAAAATTTCAAAGCTTGCATCACATTAATAATACTATTCACAACATTCATCCAATAGAATGATAGTTAAATTAATTTTGATATTTTAAAATAAATTTAAAAAAAAACATACATTAGAAAATTGGTCAAACTATTTTAATTCAAGTATCTCAATTGTTCTTTTGGTACCAACTAATAAAACCTAATTAATGCATTAGTATTCCTACCTTCGACAAAACTAAAAATATGTTCATTTAAAGAATTGAACTACTTGAAAAATACACATCGCACTTTATATATTATTTCAATGATATAAGAGCAAGTTAACAATTAATTAGCATAGAGACATTTAGATGCTCAATAATATTAATTACAAAAACACTAAACAGATATTGAGTATTTAAATAATAATAATAATAATAATTTTATATTATCATAAAAAAATTTCCCCAAAATCATCTCACATAATGACTAAAATTAAGAGTGATTTTTAAAAATAATACTTTTCAAAAGCTCTACTAAGTGCCAAAAACTCATGTAACTACCAATTATTTCCTTTCTTTTTTAAAAAATAATACTTTTCAAAAGCTCTACTAAATGCCAAAATCCCATGTGGCTACCAATTCTTTCCTTTATTTTTAAAAATAATACTTTTCAAAAGCTCTACTAAATGCCAAAAAATCATGCGGCTACCAATTATTTCCTTTCAAAACTTAAAGCTTTAAACATTTGACTCGTATAGAAGATAAGGTCAAAAGACATGTAAGAAATGAGTAGAGGGGCCTATAGCCATTTCAAAGAGATTTTATATTCGCTAGAGAACAAAAACATGTAGGCCATAGGAGAGTTAGAGGGTCAAAAACAAAGGTCTTGGAAAAAGACACTATCCCGATCTCTTCGGTTGTGTACTTTTCAAATATTATAATAGTAGAAATTGTTTTTAATTAGTCGAGGCATTTTGTGATTGCAAGTTGTAAATAGCAATTTTGACATATTTTTTTTCTTAAATTTTTTTATTGGTTTAATTTTTGGCATTAAAATAAGAAATATGATTTCTTTTAATTAATATTAGTTTTGAAGTAAAAGATTAAATATCGTTTGTACATTAACATTTGTAAATATTTGAAATTTATTTGAGAGAAATAACTTGAAATTAAAGAAGTATTAATAAAGGTTTATTTATTTACTATGTTATAGTAATAGGGGAAGTATTGGATGAAGTGAACAATTTTTTATTTAGTTTCAACATTTATATTTAAAGTATAAATACATCAAAAAAATTCATAAATAAAACTATTAAAAAGTAACATAAAAATAAAACAAAAGAATTATGAAAATTAATCAATTGTATCATTTTCAAAAGAAAAATACATATAAATTACTAAAAAATAAAAATAACATAAATATTGTATATAAAATATAATAATTATTAAACAAAAAAAATCATGTACATACATGTGCACTAAATAATATAATTCTTAAGTATAATAAATAAATAACATTCTATAGACAAATGTATTTAGAATATAAAGAAGAAAAAAATAAAAATGAATTCAAAGAAGTGTCAATGGGTCCTTGGTTTACTGGTGAAACTGATTGGTTCTAAATGAGTCTAGTTGAGTGCAAGACCCTTACACCATAAGAAATGAAGTTGGGATCCTACCCTAGGTGAATTTGGTAGAATGGATACCCCTTAGTCCTTGTCTCTTAGTTGATGAGGTTTCAATCTAAGACTCATGCTCCTCTATCAAGTAGCTAAATGATTCTACGGATTCAATATGAAACCTTTCAAAAAAAAACCAAAAAAAGAAAAAAGAATATAAGATTGATTTAAATAAACATGAGAAAACTATCAAGCAATAATAGAACGCTAAAAATTCTTATTAGAATCATAAGAACTATTTACATAAAAAAACTAAAAAATATATTATTTTAACCTTTGTACCATTCAATTGATGGCATAAAATTTTATTTTATTTTCAATTTTAATTATAGATAAGTATCATTAAATCATGCTTGGAATTATTAGTTATTCAATTATTTCACTATCTCAAACTTGATCATGAATCTTATCCTTCATATATGTGAGGGTGTCATGACTCTATATTTAGAGATGGTGCTTGATGACATTCATCTACTAAGTTTACTTTCTTCTTCTTTCATAATAGACAATGTCTTCAATGTTGAATGAGTAGCTATTCAAGTCTCTCATATGTAATCAACTTTTTCATCTCTTAATGGGATTGAAATTTTTTCTATGTATTCACATTTAAACCTAATTATAAATGTCTTTTTTTCCAAGACTATTATACTATCTATATTTTATATTTTATGCTTGTTAGTTTTCCTAACTAATTAACATTTTTTTTTGGGTTTGTTTCTAAGAGCACTAATAAATTGTAGAAAAATCTACCAATAGAGTTGTATTGATAAGTAGTTATAATGCTCTTACCATGATATTCCTTTTTTTTTCTCTTGGGTTTGATTTAAAATGTTAATGATTAGGTCTTATGCTTTGACTTTTTTCCTTTTAAATTTATTTCTAATTAGACTTATGGATATGATCTTTAATAATTTCTAATCTTTTATTTTTTGTTTTCCTTAAATTTATTAGATTAGATTTTTATTTTCTACTTGAGCTCATGGGGTATATATTCTAGGATGTTTGTGATCAAAGAAATTTGATAGTTTATGATTGTGAAATTAAAATTAATGAAAATTTTTATTGAGATAATGTCATCAAGGGGTTCAATATGTTTATCTTGATTCACATGACTATCATCATCATTATCATATTGTTCTTGATCAATAAGGCTATCATCATCATCAAAGTAAAATTGATTATTCAATTGGTTAAAAGATGGGATAAGGATTTATTTCTTTGATTGTAGTGGATTTTTTAAATGCTTAACATGTTTTTTTATATAATTTCTGTAGAATAAAGATGATAATGGAAACATGAGAATCCTTGGCTATTCAAGTGGGAGTGTTTGGTTATGCAGACCCAAAAATATACTTTTACCTAATTACAAATAGAATGACCTATTGATCAAGTTTCTAACCAATTTTAATTCTCAAGATCACACTAGGGTACAAGAGGAGAGAATATGTGAAATATTATTACATTTTTTTAAGTACATTATGAGTAACTCCTCAAGGACTACTTATTGGTACACTACAAAGACTAAATGATCAATAGGTTCACTTTTTGAAGCTTACACAAGGTTTTCTAGGGGGTTATCAATATAACTAAAGGTACATGAGACACAATTCTATGAAGTGAGATATATGTCTAATGGCATATTGCAAGAGGGTAACCCACTTTCCTTCACTTTAATGTTTATGGGAAGCTTATCCATTAGCAATAAATATATGGTCCCAAAGGGAGAGTGTTTCAATTATCTCCCTAATTTCTATACCCCATTGGAATACATTGGTTTTAGTCAATACTCAATTATGAAATCTAATCCAAAAATAGTAAAAATAAATTAAATTAAAATATTGACCATTTTTATTTCAAAGATTACTTATACAATGTGAGGAAAGAGCATAAATGAGTTATAATATTGGCTAGAAGAAAAAAATTCAAAGAATATTTTTTAATTCCCAAGATCACCTTGTAGTGGGATGGGTGAATAGACATATTCCTAAGTCACACAAGCATAGAAAAAATTATTGACCTTACAAAATGAAATGTATGAAACCAATAAAAACATACTTAAAATATGTTTGAGATTATTTCATATTAAAATGAGTCTATAAAACATGTGTTAGTAGTTTGATCTCATAAGTGGTGTTCAAAAAATAAGCCTACAACAAATAGTTAGAAAATGACATGAAAATAATATCCCCTACAAATGATGAGTCTTAGAAAAAGTTCAAAACATGAGAAAATGACTGATTGGAAGTTCCTATGCTATTACATGGAGCATATATACCACTAGAAGGGAACCACTATATATAGAAGTTATGCTAAATGATTAAAATGCAAAAATGTTACTCTAAGTGTATAAATACTAATCTAGTGCATATACACTAAATGATAAGAAAAAATGCTACTTAAATTGTAAAAATGGTACTTAAATTGTAAATGTGCCATTAGGGCTGTAGTAGGTGCATAAAAAGTCTCAATAGGTGCACTAAAATATTAATATTAAAATATAGGTTGAAAAAAAGTACAAAATAAGCACTAAAAAATCCTACCCTATATAAATCATTCACCTCTAATAGAGAAAAAGGAATGTAAGCAATGCAAAATGAAGTAAACCTCTTAACACAAAAAAAAATTGATGACCTATAAGTGGTGTGCTCCAAGTTGTTAGTTGATCATTTAAAAGTGAGTGCAATTTCCTAATTCTATAGGATAACCTTGTTGCATTCATTTTTTCTTGAAAATGGTATGTGAATGAGGTAATTTATAGATTTTGGATAGATTGGATGAATGCATGCAATTATATATTATGATATGGAGTTTTAGGGTTGATCCTCATATGGGAAGATTGAGAATATGATGAGTGGAATCATCTAATTGGCGCACATGAAATGTCAATGAGCTAGATGATGATGTAAAGCATGCATGGAAATATCACTAATCATAGCAAAAGAGGTGTCTAAGTTAAGCTCATGAACAAGTGAGATAAGAGTATCCAAAATTGAAGGACAATAAATGGCCAATTTTGTAAATAAGAAAGATTATCCACATGATGGAGTAATATTTCCATAGAATATGCCTCTCTACTTGTACAATAGAATGGTACATAAGGGTATAATTAAGGATATATAGAACATGCACAAGATAAGTTGAAGGAATACAACAAAAATAACAAGGTGTGAATGTATCTTAGCAACAAGTAATGGGTTATGACAACATATGAGCAATGGCCACACAAAATATCCCAATTGAAAGGGTTGGGTGGGTTAACATGAAATAATGTCAAAAATTAAATAATGAATATAATATAGTGGAGGTCACTTTAAACCCTAATCAAATTTGTAATATGTTTTATAGAATAAAAAATTAAATTTTATATCATAATAGTGAAGGCATAAACCCTAATAGGTAGGAGAGTAAGATTCACTAAAAATGTAAAAAAAAAAAATCTCTTTAATTAATAAGCCTAGGTAAATTAATTAATTATTGTTAATATTAAATATCCTACAAATAAGAATTAGGAATGGTAGAAAAATTTAAATTAATTCCTAAAATTTTATTGTGGAGAAATAAATTTTCTTTACATAAATATCTAAATAAAGAAATTAATCATTGCTAACATTCAATATCTTAGGAATGAGAACCAAAAAAGGTAAACATATTGAAATAAATTCTTAAATATTGACATAACAAATAGAAATATATAGCTCTTACCTCAATGTTGAATATGAAATTTTTAGATGTCCCAAAGTGATTCATCATTATTGAGAAAATTTAAGGCTTGGTATATTGTTGCATAATTTTATTTATTTTTAAATGTTTTTATTGTAAGGTCCTTTTCTATGACTACAAAGTCTATCCCACACACTTGGATCTAGTCACAATTCTTGTATATAACTTATCTACTAATTTTTAAATGATCTTTTATTTAAATTTATTTTGATCACTCCATAAAAATTTGGATTGAATGTTTAGGGATTTGAACATGACAAGGATAGCTCCTTATTTTTGTCAAATCCTTGTAAGGATAGCAAGTCAATGAATTTGATTGAGATTAAGAACAAGTAGTTTCTTACTATGCTATGGAATTTTAATGTAATATTGATATTGCTATATGGTTATTCTTAGTTCATAATGTGTGTTAAAATTCTCTTTCACTTAGTTTTAAGGCATTTCAAATGAATTAGGGTTGGTTATTTTATACAAAATTTTAACTATCAAATATTATTTTGTGTACATAAATTTGGCACATACTAGTTAGGGAAAATAAATAAGGTCAATTCTAAATTCTAAATTTAAAATTTTAAGAAGCATTTTATAAATTAAGTGGTTGAGATCACTTTTACAAATACAAATTTAGCTTAAGAGAAGAAAATGGTAAATGTACAAACTAAACTAGTTCTTGAAAATGTATATAAGAAGAAAATAGGTATGCTTTAAGTTATATACTCACTTTCAACTAAAAAAATTGTACCACTTATATACTTATCATTAGACAAAATAATAATATATTCAAAATATAAAAAAAGTGCAAAGTTAAAACATTCATCATTATAAGATTCTCTTTTTACTTTGTATAAAATGAATATAAATATAGACTAATTAAACATCATACATTTCAATTGTCAAACAATGAATCTAAATTTTACACCTCATCCCTATAAAAAAAGGTAAATAATTGTCCCACTTTTACTTGTTAAAATTTATCTTTGAAGATTGAAATAGGGGATATTTAGAAATAACCATAAATATATCATAGAATTTAATCTAAATAGGCCAAAATAAATAGAAAAATTGTAATATGAAATTTTTATTATTACAAAATTCTTTCTTTTTAGCTATGTAAAGTGAGTATAAATTAATCATGGAACTTATTTCAATTTAATTGAAATGAAGAGAAAAAGTAAAAGGTGTGTAATTTTCATCATCACAAGACTTTGTCTCTTTTTTGTGTGGTGAGTATGAATGCATCATAAAATTTAGTACATAAATGTATTAATAATTAAATTTGACATTAGAAATCTTTGAATCAAAAAATTTAACTTGTTTACATTGCATTAACTAATTTAAAAAATTTGCCACCTTTTGTTTGTCATGATTGTCTTACTTCTCCCTTGTTCAGGGCTTGTATTTTTGTTGTTTTGCCTATTTTGAGGTTTATGATGACATGGAGGCTTGTGGGTTCTACTTTCCAAATGTGGGCTGCACAGTTTCGACCGTGTTGTTGGTGGTCATTGTTATGATTTTTTTGTTATTTATTGGGTTCCTTTTGTTAATCTCTTTCGAGACAAGGCTCATTTGGGAGCGTGTTACTTTGGAATTTGGTCTAGGTTTATGTATCTCCTCGGATGGTTTCTCCTAGAACTTTATGGTGCTCTTTGTTGAGTAGTGGTGGGGGATCTTCCCTTTTTGGAGTGAGATTGTGCGTTCTACAATTGATTGCTAGATCTTGGTGGCTCTTGGTGTTATTATGTTGTGGGGTGCTATCTCTGCTACCTTGTTTGGGGGTCTTTTGTAGAGATATGTTGCTGATCTTCATCTCCACTCAGGTGTTGTTAGTTTCTCTATCTAGGGGTGGAGTTGTTCTATTCATTTGTGTTGGTGTTTGAACCCTTTGTTGAGTTTTGAAGGGTTTGGCTTATTCGAGGTGTGTTGCAGTGGTCCTCTCTCATATTTGTGGGTGTTGTTAGGTTTTCTACCCTGGCTCTTAGCTCAGCTTCCCCTTTTGAGGTGGGGTTGTCTCCTATTGAGGTGGAAACTATTCTCATCGACTTGGCTTGGGTTTTGCTTGTTTCTCAACTTCTCATTTGTTGTCAAAGCTACCATGGTTGCTAGGGGTTTTCTACCCTTGGCTCTAAGTCTCCTTTAACTCCTATTCAAGTGGAGAGTTGTTGGTGGAGTGCTCTTGGTTTTTCCCCTTTGGTTGGGTTTGTTGGGTTTTGGTAGCTAGTGGCTTCTGCTAGCTCACCCCTATCTCAAAAATGCTATGTTTTGATGGGTTTCTTGCTGCTACTATCTCTTTGTTGCAAGAATTTTCTATTACTAGCTCTTTGCTCTAGTCTAAAACTTATTTTGGGTATCGTTCTTCCCAAGCTTTGCGCTAGGTGGGGTTTTATGAGTTGTTTCCTTTGCTTCTATTGTTTCTCTACAACTAGTCTCTTTTTTTTGGTTTCATGCTCTGAGCAAAAGCATGACTTGTTTCTGATTCTATGCTTCATTTCAAAAGCATAGTTTTTGGTTTGTTCTTCCCTGGCTCACTTCTTGTGAGTCTTGTTTTCTGTTGACTCACATTTTGTGAGTCACCTCTCCATGCCTCTATGGTTGCTCTATTACGAGTACCGGCCCTTCCATTCTTAACATAAGAAAAACTAATTTAAAAAATCTTCCTAACTAAACAATAAAGTAGGGTTAAAAAGATACATAATTTGTTACTATTATAGGTCTTCTATTCTAAGAGCATTTAGGAAGAGGTCTTATGGAGCTACTCCAAAAACTATTTTTGTGAAGTATGGGGTCCCATGAAAAGAAAAAAATTATGCTATAGGATAAATTAGAATCCAGTTCAAGGAAATAGGAGCCCATACCTTTTAGATTTTAAGGGTTGTCTTGGTGCTAGGACTGAAATTTTCTCCCACCCACTTCCTAAAATTTCATAATAGATATGATTCATCTTTAATATTTAAAATTCATTTCAATATTATTTTAGATTTGGCTATATAATTGTAGTTTCATTCACCCACATTCTACAATATTGATGCCAAATGTCATTCATCAATAATTTTTAAATTATCACCTCTAATTTGTAAGATTTAAGTATAAATTATACATTTAGCATTTCTTGTCACTACAAAATATCAAAATCAGGAGGCCACCAATTTCCTAAAACTTTAAAGGTTAAAATTTTAAACTCACCCATCATGAAAAAAATCCATAAGACCTCATATACTTATTTTAGATCTTAACAATTCTGAACACCTGTTAAAATATTACAAAATCTATAGAACCACTTTGTTATGAAAACTCCTTTAAATTCTGTAATAGTCTTCACATTTGCTAAATACTACATATTCTTTCTACTTTGTCCTTCAATCTATCTCTGCAAAATTGTGTGAGGTCTACAATCATAACCGTTACGTCGTCTTTGCTCCCTCTGCTTGCTGCCACATCCACAAGTTTTCTGCTTGAGAGCATTAAACGCTCACATATACTTGAATCGCCCATTGAATTCTCTGTGTAGAAAGCCCTTGCCAAGTCCACAGCCTCTTGATTGCCCACCTGAAATAGCAACCATCAACCTAAAGAATTTATTGATTGTCGTTCTAAAAATATAAACAACCCTTATAAGAAACATGATATTTCACAGTCTGTGTGAATGATTACAGTGTTTCTGGTAATCAACACTAGTTTTAGACGAGAATCCTTCTAATACCAGATGGGCATGTACCTTGTCCCACAATCCATCGGATGCCAATATCAAGAATTCGCAGTTAGACGAAATTTTGAGCTTGTGCAGCTCTGGCTCTGCTGTTACCCATTTCTTCATCTCTTTATCACCTATACTTCTCGATACTGCTAACCTTCCCTGTACTCTCCACACGCCGTTATGACAATCTACATAACCACCCTGCAAGAAGAGATTATGATTTAGATTGTAAATACCAAGTTGGAAAAGATGTAAGAAATGCTAATAATATCCATAATAGTACTTTCCAGATCTCTGATCCGTTGGCGCTCGTCTTCCCTTTCCAATCTATGGTCATTTGTAAGGGCTTCAGCATTGCCATCTCTGCTTAAAACTGCGCGGCAATCTCCAGCGTTGGCGACTGCCACGTTGCCTCCTCTTATTAGCGCTGTTACACAACAAGCCCCGCTGCTTATACACTGAAAAGGGCATTTCATAAGTTTCATAACAGATAAAAGGGATTACAAACAAGTGTTGTTTAAGTTTGTTGTACTAAGAGTCGCTTACTTGCATAGAAAATGTTACATTGGTGTTCAAGTAAGGGGTTCTAAGCAAGTTAAAATTTAAAGTATGGTGTTTAATTTTGTTATACAAAGATTAGCTTACTTCCATAGAAAATGCTGCATTGGTGTTCAAGTAACCGATTCGGACGGCCTGTTCCATATAGCCATCACCTTCTCCTAATTCTGCAAATGCATCCATCATGTTTTGGCCTAGTCTCTCAGCAGCGAAATCTGCAGCCTTGTGGCCGCCATGCCCATCAAATACACCGAAGAAAGCCTAAGGAATACAATATTTAATATATAGCAAACCTTCAATTAATGTGTAAAACGTTTCATTGTAACATGAATTTGAGAAAGATCTATCTGGATCTGTTTTAGCTAATCATGAAATATGATCCAAAACATTGCTGTTAAAATTATCATACGTTAAAATCTAAAATCTATGTAATATAATTGGGTATTGTTTGTGATAGATCTACAGTAAAACATGAATCTCTGTTATGGTATAAATTAACCCACCTGGTCGGAATAGCCAGAAATATCAGTAATTGCGCTGTAAGCGTCTTCCATAACTTGTCGGTAACCCTTTTTACAGGCTACAGAATAGTTGGAACCTTGAACGTACATTTCCTTCTGCAGCTTCCCACTGAGGTTTTCGACGTGCAACGATGACCCAGCCGATGCAGTCGCCGGTGGAATTTCCAGCCTCGGGGGACGCTTCCTTTTAAGCTGTGATAAAGGCGATCTCAACACATTCCCTTCAACAGAACAACATATTGCCCGATTACAGTTATCACATCTCTGGTTTTCTTCTTCTGACATGGTGGAGGATTGTAAAGCCTGACTCCTGATAGAATTCTGAGGACAAGGTGAACATCTATCCAAAGGAAACGAAGAATGTGCAGATAACAGCATCTCCAATTTCTTGTAAGTATTCTTCTCCCTGGTAAACACAAGACATATGTAATTTGCTTCAAGCATTTGATGAATTTATTTTCCCATATCTAAATTTTAGACATTTAACCATGTGAGACACATGTCCTACAGTTTTAGGTCTTTCGGTCCACAAAGTTCAGTCTTGTAGGTGATAAGAACGAAGACCAAATAAGGAATACGTGTTGCAGATGACGTGGTAATGTCCCTACAAGAATAATCGAAGACAAAATTGTAACAACCCCACCGCCCCAATACGCTAAATTAATAAATACCTGGGACTAAAATGAGAATTTGGAAGGATCGTTCACATCTTTGTTCTGGCTCTATTTGAGATATTGTTCGTCGCTTTGTCAGGAATAGGATCCGACTTGACCGGCACACAATTTGACCACTTGTGGTTGTCTGTTTTTCTTGGTACCCATTCCATTATATTTTTTCTTGACAGAGATGGCCATCGAAGTTTAATGCCTATGCTTAACTTACATTGGAATTTTGGAGTTCCTTGCGTGTTTGTGATGATGTAAGTCCTGGGAGGCAAATTCTAACGTAAAGGTCACGCTTTTACTCCCACGTTTTCTTCCTTTTATGGTAAGAATCTCGTGTCGTGGCAATCCAATGTTCATTCATGTCTTTATCTTCCGCTAATTCTGAAATTCCGTATATTTCTAATACACTTGGATTTTGTGCCTTACATCAAACCACATCTCAATAGTCCACACGGAACTAAATTCTCTAGCATGATTAACGTAGAAATTTATTCATTTAAAAATATAAAAAAATAGAAAAGTAAAATTTATTTATAAATCAATTGTTAAGTTTCAATAGCAGTAGTAAAGGGGGGAGGTGGAGGTGGAGGGTCTCAATAATTCAGCTTGTTCCATACATCAACAAGATTTAGAGTATCTATGAGAGTGTCCCACCCCTCATCTTATTTCTCTTTACCTTGATCATTAGGAGGAGAGATGGGCAGAGTCAATCGAAGAAACTTGTTGAAGTCAAAGCAACTAGAAGCGCCATTAGATGGGCACCTAGGAGCTCCACCGATAGGAGGTGGAGAGGTACAGTGCCACCTAACAAGACACAATGCACTTCCAGTGTCCACAATCTCCCTTGCTAGTCGAAGGAGAAGCTTGTGAACAAGTAACATGGGTACCATGAGTAGAAAGACTTGGACCCTACTGGCACCCATGAGGAGGACAAATTAGAAGTTATAATTTATTTCTTAGTATTAAAATATTTATCTATTTTAAAGTAAATATACAAATTTTTGAACCAAAATTATTTTAAAAATTATTTATTAAAAATTTGATTTGCTAAGATATTTTAGGTCTTGTATTGATTGGTTGTAAATTTTTACCAATTATCATAAGTTGAGAAATTAAGGTGATTAATATGATAATGCTTCATCATTGACAACATTTTTTTTACCATTTTCATGAGTTACATGGCCAACAACATGTATTGGATTCTCTTGATTTTGAGGTTTATATGAAGTACCCTTAGAAAATTCCAATGTGCATATAGGAAAGCTAGATGTTCAAGAAAAACCTATGCACACAATTTTCACCTTCTCAATTTCTTAATTTTTACTTTGTTCTTGTTCTCCCCACTTGTTAATAGTACATGTAGCTACTTCTTTAAGCACAAGAAATGATGAAGATTAGAAAAATAATTCTTATCCTATTTCTTTAGTTTGCAATTATTACCATCGTCATTTAGTTTTTCTTTATAATAAAAAATTCCAATGTTTGTTTCATGTCTATATAAATTTTCTCCCCTATAACTTTCTTTGTTTATTGCAACTACAAATTATTTTTGTTTTTCTTCATAGAATCTAAGATCCTCTTTTTTTCACAACTTACTAATTACTAATTTAATTTATACAATCATATTCTATTACTAATTTAGTTTATTTACAAATAAGGAGAGCTCCGTAAAATGGGTTGGTGTGCAACAACGGTCGTTTTTCAAATTTTTGAGATGAAAAATCCCAGATCTCAAGGTCATCTTTAGGATGATCATTCAAATTCCTCCTGGATAGGGCAGTCTAGTGCAAGCTTGTTAGATTCCTAGTCTTGTTATCATCGTTATCCTAGGAAATTGCTTTCCAGGAGAAGGCAGACACTTTTTGATATCTATGGTTCTGAGGAGGATGGAGGTCTAGCGACCTTTCCAAATAATATCCCTTTGAAGATCTCTTTTCCTAACAATGTTGTGGTAGATCCTTCTCATTATCAGCGTCATTTGGTGAAGCAAAGGATTCTTCGGTCCCATACGAAAAATATTTCGTAGTGTGTGAATCCATCTCCTGCAATGTTTCCAAACAATGTTACATTGGGCAAGGTTTTTATTAGAAATCATTTGTTGGCTGTGAGTGCTTAGGATTAGTTGCAGAACACTAAATGGGCAAAGGTGGATAATGGTTTTAGTAGTCCTTTTCCTAGAGGAAAAGGTGTGACTTCACCAGATGGCTTGTTAAGGGTGTAGTCTGAAAACTTGCAACACACAATTCTCATTTGTAAGTTCTGGAAGTATTCTCCTCCTATAGTTGAGCTAAAATCCTTGCTTTTTCATGATTGGGAAGGATTTCTAAAGTTTTTTATATTGATAGTGGTAATGGTTTTTTCGTAGTTCTATTTTCTTCGAAAAAGTTTAGGGATTTGGTATACAAAGTAAAATCTTGGGTCTATGGGGGTTCTAGCTTGTCTATTCAGCCTTGGCATCAGAACTTTAACCCTCATAAGACTACTATCTATTTTATTCCTTTTCAGGTTCAAATGCATTCTTTGCCTCTGGAATACAAAGAGCCAGGCATCATTGAAATTTTGGCAAATCATTTAGGTATTTTCTTAAAGCATGATTTGGCTTTTTTTCAAAACCCTCGTCTCTCTGCTCAAGTCTATGTTCTTTTGGATATGACACGATCTCTTTTGCAGGGTGTTACAATCAAATCTAAAGTAATACTTTTTACGTGGGATGTTTTTATTGAGACTCCTTTTAATGTGTGTAAAAATTGTCATATTTTGGGTCACAAGACTAGGTCTTGTAAGGGGAAAAAATAGTTAAACAAAGAAATTTTAGTTCGAAATGTTAAAGCTTCCATGTGTTTCCAGGGAAATTAAACTTTTGGCATTAATCGGGATTTCCCCTCATTATAAACGGGAGTCAGTTCAAAGGGAAAAGAAAAATTGTCATCTCCTAGTTTTTATATGAACCCTGATCTTGATTCCTCATCTAGCACTCATTTGGTGGATCCATCTCTGGGAGCTTCAAACACTGTGTTATTTGTTCCTAGGTCTTGCAAAAAGGCTATTGTTTTGTCCACTAGAAGTGTTTAGGCTCGTAAGTTAGTCTTCGGGAATCTCTCAGTGGATATGAATCTTGTTCCTTAGACACAATTTTGTGGAACTTTCAAAGGATGAGGTTCTCTTATCAAAAGTTGGTCTGGCTCTAGTAGGAAAGATTTCTTCGAGCAAGGCCTCTATCCATATTCCTCTTTGTTTGCCTCTTTTTTCTCAATTGTTTGTGTTGGGCCAATCCTTACATCTCTGTATTCCAAATATACTAGTTTCTTTTCAACAAGTTTGTTCTATCTCATCTATGTTGGTTTGTTCTAATACATCTAATAGTAAGCAGATAGCCATGTCAAACTCTACTGAAATATGTGTGGATGAAAATTCTTTTGGTTCTCTTGATTTTCTAGAGATGGAAACAATGTTAGAAGATGGTAATCTTGAGGGAATAGCTCATAGTTCACTTCCTTTGATGGGCACTTTTTTTGATGAAATCATTGAGGAAATTGGGGAAGATTCAGTAGTTAATAAAAGTGCTTTTTTTTTCTAGCTTTTCACCTATACAACAAGGGGGAAAGGATATTTCTAGTATAGTGGTGTCTTTCATTAATTATTTGGAGTTGGGGAAGGATCCTGTAGAGTTTTATTTTTCTCATATTTTGTCAATATCTCAAACTCCTGCTTTTTCCTCGCCTGCTAAGAAGTCCCTGGGTAAAAGGGGTAGGAAGTCTAATGTTGTCAAACTTCAAGAGGAGATAGAAATGGGAAGGAAATGACTTTGGATGGTTGTATTGTAAAGGATCTTCCCAGTGTTATGGTTACTTTTAAGAATGATTTGGAGTTTGTAAAAGGTTCTATTGAGTTTGTTACAACTCATAAATCTTCTCCAACCAATCTAAAATCTCCTAGTAAAAGGGGAAGGAAAACAAATTATTTTCAGTTGCAAGAGGAGATAGCTATGGGGAGATCCAGACCATTGGTTTCTTCTTCAAATGATTTGGAGCCTTGAAAGGGTCATGTCTAGAGTTTGACTTACCTTCTCCAACCTCTCACAAATCCTCAAGAAAAAGGGGAAGGAAATCAAATGTTGTTAAGGTGTAAAAGGAGTTAGTTTTGGGGAGTCAAGCAACTTTGGATGGTAGTATCAAAAAGAGATTGAAGGGAGCGAAAGTTTGTATGAAAATTATAGCGTGGAATGCTAGGGGCATTAATTACCCTAACAAAAGAGCTTGTATCAAGCATCAAATTAATGTTTGTAGAGCAGACATAGTGTTACTTCAGGATTCTAAGTTGTCTCAAGAAAATTATGACCTTTCCATTAAAAAATGGATGAGGTGGAATTCCCATTTTTTAGTTGCTCAAGGTGCATCGAGTGGTTTGGTTTCTCTGTGGAATCCTAAGACTATGTTAGTGGAAGCTTCTACAAATAACCAATAGTGGCAGCTACTGAAAGTTTCACATTTTGATTTGAGTTTATGTTTGTTTAATATTTATGCACCTAACTCTACAACAAGTACTTGAAACAGTTGTGGGAAGAGCTAAATCGATCATTATATCAGTTAGATTCTCAAAAACTGATTTGAGCAGGAGATTTTAATGCTATCCTAAGTCCAAGTCTAACAAAAAGAGTGGTATTATTCCTCTTAAGAAAACATAGTTGGATTTTAACAATTTTGTTCATAACAATGCACTGTCTAATATAAAACTAGGTAATGGAAACTATACCTGGACAAATAAGCGCAGGGATTTTCTACAAATTGTTGCGCATTTGGATAGGCTTTTTATTTATCCTTATTGGATAAAAGGAAATTTTGATTTATCTTCAGAAATTTTGCCTTGGGTGGGATTTGATCACTTCCCTTTATCTTTTCATATTGATAACAAAAAGGTTGCATATAATCCCAAATCTTCTTTTAAATTTGAAATGATGTGGCTTCGACATCCTGATTTTGTTAATTTTTTGTGTGAATGGTGGATTAAAGCTCCTATGGTGGAAGGAACTTTCATGTTTCATTTTTTGCATAAGTTAATGTATGTCAAGGGAAAGATAAAACATTGGAATGCTATTGTATTTAACAATGTTTTTCATCAAAAACAAGTTGTCTTTAAACAACTTTTCAGAGGTTAATGTTGAGATTATTCTAAATGGTCTGAATCTAGTCTCTTTTGAATTACAAAAAAAATACAAGATGAATGGGAAGAGCTCACAACTAGGGAAGAGGTATATTGGCATCAAAAGTCTCGAGAATTGTGGTTGAGAGACGGGGATAAAAATACAAAGTTTTTTCATAGGTCAACTCAGGTGAAGAAGTAAAAAAATATAATCTTTTCTATCATGGATAATCAAATGGGGGAAAATTTAGTCAAGGAGGAAGATATCCAGCGTGAAGGGGTAGCTTTCTTTTCAAAATTGTTATCAGCATCGGATAAAAATTCAAATCAGATTGATTTTGTTAGGGATGAATTGTTGGATGTTATTCCAACCCTTGTCTCTCGGGAAGACAATGTTCAATTGTTAAAACCTTTTGTTGTAACTAAATTAAAATCAGCAGTATTCTCTGTCTCCTGATAAAGCATCAGGGCCTAGGGTGATCCCACAATAGTAGTTTACAATTTTTGACCAAATTGAACACTGAAATAATTTTTTTTAACTAAATCTTCACTTTCAGACACATATAGCGACTAAACTGTGAGGAATTTGGAGATGATGCAAACTAGAGTTTAATGAAATTTTTTCTGTAGATTCTAAATATATCGTTTTCAAAAATTTTGGAATCAGATTGCACTTCTTTTTCCATCTCCCTCGAAAACTAGTTTTTTTGAAAACAACATTTTTAAAAAGTGACACTCACCGTATAACAAAACTTTTTTTCCATGAAGGATAAAATTCTAATTCTTTCAAATTTAGATTTGTAACTCTGATATCTAGTGCTTCCACTTGGTTAGATATTTTTTTATTGAATTTTTTTTTTTTAATCAAGTTTTGAAGTCAAACCAATTACAATTCAGACATAGCATGACCGTATAGTTCATGTAACTTTTTTTGTATGTATCAAAATTCAATTTTATTTTTTTGTTGGATCAAGGATTTCAATATCTAGCGCACTCATTTTTTTCAAAAAAGAAAATTGATAATCTTCTATTTTTCCGCATGTGTAGAACAGAGAGCTTGATTTTCGGTGAAAAACCTACATTCGTAAGAAATAAAAAATATATATAATAATAAAATTAAATTTATTTAAAATTATACTTTTTATGAAGCTTATAATAAGGACTAAATACTTACAAAAAATAAAATTTAAATGAATTCATTTGATCCCCCAAAAGGTAAATCAAAAGTGGTTTTTTGTCATCATTTTGATAGGTGTAAAGGAGACTCTGTTATAGGTATGGTTTAAAACTAGCGAGGTTCTATCCAAGGGGGTTTGATCTAAGGTAGTTTGATCAAACCCTCTTTAATTGGAATGATTTAAATATAAATTTTTAAGGCTTAAATCTTAATATTTTCTAAAATATGTGATTTCAACAAAAAATAGAATCTCCCAGAAATTGTAAACCAGCTTTGTGGGATCAACCCCTCATGGATTTACAGCAAGTTTTTTTCAGAAATTTTGGGACTTTATTGCAAATGATTTGTTAAAATCATTGGAAGATTCAACGACTTTGATTAATATATTGAAGCAATTTAATGCGACCCACATAGCTCTTCCTCCAAAAGTTAACAATCCCTCTCTTTTTTCTAATTTTAGGCCTATTTCTCTTTGTAACACAATTTTCAAAATTTTCACCAAAGCAATTTACATGAGATTGTTGCATATTATTTTGAGAATTATTTCTATAGAGCAGGGTGGTTTTGTCCCTAGCAAAGAAATAGTTGAAGGTGCTTTAGTAGTGCATGAAGTGTTGCATTCCATATCCACACATTCTCTATCTACTTTAATCATTAAACTGGATATGTTGAACACTTATGATAGAGTGAACTAGTCCTTTTTAATGCAAATCTTGAGAAAGTTTGGATTTCAAGAAAAATTGTGCAAATGATTTATTCTATGCTATTAGGGGAAAAAATTTGTTTTTTTCAATGGTACTCGTTTAGGATTCTTTAATTCAAGTCAAGGGGTGAGACAAGGCAACCCATTGTCTCCTTTTCTTTTTATCATTTTGGTTGAAGCTTTGAGTAGAGTAGTAAATCATGCTCATTCACAAAATTTGGTTAAAGAAATCAAAATATATTCCACAAATTTATTAGTAACTCACTCTTTGTTTGCAAATGAT
>VDFB02281492.1:459721649-459756901 GCA_007258455.2 Sequoia sempervirens
CATTGATTGTATATACATGATGTATGTAGTCCTTGGAGGATGTCAAAGTCCTCCATCCATGTATCTTTTTTTCATTTTCTCTTTTGGAGAGGATTTTTATTCCCATTGGGTTTTTCTCATTTTCTTCAGTTGTGAGAGATTTATTTTTCATGCATTTGTAGTTGTAAATGAGGACCTAACATGGTTGTGTAGCCAAGACCCATATTTCATAATAATCTCCCTAATTTGCATGTAAGGGGGGGTGTTAGGGTAAATAGGATTTACCTGCTTAAGTTTACTTAGACATAATAGTGCATTTATTATCCAAGTGGTTTTTCCCGTTTCAGGTAGTTTTCTCACTTGTCACATATTTCTTTCCTTTATAAGGAACTATTGTACATTATGTAAATTGCCTCAACTCAATATTTTTCTCTGGTGAAATAGCCTTGTGTTGCTTCTCTTGTCTATGAAGATTTATTTGTAGGTTGTGCTCCTAGGAGGTGGTTGACACCAACAAGTTACACTCAAAATATGAAGATCCGACAAAAAAAAGAGTTGTAGTGCTTCGAATCTACTTTCTAAACTACTATTTTCTTTTTGGAAATGGTAGAGATTAAAGAATTCAAAAAGGGCCCGCACACAAATTGGTCCATTTGTTTAAAAAATAACATAACATATTGTCTGGTGTGGCCCCCCTAAAATGTTAACTTTTTTTTAGTATTTTGAAAATCTCTTTAGTGAGAAATTAGTTAACACTATGTAGTTTATCCCTAATTTTTCTTCTAATTTTTAATGAATGTACAATTTTTTACTAATTTTCAAAGTGGACAAATCTTGAAAAATAGAAAATTGAGCGTGCTCTCACCTAATTTTTTTGAAATTGATCAAAAATAAAATAAAATTTAATATGCATAGAATGGATTCTAGTTTTTAAAAATGTTATCTTTTTGAAATTTTGATGAATAGTTAAAAAATAAAGTTAAAAATACCAAACATTGGTTTTTGAAAAAATAATGGATATATTAACAAAAGAAATTAAAGATGAAAAGCTTAACATACTAAAAATGTGAAAAAATTAGATGGTTAGATAGCTAAGGGAGACCTTAACATTATCATATTTTTTTACTTGACATTGAAACACAAGACTCCTTAGGTTGAGATTGTGAGATTTGTACTCTCCCACAAAGGAGGGTGTAAAATATAATGAACCCCAATTGTCACCAGTACTTGAAGATGAAACATTATTTTAATAATTATTTGTACTAGATTGTGTTGACTCTACTAAAACAATATTCAACTCTTTGGGATTTGATAATGAGATTTTAGACTCTCCAATGAAATCAGGTTTAAAATTTAATGACCCCCAATCATAATTCAAGAGTGCATTCATAGCATCATTATCATTTGAAGGTGATAGTTCAACTTTTGAAGATGGAATCAAAGTAGTAAGAGAGTTAGAAATGTTATGCCCGGCTTTGACTTGTAAATTATAACTTTTTTCATCCTTTTTTACCATATGTACCTTGTTATTATATTGATACTTCATCTCACATTGAAGAGTAGATGAGAATCCCTTCATGGAATGAATCCCTCCTTAATGGGTAGTGTGATATTCCCCAATGGTTGGGGTGATCCCACAATACTGGTTTACAATTTTTGGCCAAACTAGACGCTAAACTGACTTTTTCTAACTAAATCTTCACTTTCAAGAACCTATAGCGGTTAAACCATGAGGAACTTGGAGATGATGCAAACTAGTGATTTGTAACATTTTATTTGTAGATTCTAAATATAATTTTTTCATTTTTTTTGGAATTAGATTGCACTTCATTTTCCATCTCCTTCGAAAACTATTTTTTATCAGTAAACACCATTTTTAAGGAGTGATGCTTACCATATACAACATAATTTTTTTTCTATGAAGGATAAAATTCTATTTTTTTCAAATTTAGATTTGTAACTATGATGTCTAACTAGTTCATTTGGTTTCATAGTGTTTTATTGAATATTTTTCCCTTAATTTCAAATTTTGAAGTCAAAACAATTACAATTCACACATAGGTGGACCGTATACAACATATTTTTTTTTGTATGTATCAAAATTAAATTTTCATTTTACTGGATCAAGGACATCAATACCTAGCCTGAACATATTTTCAAAATTTTATTCTGATAATCTACTATTTTTTCATGTGTGCAGAACAGAGAGCTTGATTTTCGGTGAAAAACTTATGTTTAATCAAACTAAATAAGCAAATACATAATAAAATTAACACATATTAAAATTATATTCGATGGATAGCTTATTTTGAGAACTACCATCATCTAGTTGGGTCTGTGAAGTCTCTTCCATTTTAATCTGCAACTCGAGCTTCGAAGGGAAAAATTCTATAGAAATTTGGTGCCAGAGGGGGAGAAGGGGGGTTCAAATGAACCCAGGTTCGAGTGAACCCCCTCTTTTCCATTGTCTTCATCATTAAAAGTGAAAAAAAAGTGTGTCCCTTCATTTAATATGGTTCACTTGAACTAGGGTCGATTTGAACACCCTAGTTCATGCAAACCCCTAAAAAGCAAAAAAAAAATCATAGGAGTGTTTTTTGCAATTTTCCTTCCTCACTAGAATTGTAAACCAGTTTTGTGGGTTTACCCATTGCCTACCAATATTATCAAGTCCATGAATAGAAATATTATCATGTTTTATGATATTCCTATCCACACCAAGCTTATCTAGAAGATCAATGCTACAAACATTAAGACCTAGTCCATTATCAATAAGAGTACATCTAACCATAGTTTTATTAATGAAAACAAATATCATTAGATCATCATGTGTTTCTTTTAAATTTTTGGAGGAGGTAATTCATGTTGAGGGAATGTAATATCCAACTTTATTGTTTGCATATAATCAAACAAGGTTGTTACATCATTTGTTTTGACATGAGGTGAGATGTTGATCTTCTGCAAATCCTCTTAGAGCATCCCATGGTATGTAGGTGGCTTTTGAATAAGTCCCAAAGAGAGATCTTGGTTGGAGTATTATGAATATGCTCAACAAGATCATACTCTTTTCCACTACATTGAGGAAGATGAGGTGTAGGTGGAAGATATGGTCGAGGAAATGGAATTGAGGTTTACATTTAATTTGGTTGTTTTTTACTTCTAGTGTTATATGTGTGAGAAACCACAACATAACTTGGTTGCTACAACAAATTTTGGTGTGTGGGTTGCTTTACCAAGTTTAGGATATGACTATCAGACTTATATTGGTTTGTAGGAGGTCCTATATTGAGACCAAGTTTAGGAGGTTCGATAATGAGAGGAGTTCTAATAATCATTTGTGGGTTTATAATTTCAACTGAGTTAACTACTTGTTGACGATCTTTTAATAACGAGGGATCTAATATTAATCTTGAATCTTCATTTATGCAAGACACCTTACTATCATTTGAAGGAAAAATAAATCAATGATTGCATCCTCTTGTGCCACTATATCCTCCCAAGTAGGAGACATAATTGTAGAGGGAAAAACATGAGTATTAATTATTGCATCCTCTTCTGCCAAGATATTCTCACAAGTAGGAGAGATATTGGGAGAGTCAAAAACATGAGTTTCAAGATTACTTGAAGAATGATGATTAGGTAATGTGATGTTGATAAATGTATCAATTATTGTACATTAATTTTCACCACAATGATCTTATTGGTAAGGAATCTCTTGCTTGGTTGAAGGCTGGCATATATTCCTTTTGATGGCATGGAATGAGGTTTGAGGTGGTACCCCAATTTTTTTTAGACAAGTCATATTTTTCTATATCAAAAATAGACTTTTGAAAAGAAACCTATTATTATTGTCCTTTTTCTATTTTTAAGGGTAATGCACTAAATTAGGTGAATCAAGGCCTAGCTAGCAATATACTACAAAATCTAGAAGTTTTAGGACCAATTGTGAGAAACATGAACTAGATCTTAATAGAGACCACAAACAAGATTTCACATAGAAAAATTGATACCAAATTGACTGGATAGGGGAATAGGGGCCCTAGACAAGAGACAATATTTTACTAATTTCTAATTTTGGAAACCATCTATAGTTTCTAAGGGTCTGCTATTGCACAAGTTCAAGTCTAAAAGCAAACAAATTGTTGGAAATGCATGAAAACCTAATTTTTCTATGTGAAGAACACACATGCATAAAATATTATGTTTCTAAATCAGTGTAATATGTTCAAATGATAATTTTTAGAATTTAAAATGTTGTAATTGATTGAATAGTTCCCAAAAATACAGAGGAACAATATTTTTTTGATCTTTTGAAATAAAAACACTATGTGATTTTTAAATTTTTCAATTTTATTCACTAAAATATGAATGCACTTTAATAACTGAAAAAATCCTAAGATTGCAATCAAATTTCTTAATGAAATAACTCAGAGCTAAGCTCTAATCAGATTTGAAATTATGGAATTAATTTCAAAATATTTTTCATTTTTTCTTTTAATGTATATGTAAGGTAGGGGGACCTCGACGTGCAAGGCCCCAAGTCACGAAGGGCCAAGACACAGAACGCTACCCTAACTTACCTCAGCTAAATGGGATGTTTAGGGTATGAGGATGAGAATGATGAAGACTATAGAGTCTTGTAACCACTCCACGATCTGAATTTCGAAGTGGGGCTAGGTAAGCCGGTTTTCAGGTTCAACACTAAATTATACCTTAGGGAGCTCTCTACCCAAGGACATAAGTGTGGCCCTTGGATGACAGTGTGGCATGCTAGCATCTCTAAAGTGCGCTGGCGTCCATATGGCTAGACAACAATAGAGACAAGGTCAAACCTATCAGAACGGGCTAATGACCAAGCTAACTATTACTAAAGGGCCAAAATAATGAGGTTAAGTAAATGAAGTATTCTCTTATATGGTAAAGTAAAAATGCAAGAGTAAGGATGGCAAGAAGAATATCACAAAAGAACTCATTTGCCAGCTAGCTCCTCAAAAGCACGTCCACCTACACATAGAAAGAGAGGAAAATGTTGGGTGGTTGTATATGATCTTACCTTAGTTAAACCCCCATTTAGGTGTTTCCACCTCCACGGACAGCCAAAGAAACAAGATAAAGAGAGTAATATATTGAAAAGCACAGAAAGCACTACAAAACAGTAAAGTGCTAACTCAACCAAGTGATAGAAGGAAAGAAAGGGAGGCTTACCACCTCCACCAATAGCACTCAATGCTTCTTAGGGGAGAAAATGAGAGTACTCGAGCCTCTACTGCAATGGTGTTTCATTCCCAACTTGTTCTACTAAAGATGGAGTGTTGTGTTTGCTGCAATGGAGGGCTTGAATGCTTGGATTGAGTGAAAGTGAGCTAGTGAAGTGATATAATGAGTGCTTGAAGTTGTGTAGAAGCTTGACTGAATGCTCAGAGGGTTATGTAGAGGATCAAATGCATGTTGAAGGGATGAATTTAAAGAAGGAATGAAAGAAACACCCATATTCAATTCGGTCGGTCAAAGGGGCCATTACAACTTGACACCCAATGAGAAGTGTAACACCTCTATAGGTTCAACCATAGGAATCTACCAAGGACATAAGCACATCGTGCGGATGTCTACACACTATGTGGTCATCCCTCATAGAAATTCCTCCATCGACACTCAAAACAAATGCCAAGTGGGATGCAAGTAGCGGGCTTAGGTGGAATTAAGCCTCTAAACTTATCTTTCTAAAGTGGAGAGGGAAAAAAGGGGGGATTTACACATGGGGTGCAAATCCACTCCTATACATTTTTCCCCCACTTTAGCGAGCACAAATATTGATGAGTGCTCGGTAAAGTAGATCAAGGAGAATGTAAGGTTAGAAATGTATACTTGAATTGTTGAGGAAGTAGAGCTCGGTCTGGCATACCTGAAGGTGTAGGACAAGAAAATGACCCCATAGCTATTTGGAACTATGAAGTTGAAAAAAGAAAGCGCCTTACAGGTTCTTGGTCATGTAAGGAAGGCGTACCCCAAAAAATCTAGCATGGAGGATACCCCATGAAGCAAGCACCTTATAGGTTCTCGGTCCTGCAAGGAAGGCATCTCCCAAAAAATATAGCATGGAGAAGACCCAAAGGAAGCACCCTAAAAGTTCTTGACCCTATAGGGAAGGTATTCTCCATGAACTCAAGCATGAAGAACACCCAAAGAACCACCCCATAGGCTCTCAGTCCCATAGGGAAGGTAACCCCCAAGATCTCTCACATGGAGGAAACCTAATAAAGTGCCCTACAGGATCTTAATCCTATAGGGGATCCACCCCCAAGATCTCTTGCATGGAGGAAGCTCAAAGGAAAGTGGACTCTGTAGAGTTAGAAAGTGGCCATGTGGGCAAGTGAGCAGACAGTTGCACAAATTGTTGACAATTTTGAAAACTTTCAAAGGGGTCCCTTGGGAACCCGACATGAAGAGAGGGTCCACTCAGGGGACATGCAATTCAAAAGTAGATGTTCTTTCTCTCGAATTAATCCTTCATCAAGGAATCCTTTTGAAGGATGTTCACTTCATCAAGGAGTTCAAAAGGAAGTATATGCCCCCCATGCAAGGGGAAGATTAAAGTTATTCCCACTTCGGAGGAAGGTTTAAGTACTTTATTTATGAACCCATGATGATGGAAACCCATTTCATTAGGGTTCTAAGTTGAGAATACAGTTCTGGAGAAAGGTTTGCGAGCATTTTCAAGAAAAGATTCGTTGGCCACGAATGCATCTTCTAAAAACCAAAATGTTGAAGAAAGAAAGTTGTTGCACATAGGGGAGACAACTCAAGCAAAGAAGAGAGAAAGATAAAGAGGAAGCAAAAAGAAAAAAAATCTAAACAAAGGGCATAGGGGTAGCTTGATATTTCAGGGTCAAAACTGCTCATAAATATATATATATATATATATATGAATCTAGTAATAGTATATAAATTAATCTGTCATCAACCCCCTACTATCAGGCCATGTGAAGAATGCACAAGAAGACAAAGTAAAAATAAAAAAATTGGGTCAACATGGAAGGGAAGCCTAAATGCCCCCAATGCTTTGCATCATCCCCAATTTATTGAAAATCAAGCACAAACATGGAAGAATGATGGTACAGATAGAAGAATGTTTACAAAGATCACACATGTATCCAAGCACCGACAAGGGTGATGAGGGTCATCTAGACACACATAGCACGATCATGGGGTAACACATCACAAAACACACGCACACACACAAGATCAAGAAGAGGCCTCCTCCTAACATTGATCAGCCAAGAGGTCATTCACTTCCCACTCTAGATCATCGTAGGGGGAAGGAGGATGAGCTTGTAGTGGAGGGATGTGAAGAGGAAGGGTGTTTGACCCTCCTGCAACACGGGTTAAGGAAGAGAGCCTCTTGAGGTCCTCTCCACCAAGCTCTTGTGGAGTCAAGGTCAGTTATTTTGCAAAGAT
Organism: Sequoia sempervirens; assembly: GCA_007258455.2. Lineage (NCBI taxonomy): Eukaryota > Viridiplantae > Streptophyta > Pinopsida > Cupressales > Cupressaceae > Sequoia > Sequoia sempervirens. The sequence continues at coordinate 459,729,084 of VDFB02281492.1, forward strand.
CGATGACAAGGCCAGAACTTCATCCACAGAGTTAAACATACACTCCACAGGAGTGCCATGTCTAACTTCAGTGGATAGAGAAGGCTGAGCCTGAGATTCACTGTTGGGCTCGCTGAATGACTCAGGAGTGGTGACAAACTCAGGGGAAGCTGAGACTGGTTTCATCACTAGGACAGAACAAGTTAGCACAAGACCACCTCGTGCAGAAGGTGGGATCTTCTTACACCCTTCATTTCTAAAAAGACCACTCTCGACCTCTCTCTTCATCGAAGGAGATGAACACCCCATAGACGAAGCTAGAAGTGTGAAGGAAGAGGAGGAAATCACCACAACGGATACGACCGAGGTATTAACCATATCCACGGGCATTGGAAAGGGCTATATATTCAAAATGGACATCAGTAGGGACAGGTCCACCGAAGGAGCAATGAACACCTATACCCCCTTGGGGTTAGGTGCGTTTGCACTCGTAGCAGAAACCAGAAACATCGTAGAACCAAATTGGAGAGAAGGAGAAGGGAGGGAAGAGGGAAACACTGTAGGAGGCCTTGAAGCAGGGGCGATTGTCTCTTCCTCCTTCCTTTGTGAAGTGGGCTACTTAGCTAAGAGGGCCTTTTGTCGGCGCTTGTGCTCACGGGCAAGGCAGTTTCTTCAGCTCTTGAAGGTGGAGGCTGGACATTGCAAAGGAGTAGAAGGCTCCTGCTCAACCATAGGAATGTCCACTATGGTTGTTTCTGACAGAGGAATGGATTCCTGAATGGGAGCAAGAGAAATGGGCTATGCGACAGCGGGAGGAGTCAGTTCAAGGGCCTTAGTCACAGGCCTCTTCCTGCTTGCTTCCTTGGGAGCAGGGGCGGTAGGAGGCCACAAATCAAATTCCCTATGGGAACCTTTCTTTCTACCATACAAATAGTACCACGGTCTGATGTATTTATTAGGAAGATCCACGATCCCGAGCTTGGGCCTACGCCAAGGAGGAATCATTGGACTTAGTGGATAGCCAACAAGCCTGCTCATCCAATACTCTTTTTAGGAAAGGGGAGAGGATGAGGTAGTCTAGGGAAAAGTCATCTTCTCTTTTCCTTTACAAGAAGGAGAGGGAGCTGGCATGGGCTTCTCCTCTTTCTTCAAAGAAGGGGGAGCGGTCGGTGCGACCTTCTCCTTCTCCTTTAGGGAGGAGGAGGCAATTGACTGCTTCACTGTAGGAAGGGTCAATTTCAGCTATCCCTTTCCCCTAGTATTATACTTTACATAATTCTTATAAAGCATCTATGTTCTTGAAGGAAGCAGACCAACTAGGGAGGGCCAAAATTGATCTAGCAAGTATCCACCTTAGGACACCAAGGGTTGATATCTAGTGTCATGCACTACATGCACGCCACCTTCATGGGAAAATTTTAGACACATAAATAATGGAGGCAATTCCATTCATGGAAGCCAACCAAGGAATGACTAGCTTCACTCTGAATAGATCCAACTATGGAATAACATCAAAAATTGTGTCAACAGTTCTAGGTCCAACCAGGATGGACATGGTTATTGAGCCATAAGGTTTAAGACTCATACCATCGTGTGTACAGATGGTATATTTTGTTTCTTAATATTTTTTCTTTTGTAATGAATTTAATACTAATGTTTCCTCTATGATAACATTCACGCGGCTTGCAGGGTCTACCAAGACTCCTGTCACAATGTTACCATTGACATGAACGGGACTGTAGAGAGGTGAGGGTTTATTTTCAAGGGAAAATCTTGTGATGTGAATGTAATATCTGGTGAACTGAGTGCATGTAGAGAAGTAGAAGTCATCGTGACCATCTTGAAATTGGCCTCGGGCTGAGTAAAAAAATTAGTGGGATCTACAATCATGTTAGCAGAATGCGATGGAAATAGGCCTATGTATACGTGAAGTTCACTATTAGCTTTTGCCACTAATTTGTTAGTATTTTGTTTACTCCCATCCAGACGAATGGTATCGTCGTTGATGTGGTCTTGTATCTCGTGACGCAAGAACATACATCATTCGGTATCATGTCCATTAAATCGATGGTACTGAAAATAAGTGCTTCTATCATACAAACTAGGGTAAGGTTCCTTAACAGGCTTAGGGGTTGGCAAAGTTATGGTCTTATCCTTCAACAACTTCTGCAGGATGGAAGTATAAAATTCTGATAACTTTGTGAACTTTCGGTTACGTTTGAGGCTGTTGTCATCAGCAACGGCTGCTACATTTGTAATCTTTCCTTTCCCAAAGATCGATACGATGGATTTTTCCTCAGAACGGGAGTGCAAGGAGGAACCCTTGAACTGAACAACCGTCTACTGGTATTCTTGTAAAGTTGCACACAAGTGCGGGAAAGAAGGGTATTTCATAAGGGTGAACTTCTCTTGCCAAGGCCTTTGTAAGTTTCCTATCAATACCTTCTACACGTCAAAATCGGGCAACTGATACAAGATTTGTGAGAGGAGGGCTTGGTAGCGTGCTATGAAATTAGTAATTTTTTTCTTATCTCATTTTTTACATCAGATGAGATCCGTAAAGGTCATCTTTGGTCTGATGTTTGCCTGAAATTGTCTAAGAAATTGATTAACAAGTTGGTCGAATAGAAAATGGAAGTGTCAGGAAAGGAAGAATACCACTCAAGTGTTGTGTCCTTGAGAGATCGGGGAAACAGTTTGGCCATCAAGGCATCATGATGGAAAAAGTATATGCATAGGGTGTTAAAGGAAAACACGTGTGTCTGCAGATCCTCTTTTCCGCCATACTTTTCAAATTTAGGTATCTCCATTCCCTAGAGGAAAGGAGTGTTCAATATTGTGACTGACAATGGGCTATGTCAAAAAAAGGGCTAAAAGATAGGCTAGGAAGAGGCTTGGGAAAGACTCGCCAACTGGCTCTACATCTTACCCATATTCTGAAGAAGAGTATTCAGAATAGGGTCATTAGAAGATAGAGGGCCAGAGGAACCTCCCCCAGAACTGCTGCCAAGGCCACCTCTAGAACTGCCACCAATGTGATTTCCACCAGAAACACTACCAGAGCCACCACTGCCAGTAGGGCCTCCATTAGAAAAACCACCATGACCTCCACCAGCACCACCTCCACTGCCGAATCCAACACCACTACCAAAGCCCCCACCACTCATCCTGCCAAAGCCTCCACCACTAGAGGTGACAGGAGGGGTGAAGCTAAAGCCCAAGGGGACCTTATTCACTTTGATAGTTTAGGGTTGTTTGGAAGCAAAAGGGATACTAATAGAACGGACTGCATCGGCCATATAGATGGAAGTGGGAGGCATTAATACTCCTAACTGTCCTTCATGTTCTTCCAAAGTGACTCCTTAAGCAAAACTAGGGTTTCTCAAAGGAGCACACAGTTCGGTGAGACCAAGGAGGCTAGTCAGAAGGTCTATGCCTATTCGATCTTTACCCATCATATGTTTCAACTCACTAACAACCCGAGTGGCCCTGGCCATCTTCGAATTTCTTTCCAAGTGGTTTTCTAAGTCACCAAATCCTCTAGCAAGGGTGGATACATATTATGCAGGGATCTGGACGGCCTCATGCTCATCCACCGATGATGGTGTAGGAGATGCAAGGGGAGTGGGGATGTGATCAATTTTTTCAAAAAATCCCATCTTGTTCCTCGATAATTGCTCCTACATAGCTAGACAATGACGGGACCAAAGAAAAGGCCTATAGATAACCTAATAGAGACCTCCGTCTTTTCCATCGAGAGGTTTCGTACATATCTCATAATGACATATCTGAAATTTTTGGATTGGGTTGTGATGCTCATAAACCTTCACAACACTCAAGAACACAATAGTCATGAAGTACTTGAGGGAAGCTTCAACACCAATGGATGAATAGATGTTGGTTCACGTCGGGTTCACTAAAATGTAAGGTAGGGGGACCTCCATGTGCAAGGCCCCAGGTCACAAAGGGTCAAGATGTGGAAATCTGCCCTAACTTACCTCAGCTAAATGTGATGTTTAGGGTATGAGGATGAGAATGATGGACTATAGAGTCTTGCAACCACTCTGTGGAATTTCGAATTGGGGCTAGGCAAGCCAATTTTTAGGTTCAAAACTATGCCTCAAGGAGCTCTCTGCCCGACAATGTAAGTGCGGCCCTTGGACGACAACGCGACTCACTAGTGTCTCTAAAGTGTGTTGGCATCCATATGGCCAGACAACAACAGAGACAAGATCAAACCTATCAAAATGAGCTAACGACCCAGCTAACTATTGCTAAAGGGCTAAAATAATGAGGTTAAGTAAATGAAGTATTCTCTTATATGGTAAAGTAAAAATGCAAGAGTAAGAGTGGCGAGAAGAATGTCACAAAGAGTGCTGGAAAGAAGTTGAGTCCATTTTTTGGCCAAAAAGTGGAAGTGTTTTCTCTGATTTTCAGAATTTGACAAATTTGACCTTAAAATTTAAAGCACTTAGAGATGGAATCTTCGAAAAAGTCACTAATCATAAAATGTAGTACTTGGAGTCTAGTTTCTAAATATGTAATTTAATTCAATACCCAGATTGTACAAATTGAGTTTCAATAGGCGTTTCTAAAAACCACTGTTTAAAAGTCACTTTTTTTACCATACCATGCACATGTACAACATCCATATTTTGACCTAAATTATCGTATTTTTCTAAATCCTTTTGGGAAAATATTTGTGATTCACTGAAGCTTGTTTTCAATATTTTTTTGTAATTTTTTATTGATTTTTTTTTTGGTTAAATTTTTATTAGGCATATTGGTCGTTTTGAAAAATTGTCGTGTACAACATGCATAAGATGACCTAGACTTATCAATTTTATTTTATTTTTAAATTGAAAATAATTGTCTGGAGTTTGTTCTCGTGCAATCCGTTTGTCAAAATGTTATGTTGATCAAAAGAACTATTAAAATAGTAAAAAACCCTGATATTTGAAGTTTATGGACCAGTTTCATCATAAATTAATCGAAAAATAGAAAAAAAAATCCAATTGTAAAAAAAATTACATATTTGGAATCTGCATTGTCTCATCTAAAACGAGTTTTAATTTCATCAAAAAATTTTGCAAAAAAAGTCGTCAGCCATATGTCCAAACTTTGTATTTTTCTCTGATATTGTAAGGACCTTCAGCTTACAGGTCAAACCAAGTTGAAGGCCTAGGTTCGGATTCCCAATGCTTTTCCCGAACCAAAATACAAGGAACAAACCCGACCACAAAGCGAATCCAATTTCAAATTTTTAGAAATGGGATCCCATTTTGTAAAGCGGCATCTTGTTTCCCAATATTAAATGTCGTGACCATTGATAGGGAAATGAGATCCCGCTTTATAAATGGGATCCCATTCCTTTTTCAATGGTCCCAACATTTAATATTGGGAAATAGATCTCGATTATAAAATGAGGTCCCATTTGTTTTTAACCGTTTTATTTAAATTTACTATCAAAATTTACTATGAAGTTTGCAACTTCACATGTATAGTCAGGAGGAGTAAGATTGGGTTAGTTTTCATCAACTATTGTCTTTACAAGTGGTGAACTTGCATTTTTTATTGATTTTTTCAAAGGAGGCATCATGTAAACCGTTTTTGAAGTGGAATTGTGTTAGTTTTTTACTTGTTTGGAGGAACAAAAGGTCTTCAACTTACAATATGGATTGAATTTTTCAAAGGAGGCATGAAGAAAATAGTTTTTAAAGTGGAATTGTGCTAGTTTTCTGCTTGTTTTTTAGAAAAAAAGAGGAATAATTTTGTCCTTATAGGTCTTTAACTTCCAATAGGGATTGAATTTTTTGAAGAATTTCACTATTGGCATTCATTTGTGCTTGAGAATTTTATAATCATGGGAGATAAAGCCTGTAATAAGAGGAGGAAGACATTAACTCCTGAAGAAATTGAAGCAAATAAAGAGGAGAGACATATACAAAGACAAAGAAGAATGAGAATTAAATCAATGAATGATGGAAGAGCATCCAATTCCACAACTATTGAATATGAAAACATTGAGGAGACCATGGTTGTAGATGAAGTTAATTTGCAAGAAGTCAATTTGGAGAAGAATATGATTATAAAAGCAAGTCCTACTATGTCTTCAAATCCCTCTTTCAATGCTATGGGGAATCTTTCAATATGCACAAATCCAAGTATGTCTTCAAATCCACATGTTAGTGAAATGGTAAATGCGTATGTAGAAGTTTTACAAGATGTTGGACTTAATGATGTTGAGATTGGTAATGTTCGGAGAGATGAAACTTTTATAGAATTTGTTGAAAATAAAAAACAAAAATCTTTTGTTGAAAATGAAAATGAAAACCATTTTGTTGATGAAAATGAAAATGAAAATCGTTTTGTTGATGAAAATGAAGATAAAAATGTAAATCATTTGGAAGTTGAAAATGAAAATGAAAATGAAGATGAAGATGAAAATATAGAATGTGATGTTGAATTTAATGAAAATACTTTTTTAAAATTGAAAGTGGTGTTTTTGATAATCTTCCTGATCAAATTTCTTGGAGGAAAATAAGAACACATGTGAATAGAATATACAACAAATTATTTTATCGTAAAAAAATTGCATTTCAATGTCAACTAATGATGCAATTGATGAGAATGCAAAAAATGAGGAAAATAATGAAAGGTTAGGCTTTTTGTTAAACCAAAAAGAAAAGATCAATCATTAAAACATGTTATGTCTATTGTTTCTAGTTCCATTCAATCTATTGGGAAAAATAGTCGATCTAAAGATAAAAATATAGCAAGAAGAGCCATAACAACTACTATAGTTAATAAAACAACTTTGAATAAAATAATGGTAAGCAATATTAGTGAAGTTTTAAAAATACATCCTAAAACATTGCTAAGAGAGGAAATAAGAAGAGAAGTATAGAAAATGATCCTATCAACCAATGTTGGAGTTTCAGTGGTCGACTCTCGAGGTCTGATATGAAATTGAATGTTGAAATTAACTCTTTGATCAAAAAATATTGGCCTAATAATACTAGGGTTTCATCTAATGCTAGAGATGTTTAAAATTAAGGGTGGGTTCCAAAGTTTGCGATCCTCACCCAAAACACCTATTAGATACAACAAAAACTGAATTTTATAGAAAATTTTGTGGTGATTTAGTTTTACCTATTAATATTAAAATAAGTCAAAGGTCTTTTGAAAAATATAAACCCTGGTATGTAAAAATTAATAAGCAATGAATATCTTGTTGTTGTAAAACACATGTTCAATTTCATTATTTTTATCATATTTTTTGATATATACGTTGTACCTTGCATACTAACATGATTATATAGGAATGTGGTATTAATATGCCACTCGAAGCAATAAGGGAGTTTATTTCAGGTTTGTTTTGTGAAAGATCTAATGGTAAATTGTTTTATTTAAGTTCTTGTATTTCTGTACAATGCATTAACTATGGAAATCTTTCATTCTTAAGAATTTGTATGCATGAAAGTGTTGATGATGATTTTGGACAACAATTAGTAGATGTTAAAAGATTTAAGAATGTTCAATATTCTTTAACAGATGGAAAAATAGGAAAGCGTTGTGATTTAGTTACAGAAAAAGTTAGTGTGCATGCATTCATGAGTGAATTTAAGAATAAGATTGTACCAAAATATGCCACGCACTCTCAAAATGGTCGATGGCTTGATGGCCAATTTTGCGCATTTAGAAACACATTTCCAATTGGTCCTATACTTTCAGTGGTTGATTTTGCGGAAAATTATACTCTAGCTCTGCAAGAGGAAATTCAATCACAGTATTATAATTCAATGCAAATAGCTATGTTTGTCCATAATGTTTATAGACATGTAGATGATAGCACTGAGGATGATAGAAAAGTTTTGATGGAGTATCATTTTTATTTGAGTGACAACTAATTACACTCGTCAGATTTTTTTCAATACTGTTTCAGTATATTTTATAGAAATTTAAGAGAAAGAGGAATCTAGATGAAATAACACCTCATATGGTTTGATAATTGTATGGGCAGTTCAAGAATACTTGAATATTCTATTGGTTAAGTAGGGTTCACAAGGAACTTAATATCCAACATGTATGGATTTTTTTTGAAGTTGGGCATGGTAAAGGAGAACATGATGGAGTTTGTGTGTGTGTCAAAAGAATTTGTGCTAGAGAACAATTAAAATTCGAGGATGCAGTAAAATTTAAAGATGCACGTGGGATTGTGGATTGGTGTAATACAATATTATCTACACCTGGTTCAAGTGATTACTCTACACTTCATCGATTCTTTTGGTTGGTTGAAGAAGAGAGCGTTGTACCTAGAGTTGACTGTGAGACAATCAGTGGATCTACTAAATGGCATTCATTTAGGAGTTCAACAGCAATCACATGGACTATCTCGATAAGGGATCTTGCATATTTTTGTCAGTTTTGTATCTCAGGAGATTGGGAAGCATGTGAAAATATAGAATGGGTTGAACAGTGGGAGCAAAGATCGTTGACACCTGCACAAGCACATGATCAATATGAAAGAACTATTGAAGAAAATGATCGAGTGTTTGCATCTGAAGACTATGACCATGTTTCAGACCTTGTACAAGAGGTTAATTTAATTCAATTTATTTCATTTTATTTCACTTTATTAAGTTATTTTGTAATACTAAATTATTTATATGGATATGCGCAAGTTATTAAATAATTATTTTTTTGCAGGACATGTGTATGTTGTTGTTGCACCTAAGGGGAATGAAGATCAAATAGAATATTGGTTGGATCATTGTGTGGAGACTAAACATAAGTTAATAGAACCTCAAGAAGATGATGATGGCTATCATTGTCCAATAGGTACAATGATCCCCTTAAGACATCCCCTTAAGCAAATTTTGATAACAAGTTTTTGATCCCCTTAAGAAAATTTTGAGAACTTATCTGATGATGTTTTTCATGTTTTCAAATAGGATCGGTGGTGGTTGTTGGCACTTGGCTATGAAAATACCTAACAAGGATGAATGGTCTATCTACATTCAAAGATTATGAAATGCATAAAAAGATTATACACTATTCACATTTGCTGGTGGTAACAAATATAAAACTAGATCGGTATTGTGGAAGACCTACAAATAAAGTGCTATGGAAAATTTCTATGGAAGAGCATGAGACAATCATAGATGCATTGGAAAAAAGAGAGGATACAGATGGTACAATGGAATAAGTAAATACAGGTAAATATAGTTTTAGTTTTATATTGTGTGAACCGAGATCCTAGTCCCTGCAAGAGACAACAAATAAACACATAATTAGATTCAAGTGCAAGTTAAGATCTAAGTTCCCCATAAAATCCATTTAACTATGCTCAAAATAGGAATGAAACAAGAACACAATGAAAGAAGATAAAAAAAAACTAAATCTTATTAAGAACATGCAAACTCTTGATCCTATGGGGGAATTGGTGCCAATTTTATGTGAAAAACGGCTCTTTCCCAACTCCAATGATGCAATGTTGATTGACGATGAAGAGTGATCCAATTTGTTGATGATTGAAGTGTGCTCCAAGATGAAAATCTGCATAACCTAGCTAAGATTGAATAAAAATGGATGAGAATTGCTATGGATTTGAGTATAATAACTTTGCTCAAATTGTGGATGATCAAATGAGGAAAGAGACCTCTTATTTATATAGTGATAAGATGGAGAAATGACCAAAATGGAGCAATGGGGGACTAACATTCAACCAATGGCAAGGTGCCACTTGTCAAGAGATGGATGGATGAAGGATGTACACATTTTGATGAATGTGCCCATAAATGTAATTAGGTGATATTTGAAATTAGTGAAATGACATGTAAGAGGGAAAAGAAATGCCTTAAATGCCACTTGGCTCAACGAAAAAGGACTTATTAGGTGAAGTAAATTCCTTGTTGGAAGGACAAAGTCCACTTGGATTTCAATTCAAATTTGAGAGAATATTCCTCCATTATGCCATGTTGAGAAAAAATAGAGATTTAATAAATGAATTAAATCTATTTTCATGTGCAAGTGGCAAAAGCTAGAGGATGGGACTTGCATTAGGTTTAAATTAATCAAGGGTCAATTAATTTAATAGGGGATTAGATGATGTGACAAATTTGATTTAGATTTATAGGTTGATTTAAATCACAGATGAGAAGAATGTGATTTTAAACTTAGTTAAATAAATAATTTGATTTATTTAACAAAAGAGGATGATTGGCTACTTAAATTAAACAAGGTTTAATTTATTTAATTTAATAGATAGACCTTAGAAATTTAATCAAATAAAGTGAATTATTTAATAAAATATGGACATAGGGTTAATTAGATTAAATAGATTGATTTAATTAACAAGGGAGGAAGACTTAATTAGATAAAATGATTTATTTAATTAAGAGAGGAGAATTGATGAATTTAATCAAATAAGGGTATTCAATTAAATGGTTAGACTGAGGGATGATTTAAGATGAAATGGTGTTAATTATTGGGATCAAGTATGTCGGTATATTTTCCATGTCTACATTTTTCCCCTCTTTGAAGCAATGCACTTGTTGCATTGATTCAAAGAATAAATTGTCTCGATCAAAAGATAAATTTTTTTTATTCCAGAACTTGCCCCATTGTTGTCTCAGCGAAGGAAAACATGCCAATATACTGCCCCCTTGAGAGATCAGACGAAAATCTTGATTTTTGGGTGATCTCGCGAAAAAAGAGGACAAGGTTCCTGATGGATCCATAAAGGCTCTAGGAGGTCAAAAGACACAAAAAACAATACAAAACGGCTCTCAGAAGGATGAAAATGGGACGAGGGGACATAGACCCCTCCTGGACGGCTAAATGAGGTCATAAAACCCTAATTTTTAGGCTTAAATAGGCCTCAAGGGGCCACTTCCAATTCATTTTCACATTCAGCCTTAGGAGATTATGTGATTTTGAGCTCTGAAATTTTGACAAGATGGCGCAACGACAGCTCCTGATGCATATTTCTGACCAATTTTAGACATACCAAAGACTTCCCGGCACTAGACCACTAGTGAGTCAACTTGACTTAGCTTATTTTCCATTTTTTGTGCTCATTTAATGCTTTCGAAACTAGATCCCTAGGCGCAGTGCCATATTGCACCGCTAAAAATTTCAAACTCCACTACTCAGTGTTTAAAGTACACTGCCATCACAAGGTCCAATGTTGTGGTGCATTTTGAAGTTTAGGGGTTAAATTTCAAACTGCACTACCTTTACAGGTTGCACTGCCACAGTGCTCTTTGGGGTTAGGTTTTCTAGTCAAACTTCGGTGCTATTGCAAACTGGACCACTGCGGTGCAATTTGGGACTTTGAAGGCTCCAACGATGCAGTTTGAAGTTTACAAACTGCACTACCTTCATAGACAGGGACATTGGAGCCAGTTTGGGATGTCGGGTTAAGCTGTGATGAAGGTTTTTTTTGATGATTTCTAACATGGTGACTTTCCTGATGCAGGAGGAGGCGAGGGAGATCTATTCGTGTGAGCATAGGTCTCGAGAGATTTTTAGGTATTTGCGTGATCTGACCGAGAGGGAGAAGGAGCGCCTAGGAGAGATGGGACTTTGGTACATTGTCTATGCACCGCCCATTCAGACACACTTAGGCATGATGATGACCCTTGCTGAGAGGTGGCACAATGAGACCTCCTCCTTTCACTTTCTGACCGGTGAGGCCACAGTCATGCTAGAGGATGTGTGGCGGATCTTGAGATTACCCATCCATGGCGAGCGTGTGATCTATGACATGGCTGTTGGGATCAACGCCTGCTATGTCATCTTGGAGACTGATCAGATTGTATTCTGCAAGGGGCAGATCAAGCTAGAGCACCAAAGGCCCCTGGCCTCACCCTACTATTTAGTGATTGTAGCCATCATATAAGGTCTTGCTGCCCTAGATCAAGAAGGCTGATATTTTAGTCCTAGTTGGGGGCTTGCTTGGGAGTGGATGGTTTGATGGTGACCAACACTTTTTGCATGGGGCCTAGTTTTGCTAGCTTATCTTTACAAGGATCTACACGAGTTTGCTTACTTGGATGACAGAGCACTCAGAGCGGGGGTCACACTCTTGCATAGCTGGACATGGGAGCACATCCCAGTGCTTCGTCCTTGAGTTGTTCTTGTTCCGATGGAGCCAAATGATCCAGTGGTTTGGCAGTACAGAGGGGGTCTTTCTTTTACACACACAAGAAAACATGGGATTCCTCACTAGAGGAGGGTCCTCGATGATATACACATGTTTGTATGGCGGCCCTACCTTGGGCTACCGGCCTGGTTCGATGATGTGCAACAGTTATTGTTTGCTCGTTAGGACCACCTCATGTAGGGGCGAGAGCACACTATGTTGGAGATGTACTTACCAAGTTGGGTCCAGAGACAGTTTGGTGAGCCACAGGATCAACTTGATGATCAGTATATGGCTATTTTTTCCAAGACAATGACGCAGAGCTCCTAGGGACGATATATACCTTCCCACGAGGCAGTTCAGAGTTTTATCTAGCTAGTGGCTAGGCCATGGCAATATGACCAGGCTCAGGCAGATTCTGGGACCAAATAGGCATACTAAGATAGGTTCAGGCTACCCCTAAGATTGACAGTGCCAAGTACACCATCCGCTTAACGGAGAGCAAGAGGCAGGGGGCAGGATGAGGCCGAGGACACATAGATCAAGACCAAGGTGGCAGAGGACCAGCATCAAATCAGCCAGTTGGGGACCAGGATCCACCTGTTCAGCCACCCAGGGATTAGTAGGACTAGCCCCACCAAGATATCCCGATATAGGATCAAGACAAGGGGCAACATGACAGATAGGATGGGCACCAAGATCGGGTTGCGACACTACCTAGGGACAGTGATCAGATTCAACCCCACATGCAGCCTCCTCCACAGCCAGATCTGAGGGATGGGTAGATTCTACAACTACAGGGCCAGATACAGGTACTGATGGTTGAGAGGGACTAGGTCAGGGCCGAGCGGGATCAAGACATTTTGCAGAGGGAGGTCGTGGAGTTACAGGCGGCGACAAAGATGGGTCGCAAACAACAATTAGAGAGTATGGCTGCCTCTTCCTCCTAGAGCATAGTATTGCTTCGGTCATATAGGGAGGCCATCTAAGAGGTTGATTATTATAGGATGCATTACCATCAGGCCATGCCAAGAGTAGGACGAGTTCCTAATTTTTCATAGAGGACCAACCATAGAACTGCAGAGGGCCACAGGGATAGAGGAGGTGGTGAGGGCAGTAGCCAATAGGGGTATGCCATCCTTTTGATTAGAGATAGGATTCTTTTTGTGCCTTTTGGGCTCATTTATGATAGCCCCATGGGCTGATTGTACTTATATTTTTTACACTTGATCCAATTCTTTATTTTGATGATATATGAGATGATCTTGATGTGATATGTTATATCCTATTTTTTTCATTATGAATACTTTATTTTTATATGATATGTACTAATGCAATGTGATGTATGATGTTATGATGTTATGATGTAATGCAGTGATTGACGAATGGATGCATTTCTTTTTTAGTATCTTTTTATGATGATTATGTATGGATGGTGCAAATGCTATGTTGTGTAAATGTTTAGACTAAAAAATCTATATTATGCAATGATGGATGATATAATTTTATATGAATGTGAATGTTGTATAGTGTATGTAATAGCATAGCGAATGCTTATATATGTTATTTTATGCAATGTTATGGTATGATGATATGATGGATGTAAATGATGCTTATGTTATGCTTATGATGGATGCGGATATGTGATATGACAATGGAGATTTTTTTATGGGATAGATGATTTATGTAATGCTTAGAATAACCAATCTATATGGATGGAAATGCAATATATGTTTCTATATGATATTTTATGCAATATGCAATATGTTGATGGTTTATGGATGTAGGATGATATGCAATGATATACAAGATATGCAATATGCTGACGGTTTATGGATGCAGGATGGATGCAATGATATGCAAGATATGCAATATGCAATATGTTGACGGTTTATGGATGTAGGATGGATGAAATGATATGCAATATATGCAATATGCAATATGATGATAGTTTATGGATGCAGGATGGATGCAATGATATGCAAAATATGCAATATGCAATATGCTGATGGTTTATGTATGCGGGATGGATGTAATGATAATGATGGTAAACTATCATGGTACCACTATTAGCGCGAAAAGAAAGAAATAGAAGAAAGCAAGAGATTCCAACTAGACATGAGATGATCATGGTGATGATGATGATTTTCCTACCAAGGAGTTGGGATTTTCAAAGGGCTAATTACCTTATTTCTGATAACACACATAAGTACGATGTATCAAGGTATGAAGAACCAGGATGGGGTTGTACCTAGTGTGATGGACTTTGACTTGACAATCAGATAGGAGTATCCTTGTTCACACTTGTCATACAAAAACCTTACTAGGATGCACTTCAGGTACTTCAAACATCTCAGACCAAAACATAGAAAGGTAAGCCTTCCTACGTGGTCAACAAAATATCTAAAACACCTTCCATACACACATAATAAAGCAAGTATCCGCCAAGGCTATTTTACAAAGACATCCAACAAGAACATTAGATAAAAAGATAATGATCATTTACTCATTCCTATCTCTCTAAATATTTTGATTAGGCATCATCGAGAGGTACTTGGAATGAGTGCAATAAGATAAATCAACAAGATCAATATAAAGCAAACAAACAAGCTAATGTTCTTCAAGACTGCTAGCCAAGACTAAACTACTGTGATTCCTGATGTTGATGTCCATTATAGGAAGGATGCATCCTAGGACATCATGATATTAGATGATTTGATATGGGACTAATTGGATGATAGGCTATTGACCCAAAGAGTTGACTAACTTGTTTACATACTAACCTAGACTTGAGATTTTGACATTTCGAGTTTTCACTTTTGAGATGCACGGCTTGTTTCCAATTGTTTTACCAAAGGTTTAGGATGACGATTGATTTATTGTGAGTGATGCTTATTGCGGGTGAAAGAGAGATGAGACAGATGGATTTTTTCTCAAATATTTGGATGTTTTTATTTTTTTGAAATGTTTTGAGGTTGTTTTTGGTATTTTTGAGATTTTACAAATGTTTTTATTTTCAAGTTTCAAATATTTTGGGGTTTTTTGAGATTTTGACCAAGATATTAACCTAAGGACCTATCCTAGGGGCCTTAGGGGCTGATCAACAGATTAGCCTTGCCTACGTTATACATGCAAAGACCACATAGTTCGACTGACACAGACTTGATTATTTGATGAGATATGAACAAATGGATTGCCAGTTTATTATGATAGAATCCTAAAGGACTGACCTAAGTATCTCGAGGGATGATCAAAGATCAACCTTGCCTATGTTCAAGGCTTAGAGACCTATAGTTCGACAAGAAGACTCTATTTTTTGACTTTTTAATTGACTTTTTGACCTGTTTTTGGATTTTGATATGTTTCAAATGTTTTTAGATTTTTTGGTTTTTATGAATGTTTTTGGATTTTCTGATTTAAGGACTTCAAGAACATACACAAATCCGATCCGATGAGAAAATTCCACCAACGTGATGCAATAGTCTACTCCGATAAAGGCAGGACAAACTGACCTTGGGAATGGGCTGAGTAGTACTAGGAGGGATCATGACACGAACACCGGATCAAGCTATGATGCAAATGTTGAACTTATGGGTGATGGATGGAGATATGGAATGTGATGGATGATGGAAGCTTGATGGATGGATGATGCAGAATGAGTTGCGAAGATCCTGGTAGATGGAAAGTGTTTATTTACACAAGGCACCTATTTGCCAATTTTGCATCAAGGTACTTGCCCAAAGCGCCACCGAAGTGGTTTTCACTAGAGGACGATTTTTCTCTTTATTGTTTTTGATCATTTTTTGCTTATTTTTTATTTATTTTTTTGTTGTCACCTTTGTTAATTTTTCATCAAGGTAACCATTTTTTCAAGACATTTTCTAATTTTTGGAATTTTTGGTTCTATACCTTACAAGATTTAGGCATAAAACTTTTTAAGATGGGAGCTATTCATGGGCTCCTGCAGAGGATCACCTTCGGGTGTTGATAACTGATATGCCCCTGACTTATAGCTTGTTGTGATGACAAATGGTCCTAACCAGTTGGGCTCAAATTTTCCTTTGTCATTTGGGTTTGGGACATTTTTCTAATTCTCTTTTAGTACTAGTTCTCCAACTTGGAAAGTCCTGCTTCTAATTTTCTTGTTATAGCTCCTCTTGAGTCTATTTTGATAGACTTGTAAATGGTTCAATTCTCCCATACGCCACTCATCTAGTAGCTCTGACTCATTCAGTCTTGATACTCAATATTCTTCATCTGTGATGATGTTTTGCAATGATATTCTCAATGATGGAAGCTTGATCTCAATGGACAGTACAACTTATGATCTGTAGACTAGGGAAAATGGGGTATTGCTTGTTGGTGTGCAGATGCAGGTTCGATAGGCCCAGAGGGTGGGATTTAGCTATAGATGCCAGTCATGACCTGCGTCATTGACTGTCTTTTTGAGGATTTTCATAATGGTTTTATTGGTAGGTTCTGCTTGGCCATTGCCTTGGGGATAATATGGAGTGGAAAATCAATGTTGGATTTTGAATTTTTCACATAGGTCACAGGCCTCCTGATTTTTGAAAGGTGTCCCATTATATGGGATAATAGCTTAGGCGACATTGTATCGACATATGAGATAGTTCAGGATGAACTTTGATAGTTTCTTTCCAGTGGCATATGTCATGGCGATGGCTTCCACCCACTTGGTAAAGTACTTAGTGGCGTTTATGATGAACTTGAGGCCACTGGGTCAGGTTGGAGTGATTTTTCCAACAAGATCAAGCCCCCACTGTGAAAAGGGCCATGGTGTGGTGATGGGATGGAGTTCTTGAGCTTGAGCATGGATGAGGTCCCCATGCTGTTGAAATCGTAGGCACCTTTTGACTTAGTCATGTGCTTCTCTTTCCATTGTGAGCCAATAATACCCTAGCCTCAACAATTTATTGGCCAAGATCATTCCGCTCGAGTGTGAACCACAAATACTGTTTGCACCTCAGTTAAGGTAGTCAATGCCTCCTCAACATTTAGGTAGTGTAATAAGGTTCCCTCTATACTCCTACGTGGTTAAGGGTGTTTCCTAAGATGAAAAACCTGGATGATTTCTTGAAAAAGGTTCTTTTTAGGCTTAAGGGTAAGTCAACAGGTAGGACCCCTATTTGCAAGTAGGTATAAATTTCATTTTACCATGGATCACCGATACCAATGATTTCACACACAAATTCTGACTTTGGTACCTCGAATGCGAGCATGAGAAGCTACTCTACCAAGAATTCATGTTTCGAGATGTTGTGAGGGATGTCCAGTAAGGATCCAATTGTTGCCATGGCGTCTACTGCTCTATTGTTGGCTATGAGAATCTGCTCAAATGTGATATCAATGAATGATTCTTTAAGGATCTCTACCAACTTTTTGTATGGAGTCATTTTATCATCCCTTTTCTAGTATTCACCATTCACTTGATATATTATCAGCTCGGAGTCTCCATATACCTTTAGTGTCATGATGTGCCACTGCACTGCTATTCTGAGACCTATGGTTAAAGCCTCGTACTCTACAATGTTAGTGCAGGGGAATGCTAGTTGGTATGATCTTGGTATACAGTCCCCCTGTGGGGTGATGAAGAAAACACTAGCTCCTGATCCATGCTATGTGTATGAGCCATCAATGTAAAGTTTTCAGTGATTGGCTATGCTAAGATTGAATATGGATTCATCTAGAAACTCTGATATGAGTGGATTCTCTGAATACATGGGTGCTTCTGCAAGCTCATTTGTGATCACTTGGCCTTTGATTCTTTCTATTCCACAAATTCAATGTCATACTCTAATAGTATCATGACCCATTTAGCCATCCTTCCGAGGAGCATTGCCTTTGACAGTAAGTACTTGAGGGGATCAATTTTGGTGATGAGTTTGACTTTGTGTGCCAACATGTAATGTCTGAATTTCTGTGAAGCAAATGCTACTACTAGACATGCTTTTTCTATGAATGAGTAGTTTAACCCATGCTTGACCATTGTACGACTGATGTAATAAATGGCCCTCTCTATCCCATTTTCATCGTGCTGAGCTAGGAGAGCTCCAAGGGTTGTTGATGTTGCTAACACATAGAGGATTAATGGCTTTCTTGGGATTGGTGGCATGAGGAATGGAGGTGTGAGCAGATATAATTTTATTTTGTTGAAGGCTTCCTCACACTTTTCATCCCATTTGTACACTACTCCCTTATGAAGTAGGTGAGAATATGGGTTTTTTTGTTTTCCAGTTGTGCTATGAATCTACGAATGGACTGAAGCTTGCCCTGGAGGCCTCTCAATTGTTTCAATGTTTTGGGTGCTTCCATCTCAAGGATTTATTTTACCGTTGCAAGATCTATTTCAATACCCCTCATTACCACTATGTAGACTAGTAGCTTTCCTAATTGTATGGCGAAGACACACTTCTTTGGATTTAAATGGACCTTATATTCCTCCAGCCTATCAAAAATAGCACTCAAGTTTTCTATGTGATCTCTCCTCTTTCTGTATTTTTCTAGTATGTCATCAACGTAATCTTCGATAGTCTTGTGGATCATGTCATGGAACTTTGGTAGGTGGCCCAACATTCTTTAAGCCGAAAGGCATCATGTTCCAGTGGCAGGTCCCCCATAGACAAGTGAAGGTTGTTTTGTGTTGATCTTCTTTAGCAATCATTATTTGGTTGTACCTAGAGAAACCGTCCATCAGAGAAAGAATTTCATGTCCTGTTGTCATGTCTACAATCATGTCAATGTTAGGCAATGGGAAATCATCTTTCAGACATGCTTTGTTTAGATCTCTGAAATCTGTGCAGATTGAGATGCCTCCATTAGGTTTTGAAATAGGAGCCATATTTGACACCCATTCTGGATAGTCGATTGGTCGAATGAATCCTGCATCAAGGAGCTTCTTCAATTCCATTTTGATTAGCAGGGTGATCTGAGGATGAATTTTCCTGAGTTTTTGTCTAGCTGGCTTTTCTTTAGAGTAGACTGCTAGGTGATGGACCGCAATCTCTGGATCAAGCTCGGGTATGTCTGCATAGCTTGATGCAAAATTAACTTTTCTTTCTCTCAAGAAGGCTGCTAGGAGCTCTTGTTCCTGTGATAGTAATGACTATGCATAAAATGTGATGTGTGGTGTCTCTTTTGTTCCCAAATTGACTGGGTTTCATTTTTCGGCTAGGACTATTGATTTTTCCCAATGGAGAGCTCTGAAAGGAAGATTGAATCCACCATTGGATATGTCCTTTCTTTTTACTATTTTTGGGTCAGAGAGTGTCACAGTGTGGTTTTCACTCAAGGACCTAGAGATTATTCTCAGTTTTTCACTTTTGCGACTGAGGGATTCAATCATTTCCCCATAGTATGCATGTGTATCCAGCTCGATGATGAATCCTACTTTGTGATCCCCACATGGAATATTATCCTGCAGTCCCATGAATTCTGAAAGTGCCTCATCATTTTTGAATGTGTCAAGAATTGGCGGTCATCATTGGTCGTAATCGATGAGTTGGGGGTAAACTAGGCAGATTTCATGATTTTGATGGTTAATGGACTCAAATGACATAGTACTAATCATAATAAGTGTGGTGTCCTCGAAGAGCATGGTTAGGTTGGTTATGGGATATTTTTCAACACTACTACTACAGATGTTGGTTATGTCGAATGTGAAGTTATCTAAGGGTAGGCCAGTGGATACAGGAAATTGTAGCCTGGTAGTTGTTGTTTGTTGAGGAGTTTTGACCTTTCTAGCTGGGGGATTTTGGCCACGTATGCTCATACTTGGAGGGGTACATCCAAGGCCAATATTTCTCATTCGCGTCTCCAAAATGATGGGTATTAGAAACCCGTTGTCATTTTTCCCCAGTTTCTGGTTTCTGTCATAGCCCATTATGAGCATCATTTGCAAACCTTTGTTGTTGTCATCCATTGGTAGATCGACTGTTGGTCTATTTTCTTGGTATAGGAGATGGGCTGGGTCCTCCTCTATTACTTCTCTTCTGAGGTCTCCCCAACTTTTGAAGTTGGAATATCCTTCAGTGGGTGTTTGGGATGTGGAGGCTTCATTTGATTCCATTCTTCCTCTTGATATGGGAGATTGTGGTAACTCTCCTACCACAAAATCATTTTTTGGAATTGTATAGTTTTCGCAACCATTTTCTTGGATGATGACTTTGATATCAAAGATGGTGGGGATTGCGGGAGTGGCAGGTGTCTTTGTTGCAGAAGTGGAAGTGAAGGTGGTTGGATCAATGTATTGTGTTGATGGGCCTTCATTATTCTTTGGCACTTGAGGAATTTAGTAGTATTTTTCCTCTAGGTTCTTGTAGTAGGAGAATGGTTTAGGATCTCCATGATGGTGACCTCTTGTCCTTCATATGTGAATTTGACACATTGATGGAAGGTTGATGCAACCGCTTGCATTGCATGGATCCATAGACGTCCCAAGAGAATGTTATAAGGAAAGTCAAGGTCCAGGACCTAACAGGTATTTTCCATGATAGCTAGCCCCACTTGAATAGGGATTTGGATTGTGACTTGGGACACTCTTTCTTGATCATCATATGATCTGATTGTAATACATTTTCCTTTTTCGATGGAATCCTTTGAGATTTTTAGGTTCTTAATGAGCTTGAGGTAACAAATGTTCAAACTTGCACCTCCATCCACTAAGATTCACTTGACTTTGTTTTTATGCACTAGGACCTCTAAATGGAGTGCACGGTTGTGAGATAGTTGAGTGGGAAAATTCTGGTTAGAGCATGTAAGGAGATTCGAAGTGATGATGTTTCAAACCATAGCTTGGAATTGTTCCGCATCAAGATCTGCAGGGATGGTGGATGAAGCCAATGCTTCCTCAAGGATTTTCTTGTGGGTGGATGAAATTTTTAATAACTCCATGATGGAGATTTGTGTTTGGGTTCTTTTTAGTTGATCAAGGAAATTATAACCATTAGGAACAGATCTTGGATTGGGCACGGGTGTTCTATTTGGCTGAGATGATCCTACAATGGTGATTTTTCTACCTCTTGTTCTGACTCGACAATCGACATGGGCTCCTTTGATGGTGATGGTAGCACAATATTCATCCAAGGATGTGACAACATGGTTGTACACATGATTCATGCTCTTGAAGGTTCCTTTCCCCTTATCAGTATTATTTTTCCCTTTGTTGTTATGGTTTGGCATCAGATTCGTGTATATTTTGAGGTTTTGATTTCCTGTTGGCTGCTCCACATTTATGATTTTTTAATCAATGAGGTCTTGGATTAGGTTTTTCAACCTCATGCAATTTTTTTTGGTGTGCCCTTTGATTTTTTGAAAATCAAAAAGCTAGTTTTTGTTGTACCAGGGTGGTTTAACATCTAGTTCCTGATAATTCTCATAGGTGGAAGCCTTTATGAGGTTTCCGTTTATCAATTTCTTCATGATGAGCTCGAGTGGTTCCCCAAGGGTAGTGTATTTCCACTTGGGGGAGTTCTTATTTCACTAGGGTGGCCCCCTTTGATCGTTGACATTGTTGATGGTTTGATTGTCTGGCTATTGAGTTATTATGTTAGCTTGGTGATTGTTTTGATGGTGATTTTGAGGTTGTTGTTGTGGTGCGGGTGTGTTTTTCCAAGGGGCGCTGATGACAACTTTGGCATCGACAACACCATCATTGGTAATGTTTTTTTTTCTTTCCCATGTGCAAGGTTTATCATTATAGCTTGAAGATGGGTGGTTTCTTTGTTGATCAAGATATGTTTGTGTCATTGGTTGCGTAGCCAGGGCTCATTCAATGTTGAGCACGCTGGAGATCAACTGATCATATGTGGTAATCCCTTGTACTTTGAGATGGAAATCCAAGGCACCATCGAGGTTGGAGATGATAGTGCACACTTGTTGTTCTTTCAACATGGCCCATTTGCTTCGATTGGCCTTGGATTGCAATTCGTTGTAAGAATGAAGCAAATGATTCATTCTTTCCTTGTTTTAGAGTTGATAGTTCCTCTAGACTGACATCCATCACAATGTTGAATGCATAGTTTTTGATGAATGCATCTATGATTTCTTGAAACTTTTTGATGTTTGGAGAGAGCCGAGAGAACTAGTCCATGGCTTGGCCTGCCAAACTTCTAGGAAATAGTCGCATCAGATAGGTATCATCATATGGGACTTCCATGCAATGAACCTGGAACTCCCTGATGTGATCTTCAAGGTTTCTCGTCCCACGGTATTTTTCAAATTTGGGGATCTAAAATCCCTTCGGGAATGCTTTCATTACAAGGCTCCTATTGAACAGATAAGGAAACAAATTGTTGGGTGTTTTTGTGGTTCGCCCTGACTAAATATTGAGCATTTTTTGTGAGAGGAACTTTTTTTGTGTCATCACATCATTTTGTGGATCAGGGGGTGGAATGAAAGTGTTTTGAGGTGGTTCAATTGTTGGTGGGATGGGTGGATTGGTTGGTATGTTGATGGATGGTGTTTGCATGTGTTGTTGCGCCAAGTATGCTTGCAATTGTTGTTGTACCAAAAATGCTTGTTGTTGGTCTTGTTGTTGTTGTGCTAATAAGGGATGTTGTTGAGCTTGTTGTTGTTGTTGAGCCAACAAAACTTGTTGTTGAGCTACTAGTTGGGTTGCTTCCTGTTGTTCTTAATATTGCTTCAATGCTTGTTGATATGCTTGTTGTTGTGATACTTGTTGTTTTGTGAGATACTACACTTGTGTTTGTGCTTGTTGTGCTTGATATTGGGCTTGGGCTTGAGCATGTGCTTGAGATTGAGCTTGAGCTTGAGCTTGTGCCTATGCAGCTTGAGGTTGTGCCTGTGCCTGTGCAACTTATTGTTGTTGTTGTTGCAATAATATTTGGGATTGAGCAGCATGTTGTGCTTGTTGCACTTGTTGTGCTTGTAATGCAGCTTGGGTAGCTTGAGCAGCTTGCACGGCTTGAGTGGCTTGTTGAGTAGCTAGTTGCATGGCTTTTCTTTTGCACTTGTTGGAGTGCCTTTTCATAGGCAACTTGTTGAGCTGCTTGCAATGTAATACTGCATTGGTTTGATGTGTTCATGTTTAGTGGTGGTGGTGGTGAAGGTGGGTTCAGAATGGTGCTTGTTGTGGTGATGAGAGGCACCATTGTAGTGGAGGGCACAATTGATATGCTTGGTCCTTGAGAGACCATGTTTTAAGGGATGATAGATGATGTGTTGTTTGTTTGTGATATGGGTATGGTTTCCATCTGTTGTTGTGATATTGATGGCAAGAGGGGAGGACTTGGTATGATGCCTTGATTGATAGTTGGGGGAGTGTTTTGAATGAGCAGCAGAATCAGTGGTAGCCCCAAACCAAGAGGTGATACAAATGTTAATGGAAAGGGTGGGAATGGTGGAAAAGTGAGTGGTAAGATCCCTTGGGGAAATGATGATGATGTTGGATTGAAAATACCCCCTGGTCCAAATAGGTCACGTTCTCCTTGTGAGGTCGTGGGGAGAGAGGTTTGCGGTGTTGTGTTAAATGATGATGATGATGGGTCATTATGAAAGGTGAGAGGGACATATGGATGTGATATATTTTGGGGGATGGTTTGACCCAAGATAGTGTTTGCATCCAAATCTTGATTTTTTACAAGAGGGTGTGTTTGCAATGCATTGAGAAATGCACTCCCTTTGTTAACGATCGGTTGGGTTAGAGCAATTGATGACATGATTTGGGGGATGGGTTGAGTGATATTTTGAAATTGGAATGTTGATGTGATGGGGAGTGTGGATGATATGGGAAGTGTGAATGATGTTGAAGGTGGTTCCACAATGGTGCTCATGTCATAATCAGAAGGGAGTTTAGTCCCTTGTTTTAATAGTTCAAGCATGTATTGTTGGGGATGTACTTTCATCATGATGTTGACAATCCTATGATTTTTAGGATTTTGAACCATCTCATTGATCTCATCTTGGTTCATACCAAGAGGGTTTTTCGTGAGGTCTTCAACTTGTCCTCCCTCTTGATGGTCTTGAGGGAGTGAAAGATTGGTCGTAGGATTGCTTGATCCAATAGGATTCATGTCGGTGTTGGTTTTACTGAGATCACTTGAGGTTGATGTTTCTTTGTGGATTTCCATGTCCTTCTTGTGTTGAGATCTAGTTTGCACCATAAAATAGGGATCAATTTTTCAAGAATATAAGAGATGAACCTCTAATTCTTTAGAATGATATATCTTTAGATACAAAAGAGAAAATTTTAGGATAATTTAAAGATCAAAGGGTGATAATGATATGGATGTAAGATGGATGTTTGATGGATGATTGGAACTCTTGAGAAAATATTGAAGGGTATGTTAAACTTTAGGACTTGATTTTGATGTTTGTTTTTTTTTTTTGGATTTGGGATTGATTTGATTTTGATGGTGAACTCATAAACTCTAAGAGGTTGGATGTTGTCCTAGAGTTTTCTCAAAAGATACTAATTTGTCTAGGTGTGAGAAGAAGGATTCATCTAAACACACCTATCCAAACAAGATGATTTTGATTGGTTTGATTTTGGATAATAAACTCCTACATCCCAAGATGTTGGATGTTTATCAAGGGATGAAT
Source organism: Sequoia sempervirens (assembly GCA_007258455.2). Taxonomy (NCBI): domain Eukaryota; kingdom Viridiplantae; phylum Streptophyta; class Pinopsida; order Cupressales; family Cupressaceae; genus Sequoia; species Sequoia sempervirens. The sequence goes on from VDFB02281492.1 coordinate 459,753,790, forward strand.
TTTTTCACAATATTTGATAATTTGACTAAATATGTGGAGAAGGATGCATCTACACACATCTAATCAAACAAGATGATTTCATATTGGTTTCAAGTTGATTTTCCCAAAGTTTAACATGGAGGATTTTTGAACCAAGATTTTCAAAGAGTAGATGATGAGATTATTTTGGTTTTGATGTTCAAAGATGGATGAAGGTTTTATTTTGATCCTATGTCTACCTAAAAAAATACGCTTGCTTACTAGTCCTCGGTTTTGAAGAACATGCTTTTCTCTAGACAAGATGCTCAAACTCTCTAAAAAGATTTGGGTTTTGACAATAATAGAACAAATACAAACCAGGATTGTTTCTTGAAGCTTTTTTGTAAAAGTTAAAAAGTAGTCTTCGTATGAATTTTTATAGCATTGAGAGATGCTTTTGGCGATCTTTTGGACTGAGATCTTTTACCTTTGGTTTCTTCAATCTTGACCTTGCGTGAAATAATTTGGGACACGTGTGGGATTCAATTATTTTTAGTCTTTGCTTAATGACTTTATTTTACCACAAACACTTCTTGATTAGCTTTTCAAATTAGATGTCCAATGTCTCAAGTTCTTCTCATCCCACAAGGTATATCATGTGGAACTTTGATGAAATCAAGGAAAGGGTTACCTATTGTTAAATCTAGTAAGCAAATTGAGATATAAATCCAAGTGTTTAGAAACCTCTATGGATAAAATCCCAAGGGAAAGCAATAACACATGAATTTTTTCAATTGTGTTTGCTTCCTAAAGGGTTTGAAGTTTTGATGACAATGTTAAATGTTTGTTTCCAAATGTTTTTAATCAAGCAATGTTTTTTTACTTCAAGAAAAATTACAACCCTATGGATATTTGAGACAATATTTGTTGAGTCCCCACTTGGAAAAGTCCAACTACGCTTACTTTCAATGGATGGTTAGATGCTTGGCCCCACTAGCTCCCCTCCTTGGCTCAACACTTCTTTCAGGGAAGCCAAGCATCAGTACCCATGAATCTCCCATGGCATACCTTCCATCTCTACTAAAAGCCATAAAAGTGTGGGGCGGCTTCAGAACGACCGTTCTTGCACTAACAAATAGATAGGGATTTTGGCCTTTCTACACAAGGGGTTTAATTCATACTTTCCATTCATGGAGATTGACCCATGTAGCGAGAGACCATTTCTACCCTTCTTTTCAGGACTAACCGCGTGATACTAGCCTTTGTTCCAGTACCCATTTTTATATCCCGGCTAGAAATAAACTTGGATTTAGTGTGTTATCGATTGGGTCATTCCCTTAGGTGAGTACTTTTTCCCCAAGGCAGGCCCTCTAAGATAAACAATAGAAAGCAAATGATAGGGAGGCTGCAGGAACTCAATCACACTATTTTTGGAAGCTGCAGGAAGCAATCACAAATTCTTGCACTAGGCATTATCTTAGACCTCCTTGGTGAAATTGTTGTTCCACCTTAACCTATAGGAACTCTACCTTGTCTAAGTTCCCTCGGTTCTCCTGCCAACCTCACTATCTTGACAAATTTTGAATAACCCAACCATTCCTTGGTTCAACGCTTCATTCTCCTTTGGCCCTTAATCTGCCCTAAAGACCAAATAAACTCAACCTTTTTCTAGGTTCTTGCAGGGGTTAGAAAAGGTTACAAAGACTTCAAAATAGCTTGTCTAGGGTTCTTAGACAACCACAAATTTCTATCTTGCCATCGCTTTCACAAGATGCTTTCCTAGGGTTGGAAAGGCTAGTAGCCATTGAGCCTCTGAACATAAGTAAATTGCTTTTCCCTCCTAAACCCACCAAAGGACTTAGGTTCTTGACTTAGGTAATGTGTTTCCCCTATCTACACCTTCAATATTTCTAGGTTTTTAGTCTTGCTTAGACCGTGTGCTGTCCAAACACCAAATTTGTCAAGCAGCTAGGGTTCTAAACTGCTCAGAAACAGTTTTAGGACTGGTGAAAAGTTCTCCTCCTAAACGGATTGCTGGGTCTCTCCTCCTTATCACCATACGTGGCCAAGACCTTCCCCTAAATTCTCCAAAAATAATTTTTCAAAAATCTTTTCTCCCCTACAAGTTATTAACACTGTACTGTAGCCTTTCCTAGTCGGGCTCTTCACTAGCTCGCCTAGGGCAAGGCGTTTCTTCCAGCTTCTGCAACCAAAGAAAACCTAACACCTACCATATGTACAGCTACCATATTTACAAGCATGGATCCTAGGCACATTTCCCAAAAGGCCGTACAATTTGTACGGTGGAAAGGCACCCTAGGACTCCATTATTAAAAACAGCTTGCTACAGGACTGAAAATGACAGAAAACAAAGTATTTACAGATAAAAGAAGGAAAAAGGTATAAAAAGACAGAAAGATGGAACTTCAAGCTTATAAAATGTAAATACTACATACTACAAACAAGAAGATAGTAGAGCTATGCCATTAAAGTTCAGTTTTTAACACAAAAATGCAGAAAAACTGTCTTTGTACGTTTTTTTTTCAATTTTCAAAAATTTCACTCAACATTAATGCTTCTAACCTCTTTCCAAAGTCGAGGCATGCCTTAAATAGGCTTCCAAAGCAATTTAGATGCTTGGGTCGGGCTTCAAAATGACCTAAAAACAACTTTTGTAAAACCCGCTGTGTTTTCAGACATTTAACAATTTTTGCCAACCTAGCAATATGATGTTGTAAAATTATTTAATACTTGTCACCTTCTATCCCAAAGTTAAAAACACCCTAAGCACCTAAAATAATGGTCAACATGACCTTATGATAGCACAACAAAATTAAAGAACTCAAAAAGAAAATAGTCCTTGCCGTGCTCCCCGCACTCAAAGAACATATCCATATTTTGATCAACCTTCATTTTAGAAACAAAGGGAGAACACACGAAATATGCTCCACTCACACTCATAAGATATTTTATTCAATTTTAGACCCAAAATGAAGTGTGGAGGTAATCACATTATCCCAACCTAAGACCACCAAAAAGCCTTTTTATTCTCAAGATCACCGTAAAGCATGAGAGAAGTGCATACATATTTTCAATGGTATTAATTTTGAAAACAAAGTAGAACTCTGTTCGCCTTAAGACCCATAAAGAAAAA
>VDFB02281492.1:459758361-459839573 GCA_007258455.2 Sequoia sempervirens
GGAAAAATAAATTATTAGGTGAAGTAAATGCCTTGTTGGAAGGACAAAGTCCATGTGTATTTGAATTCAAATTTGAGATAATATTCCTCCATTATGCCATGTTGAGAGAAAATAGAGATTTAATAAATGAATTAAATTCATTTTCATGTGCAAGTGGAAAAAGCTAGAGGATGGGACTTGCATTAGGATTAAATTAATCAAGGGTCAATTAATTTATTGAGAGATTAGATAATGTGATAAATTTGATTTATATTTATAGGTTGATTTAAATCAAAGATGAGAAGAATGTGATTTTTAGACTTAGTTAAATAAATATTTTGTTTTATTTAACAAAAGAGGATGATTGGTTAGCTTAAATGAAACAAGGTTTTAATTTATTTAATTTAATAGATAGACCTTAGAGATTTAATCAAATAAAGGGAATTATTTAATTAAATATGGACATAGGGGTAATTAGATCAAATAGATTGATTTAATTAACAAGAGAGAAAGACTTAATTAGATAAAATGATTTATTTAATCAAGAGGAAATTGATGAATTTAATCAAAATAGGGTATTTGATTAAATGGTTAGTGAGGGATGATTCAGGATGAAATGGTGTTAATAATCGGGATCAAGTATGTCAGTATATTTTCCATGTCTACATATTGTCCTTTTAAATAGATTAAATACATGTTTCTATATTGGTTAAGTGTGTTATTAGTTGAAATTGAATTAAATTGTCCCTTTATAGATCCTCAAGCCATAATCACAAAAAGGATCTAGTCCATGAATTCAATGTAGGCGGCCCGTTATGTGCGGGATCATGATGGGCCAAAAAGTGGCAATATGATGGGTATTTGTAGGGTATGTGGTGACGACTTTTTACCCAAAAATTGATGAAGCGAAGCGGGTTTTAAAGGAGATTCTCAACTTTCCATAATATAAATTATGCTTTACTTTGAATTTAATAAATAATTAATATTATTTTTCTATTTAAATTATATTCTAAAAGTCTGATCGATAAGAAATTTTGCGATTGAAAAACATCTATAACTTTCAAGCGATATCCACATTTTTAATCAAAACATGCATCACATTGTATGCTTTCGTATACTATAAATTAAAAAATAAAACTGAATTTCATGAAGTTTTGACCAAAGTTAGACAGTCAGGACATATGGGTTTTATATTTTTTAAAATTTGTAATAAAAAAATCATAATTAATTCCTTTCCTTGGAAAAAAGAATTACAAAAATATGCATCACATCGGGACATGAGTTCTCTACTTATATCTAAAATATTATAAAAATATTATCATTTTATTGTGGTTAGAGATTGAATTAGAACCAGACGTAATACTTATTTTTCCCCTAGCGAAATTTAAGTACTACTTGCATTAATTTCAAATTTTCACCAAATAGAATTTTTCTTTTAAATAGCCTAGTAGTTTAGAAACTACATTCCATTTTCTAAAAATTCTATTCTTACATATTTTTGAAATAATATAGATAACTTATTCAAATTTTTACATCAAGTTTCCTAACTCTGATTTTTTTGAATTTTTCACCATTTAAGGGCCTATTTTTTCCATGATGATCCTACACATACCCCAACATCGAATACTAGGTAAAAATAGGTAATTATTATTTAAATTATATTCAAATACATGTTTTGATTATATATTGATATTTCTTGTACATTAATAGATAAAATTGATTTATTATCCTTTTTTGTATCCTTAAGCCATCATTGCATTGATAGATCATACTTTGAAACAAAAAGGACAGGATGCCTAGATTCAACCTACACACATGTGTGGAATACTTTTAAATGCAGGTGCTTGAGTTGTGTACATATAGAAAGTTTTATATAAATTAAAATATGTATGTTTTGATGATTTCATTGATATTGCTTATACCTTTTTGATATTAGGTGGTGTGAAGACCTACTACATTCTGGGCACGAGTTTGAGATGTTCTTTAGATGGCATATCAAATTTTTGTAAACATTGTTTTGAGATGACATATATGTACATACATAATTACACAATTAAACATATTGTATAAATTAAAAATACATGATGTACATACATACTTACACAATTAAACATTTTGTATAAATTAAAAACACATGATGTACATACATACTTACACAATTAAACATTTTGTATAAATTAAAAATACATGTACATACATAATTATGTACTCTATGTACTTTTATGTATCTAAATCAATATTCTATATATTTTGTTTGTTAAATGTGCATATTTTCCTACTTTGAAACTTTATATTTGATTGTATAATCACTAAATATCATGCATAAATTATGGTTAAATCAATTATATACTTAAGATGTTGTATTACGACCCCTTAAGACATCCCCTTAAGACGTTTCGTATTAACACATATCCTAAATATTATACTTAAGACATCCCATTAAGAAATCCCCTTAAGACGACCCCTTAAGACATCCCCTTAATACGACCCCTTAAGACATCCCCTTAAGACAACCCCTTAAGAGATCCCCTTAAGATGTTTTGTATTAAGATGTCATATTAGGACCCCTTAAGACATCCCCTTAAGAAATTTTTTATTAAGACGTTGTATTAAGACCCCTTAAGACATCCCCTTAAGATGTCATATTAGGACCCCTTAAGACATCCCCTTAAGATGTCATATTAGGACCCCTTAAGACACCCCCTTAAGAAAACCTATAAGTTCTAAAGTGTTGGATGCTATTATTTGTTTTGACAGCTTATAAATTAGTATTGGATGCTATTATTTGTTTTGACAGCTTATAAATTAGTATTGGATGCTATTATTTGTTTTGACAGCTTATAAATTAGTATTGGATGCTATTATTTGTTTTGATAGCTTATAAATTAGTGTTGGATACTATTATTTGTTTTGGCAGCTTATAAATTAGTATTGGATGCTATTATTTGTAAATTATGATTTATTGACTAATTATTGATTGACATGAATTGAATAAGTTCATTGAGTAATTATCGCTAATTATTGAATGTATATATCATGTATATCATGTATGGGATCACTAAATTTGTAAACTACAAATATTAAAATTTCCTATTAATTTCAACTTTAATTTCATATTTATATTTAATTTCACATTAATGTCCTATATTAATGTCTTGACTATGAACATAAAATGCATAAATGTACATGTGTAAATTAAAATTTCAGACAATAATAAAGTGCATAATTTACAACATATTAAGTGCATGAACCCAATATATTAAGCACATGAAATAAAGTCCACCAGAGTACAACCCATGAACTAAAGTCCAACAAAGTACTTGACCCATGAAATATAAAGTCCAACAGAGTACATGAGAAACCAAATATGTCTAGTCCATGAAATAATCAAATATAAACCATAAAATCATGTTTAGGTCATGCATTGTCTCTATAATCAAGAGCCCTCTTCACACCATGCGGACTATGTGGATAACCTGAAACACTCTGTAGAAGAGAAAGATGAAATCAGATGTAAGACAATGAAAAATGATTTAATGACAATTTAATTTATAATTCATCATAAAAATAAATTACCATCATATATGGGTCTAGATGCTCTGGTGCACCTGAACCAACCTCTAAAATCTCTAAATCAATCGACATAAACAAGACAAAGAAAGTTGAAATTAGATGTAAGTCTACAATTAAAAATGATTTAATTCAATTTAATTTATAATTTATCATATTTTAATTGTACCGTATTCTGAGGTTGTGCACCCTCTTTTATAGGACCTATTTGTACATGCTCAACTATAAGATGTGTCTCATGCAATAAAAGAAAAATAATTTTTAAAAACATGCATTAGCTCATATTATATATATATATATATATATATATATATATATATATATATATATATATATATATATTCAATTTGAAATTTAAAATTAAAGTTATATATATATATATATATATATATATATATATATATATATATATCTAATTTGATCTCTGAGCCCGCTTCTACATGTCCTCCTAGAGGTGTAACTATGTTTGGGTAGGGTTGAAAGTCACACTAAAAACTCCTACAAGATCAAAATTAAAGCATGTATACTTGAATTAGGTTAATATATATATATATATATATATATATATATATATATATATATATATATATATATATATATATTCAAGTTTGCTTATTTTGTGTAGAATTTTTTTTAAACAACCCAAAAATCAGAGGCCTCACGACTAGTCGCAACATGTAATGTTTACTCGATGCCCATTCTCATTGTGGTATCAACCTAGACATACATGTAGACATTTAACGCTTATAATATTTACAAGTGTACATGCACATTTCATATATAGTGAATTCAAAATCCATAATTGTAACCATACTAATGTAAGTTAAATAATTTACAATATAAATGTACCTGCCCCTGATCTATGACACCCGATAGTGGAGGAGTGCTCAACAACCCCTCGGGTGGAATCGACATGGAAGTCGATTGACTCGCCTAAACCAACATAAATATTTTAAACATATATGTGATTCAATTATAAATTTAAAACTCAAGTTAAAAATCATTTCATATATAATTTAAAAAATTGAAATCAAAATACCCCATAAGGGTTGCCGAGTAGGACTGGTGTCGATGTATGTACATGTGGAATAGATGAATGCCCCATCATTAGTGGCATCTGTACACCAAACAATTTTATTGTTAAAATGTATTGAAAACTTTTCTTTTATATATACATTCATAAAAATTCTATAAAATGAACGTGTAGATGCATATTTATACTTGTGTCACAGTGTCCTCAGGGTGATGGTGTATTGTAAGAAACTCTACAAATGAACTGATGCGACCAGATGAACCACTAGAATCTCCATGTCCACCCAAACTAGGTGTGACCTGATCAGGTCCATAGCATATTTGATGACAACACTTACATACATGTGGAACAGGCCTCGACAAACCTAGAGTGGTACTTAGACCAACTCCATAAAACACTCCTCCATTATCATTGTCTCTATGCTCCCTACCCACTATTACAGAAGCATGTTGATCAAGGTCTCCTACGAGTGTACTAAGGGATCCTAATGTCGAGACCACAACTCGATGATGCACAGGTCCAGGAATGGGAGTACCAAGAGCAGAAACAAGGGGTTGCACATGCACGGGGTGTTGGGGATCAACCCTTTCCCCTAAGCTCTATTGTGGCATGCCACCACCAACACCCTAAAATGATTTAAAATCAAAATAATTGGGCTTTTTCCCCATTAAAAACTCTACATACAGTTTCCTCAAAAAATACAATGGGAACTCCCAATTAGCATGCGGTGGACTATCAAAAACAATATGCCATCAATCCCAAAAATCTACACTGATTTGTGGATGTATGCACCACCTCATGGATATTCTATATTTATTGGGAGGAATGGGTTGTCGAGTAATGAGGTTGAGAAAGTAGGGGGCTAGGTGGGCTTTCATTATTTTAAGGTCTAAAATTTGTTTATAATCTTAAGAGACTGACAACATAAAATTGTCTCATATGTTCTTTGTCTTGTCAATGCCTATCTAGATCATAATCAATGGTTCTGATGGTATCCACAATGTTTTACATCGTAGATGCAAACCATCTCATGTATGGTGGAATCAATGCTTGACTAAGTTGCATAGCATTGATTTGATTTTGTATGGATGCAACCTGATCATTTATGCGCACTCGCAAGCGAGCCTCATTAGATGCAATAGGTGTTGGAGGTGGCATATTAGGTGGAGGGGGAGGTGGAGATGGCTGAGGTGGTGGATTGATGATATCATCAATTTTAAAATCATCCATGATATGAGATATAAGTGTGCACTTGCATTAAATTATACAAAATTAACATGCAAATTTAAAAAATACAAGAAATAGTTAAATTTGAAACACACATGCAAATTTGTTTAAATAGCATGTGCATACATATATTAAGATCATATAAATTTGAAATGCACATATACATTGATTGAACTTGAGCACATGCATACAAAATTCAAAATTTAACATGTAAATGCATTTAAAATAAAAAATACAATGCAAAAATTGCATGCATACATCATTAAACTAAACTATGTACATATGTACATACAAATTTCAAATTTTAAGAACTATATGCAATTTTAATACATGTGAACATACTAAAAGAGAACTTGAAACATTCACAAAAATATCATTTTATGTCTAACGCACACACACACACACACACACACATATATATTACAATTTTCCAATAGGAGAAATAATGATCTAGTAGATAGTAATAAAATATATACTATTATAAATTCATCATTATAATTTCATAAATTCCACCAAATTCATAAATTCATGTCACTAAAAATATCCATCTATCTAACCAAAATCGTAAATTCATGTCACTACAAATATCCATCCAACCATATTTATAAATTCATCACACAAAATATCCATCGAACCAAATTCATAAATTCATAACTATTTAAGATCATTATCTTAATTTAGAAACTATTGTGGCTCTCTACTGCATCTCTTCATTTCTTTGTGTTTTCCTTTTCAGAATCAGAAGTTCTCCTCTCCTCTAGCCATTGTCAATGCTCATCTAAGATCCCATCCATAGCCCTGATAGCATCAACAACGGTTTACATCCTAGATGCAAACATCCTCACAGGTGGTGTGACACATTCTTCATTTTGAATAATGTTGATTTGATCTTGGATGGTTCTAACATTTGCATTGATTCATGTTTGCAAATGAGCACCATAGATTTAAGGTGGTGGAGGTGGGGGGTTATGAGGTAGAGTGGGTGGAGTGGGTGGAGGTGGAGGTGAAGGTGGTGGAGATGGATGGCGTGGAGGTGGATTGCTATAGGTTGATTCATGTTACTTGAATGAAAATACAATTAACTATTAATATAGTACAATTTATGAATGCTATAGGTTTTACGATTGAGATTTTAGGATTTAGGTTCTAGGGTAATAGGATGGCTTAAGGGGATCTATGTATTAAGGTCCTAGCACAAAATGACATGGCTTTTAAGTGAATTTAAAATTTGGTGAAGATGCCCAAGGCAACCAAATTTCATTAAGGTCCAAGGCAACTTGACCAAATTTTATTCACTTGAGCCATGTCATTTTGTCCTAGGAACTTACTAGTCATAGATCCCCTTAAGCCATCCTATCACTCTAAACCATAAATTAATCAACCTAGATCATGATTTATCTCATTCATATTATAATCTTGCACGATCTTATTATTGTTAAATTTGGTTGCCTTGGGCAACTTCAACAAATTTTGAGTAGTTGATCCCCTTAAGAAATTGATTTATAGTTTAGGGTGATAGGATGGCTTAAGGGGATCTATGTCTAGTGAGTTCCTAGGAAAAAATGACATGGCTCAAGTGAATAAAATTTGGTGAAGTTCCCCAAGGCAACCAAATTTCATTAAGAGCCTAAGAAAAAATGATGGCTTTAGGGTTTACGGTTTAGAGTTTAGAGCTTAGGCTTTAGGGTAATAGGATAGCTTAAGGGGATCTATGTAGTAAGATCCTATGACAAAATTACATGGCTCAAGGGAATAAAATTTGGTGGAGTTTCCTAAGGCAACCAAATTTCATTTTAAGGTCCTAGGACAAAATGAATTCTTTAGTGTTTAGGGTTTAGGGAACTTAGGGTGAGGTTTTGGCGTCCATTGGAATATAATGAACTTGCAAGTTAGTAAAGAAATTTTTTTTGTGGAACAGTTTATTGAGATAGCTCTTGTTTCAACTGACTAACCTAGATCATGAAATCTCATTCATATTATAATTTTGCACAATCTTATTATTGTTAAATTTGGTTGCCTTGGGAAACTTCACCAAATTTTGAGAACTTCTTTGATCCCCTTAAGAAATGTCATATTAGGAGCCCTTAAGACATCAATTTACGATTTAGGGTGATAGGATGGCTTAAGGGGATCTATGTCTAGTGAGGTCCTAGGACAAAATGACATGGCTCAAGTGAATAAAATTTGGTGACAATGCCAAAGGAAACCAAATTTCATTAAGGGCCTAGGAAAAAATGATGTCTTTAGGATTTAGGGTTTAGAGTTTAGATTTAAGGGTATTAGGATGGCTTAAGGAGATCTTTGTAGTAAGGTCCTAAGACAAAATGATATGGCTTAAGGGAATAAAATTTGGTGGAGTTGCCTAAGGCAACCAAATTTCATTTTAAGGTCCTAGGACAAAATGAATGCTTTAGTGTTAAGGGTTTAGATTTTAGAGTTCAAGGTTTGGGGTTTAGTGAACTTAGGGTGAAGTTTGGGTGGCCCTTGGAATAATGGACTTGCAAGTTAGTGCCTAGTTTATGAATATTTTTTATTTTATGAATAGATTGACTATTTTCATAATAGAAACACATAATTATGTATTATTGAGATTGAGTTTGATGTATATTTTAACTATATATTTTTTTAATTGAATATAAGATTATTTTCTTTAACATTTTTTTCATTAATATTTCCCACTTAAATGAATTTTATGATATAAAATGTATAATATAAAATTAGTTAATGTCGAATCAAGTATTTTATTTTTGATTGTTTGGAATTGAAAGAACCTAAAAGAAAGAAAAGAAAAATATTTAGATTCTTTTAGTGTCTATGTAACTAGTGCAAAAATTGAGATTTTAGACTAAACAAGAAGCCTAATTAACAAGTAATTGACTAGAATGAGGGTTAAGATTGTCAAAAGACAACATACAACACATGCAAACAAGAAATGTAAACAAGGCATGACTAAGAGAGATGAAAACATAAAATAGAAATGAATGTTGAATATTATCTTATTAAGTGACCATTGGAAATGGATTGGACACTTGAATTTACAAATTTTCTAACTAAATTTGCAAACAAACATTGATAAAATTTATGAATTGTAGCATTTATTTAACATATTGTTTTCTAATCTAATTATAATTTAACATTGAAACTAAAGTTTAACATATTGTTTTCTCCATACAATGCAAATGAAATTTAAAACATTTAAGCAATGCAAATGAATTTTCTTGAGCTTGAAAGTAGGGTTTTCAAAATCAAAATGATAATTTGTATGATTTTAATTTAGGGTTTTAGAAAAAAAAATGTTTCAATTCAATTTAGGGTTTCAATCTAAGCAATTAGGGTTTTTAATGCAATTTTTTGTTTCATTTCAAACTAGGGTTTTCAAATCCAATTTTTTTTGTTTGATTTGAATTCAGGGTTTCAAAAGGCTTGATTAGGGTTTCCACATGCAATTTTTTAATTTCATTTCAATTTCTAGGGTTTGAAATACAATTTTTTTTTGTTTCGTTTCAATTAGGGTTTTCAAATGCAATTTTTTTTGTTTGATTGAAAAATTTAGGTTTCAAAAGCTAAATTTTGTTTCTAAAATAAAATTCAAGGTTCATTTTTTCGTTTCTATTCAATATCTTCAAGTTTCATCGCATTTTTTCATCTATTTCTACAATTCCTCATTTCTACTATTACAATAAATAAAATGCTTAAAACGTCAAATAAATTTAAAAAAAGCATGCTAAAAACAATTCTTCTATTGACAATTTCAATAAAAAAAATGAAAAAATGCTTTAAAATGGGGGTGGAGGTGTACCTGGAGGCTAGCTTTTGTTGTCGTTGTCGCCCACAAACTCGGGATCTTGTGCGCAGTGAAAATGAAGTTTTCTACATTTTTAAAAAATAAATACCATTACAAAACAGGATCCTGATTATTAAAAAATAGGATCCTAATTTTTATAAATCAAGATCTCGTTTCGTACTAATCGAGATCTCGTTCTGTGTCCGTTGGTTTGGGACCCTTTAACAAACAGGATCCTGATTTTCAAAAAGTAGGATCTTGTTTGACATTTAGGCTTAGGATCTCGAAGCTAAATGGGATCCCGATTTTTAAAAATTGGGATCCCGTTTATAAAAATTGAGATCCTGTTTTTGCAATGCTGATTTCATTTTTTTGGCTAAGGCAAAAACTTCCACGTTTCATGGAATCAACTTTGTGCACTTACCCCAAAAGAACTCATTCACTAGCTAGCTCCTTAAACGAATGTCCACCTACACACAAAAAGAGAGGAAAATGTTGGGTGGCTGTATAGGGGCCTGCCTCAGTCAGACTCCCATTTAGGTGTTTCCACCTCCACGGACAACCAAAGAAATAAGATAGAGAAAGTAATATAGTGAAAAGCACAAAAGTAGTACAAAATAGTAAAGTGTTAACTCAACCAAGTGATAGAAGGAAAGAAAGGGAAGCTTACCACCTCCACCAAGAGCACTCATGGCTTCTTTGGGTAGAAAATGAGAGTACTCGAGCCTCTGTTGCAATGGTGTTTCGTTTCCAACTTGTTCTACCAAAGATGGAGTGTTGTGTTTGCTACAATGGAGGGCTTGAATTCTTGGAGTGAGTGAAAGTGAGCTTGTGAAGTGATAGAATGAGCGCTTGAAGTTGTGTAGAAGCTTGACTGAATGCTAAGAGGGTTGTCTAGAGGATCAAATGAATGTTGAAGGGATGAATTTGAAGAAGGAATGAAAGAAATGGCCATATTCGGATCGGTCGGCCGAAGGGGACATTAAAACTTAACTCCCAATAAGAAGTGTAATGCCTCTGCAGGTTTAGCGGCATGAATATGCCAAGGACGTAAGCGCCCCATGTGGCATCCCTGACAGAAATGCCTCCACCAACGCTCAAAATGGGTGCCAAGTGGGATGCAAGCAACTGGCTTAGGTGGAATTAAGCCTCTGAACTTGGTTTTCTAAAGTGGAGAGGGAAAAAGGGGGAATTTACACATGGGGTGCAAATCCACTCCTATACAGTATATAATGAACAAAGAATGTAAATGCATAGTTTTACTAATAAAAAAAAAGATCTTCAAATAAATTAGGTTTTGAATCAATTTTCATAATTTATGCTTGTTACATTGTTGATTGCCATTGCACCAAAATATCGACCTATCAATGCCCAATACAACCACTAGATTTATACAAGATCCACAAGAGGCAGTTAAGCCATGTCATAAACCCAAGCACTGTGTTGCACGAGGAAGACCAAGGGATAGACCATCTTGCAACAATCTCCCTAGCATAAGTGAGGGGTTCGAACCTGTGACCTTAACTCTAATACTAGTTATTACATTGGTGGTTGTTGTGCAAAAAGATTGATCTATTAATGCTTGATACAATAGCTATATTTATACATGATCCACAGGTGGTAGTTAAGCCATGTCACAAACCCAAGCATTGTGTTGCACAAGGAAGAACAATGGACACACCATCTTGCAACAATTCTACGAAAATAAAAAAAAATACAAGTGTAGGATATGTTGGGTTCACAAAAATGTGTTCAAAGTAGGAAAAAGTGATCCAAAATCTAACTAGATTAACTAGGATTAACTTCCTTTTACTTTGACTCCACATTTGAATACAAACCAACTAGGGTTTGATGATTAGCTTGCTTCCACAAGGGAGATAAAATATCATAGGGTTTTTATTCTCTTGAGTTACAAAGAGGACAATTTTTATGTGTGTTTGAACAAGCCTATTTGACATAGACACTAGATCTGAAAATACAATTTATTGCACATATGAAAACAAAAACTAATAGAACAAATTTGAAAAGGTGGATATTTGTGCACCTACCATTGAAATTTTAAGCAAAATTTTCTATTCAAGGGTGTGGGTGCCCTTGATTGAGATATAAGATTTTGGATTTGTAAAATTTTGTGTTGTAAGGTATAGGTTGCAGTGTTTTTTCTTGTAGCTTTATGTTGACAGAGCCTTCAGAATTGACCTGCACACATGAAAAGAGAGAGAAAGTTGTGTTGTATAGGGGATTTCCTAAGTCAAAACCATTTTTTTGTGTTTCCACCTCCATGTATAGAGAATGATGATGATCAAGAGATCATACCTTAGACTGGGCAGAGGCCAAAATAATAATTGATAGAAATGATAAATGATTATTGACAAGATTACCTTTGGTATGAAATCCTTGATGAAGTGATGCCACACAACAAGTTGCCACAAATGTTGATTGACAGATGGTTTGATTGCTTGATCGACCTACAAGAGGTTAGTTCACAAAACACAATAGATTGATGTAGATAGCATGTAGAGGACAAATCAGTACATCTTCATAATTTGATCATAATAGCTCCTCCTTCATAATCATCTCTTTTCTCTAATGCTCAAATGAGAATAAATCTTATTTATATATGCATCTCAATTGATATTTTAAAATATAGGTTGACCTAGGATCTTTTTAATTCTCCAAAGGCTGACACCAAAAGTTAAACTTAAAATAGGAACCCTTTAAGGTAAAGGGAGCCCATTCCCTTGACTAGGTTTTTTTTTCTCAAACTTGTTGGGATGTCAAGGATTTAAATGTATTTTTATCAATTTGGCCACAAAATGAATAAGATTATTACTATAATTAATGTTGTAGGTAGAATAGGGTGTAAAGGTAGTGTGAAATTGTTAGGGGTGACAATTTACAATGCTACAAAATCTAAACCCAATCTTTTAAATGGGTGAGGATCATCCTCTACTACTACTTATTTCTAGGTGCTAGGCTATTCATTCTCTTTATTGAAGGACCATTAAATTAATCATAGCTCACATTTTATAATATCCCAATTTTTATTTTAAATGATAAGAACTTTTTCAAGATTGTTAATGATTAGGACAATTACTAATCATCTATGTGACCCATGAATATTGTTTATTTGTTGTATATATAAAAGATCAATATTAACTATTTGTATAAAAAGACTCATCCAATATTCCATTTGCAAACTCCTAATGAACATGAATGCTATGTAATTTGAGGTTTTTATTATAAAATGAAGTTGTAATCTTTTTCATTAATCAATATGACATTTCTTTCTTTCTCTATCAATTATTTCTAGACTTCTTACTAGCTATTTTAGGGGAATTAGAAAGTCATTAGGATCACACTTATTGTTCATGTATTAAGGATTATTTAGTTTTACAATTAATTAATAGTTATAAAATATTAATATATGAAGTATTTTGATAAGTAATGTGATGGAGAAGAATGTTTTATAAATTATTAAGAAATAATACATTTGAGGATTTGAAATTTGTAAATAAAAGAAAATTATTTAAACTCATATAGAAATAATATCTTCTTCATTTTATGTTAACTAACTATTTTGGTTTACATTGTTCAACAAGAATTAGGCATCACTACTGCATTAGCTATTGACGTTGCTCTTACAATTCAAAAATTATAAATCTCTCAAGTGTACATAATGGAATTCATGAATCCGCGCTAAATACAGGGATATAAAGAATCACTACGTAAATTATTTTCACATATATTTTTCTCCTATATGTATGGATCAAGTAATTTTCTATAATATTTACATCTCTAATTTTATAATTCTTAAAATCTAACATGTAATAGATTAGTGGAAAAATAAATTTGGGTTGAAAACTATCATAAATTTTGACTTTAATTGTAACATTTTTTTAACATATTTTCAATTATTTTGTGAGGTGGTTTAACTTGCTCTTGTCAATTGGCCTATTCTATCAATATTTTAATTATGAAACATGACTTGATCCTTTAACATGAATCTATACCCTAAAAGTTATAAGGATTCTAGTAGTGTATCTCTTAAAAATATTAAGAAATTGAGTAGAGCATTGATATGCTCTTCCAAAATCATTTCCTAATGTGAAATTTGATCCGTTTGTAGACAATCACAATGTATTATCATTTCCTTGTCCTCAAACATATTAAATTTTCATAAGTGCATGAGATAAGGATTATGGCTGTAATATTAGATGGCTGATTTTATAATTTGGCATTAGAACTAGACAACTTGTTGCATAGCATGTATATAATCACTTTAACATAAATGTAAGTTTTAAATTTAATTTCACCTTAATCATGAACCTCCCTAGAGTGAATAATTTCTTAAATAACCTCACTAATTGGCACAAGATTCAAATATGTGGTACAAGATCTAAATATGTAGTGCATGACTCAAATATGCATTCCATACGTAGGTGTAACAAGTAACATTCTATTAACCTTTTCTAAAGACTTGAGAAAACATGTGTACATGGTAAGGACACACTTAAGATGCTATGATTACATTTTTAAGGCATTATAATGAACTACTAGTACCACACAATAGAATTTTTTTCTATTATCTTAAGTTCTCTAACTAAATACTATGATATGAATAAAAATATACAAAAAGAAAAAAATAACTATGGAAAATAAATGATCTTGTTAAAAACATACAAACCTAAGAAAATAGTTTTTATTGATGTAGGATTATTCTTACACTTGGGGTGCTCCTAAATTAAAATTAATCACAAATAAAAAAATCAAGTATAACTTCTACCTAGCCAACATGTGTTAGATTGTATGACTAGAACCAAGTTTTGAAAGGACCCCAAAACCTTTTACAGCAAGAACAACTACAACAAACAAGGAACAATAACCATCAAACAAATGGGATAAAAACTCCAAGCAACAAGCGATAAATGAGAGGTACCAAGCAACCAATTAAGATGGTTTAAATCCAAACTTCACTAAAGGGCTTTGAAGAGGAACCATACACGCAAGGGTTTTTTTATCCATCTTTAAAGAAAAATTGATCTCAAATGAAGTACCCACAATCACAACTTTAGGATTTATTTTTTTCTTGTAAGAGGGAAAACAAACCTTACTACTTTTTTCCATGTAAGGGGGAAAAAAAACCTTCCTAATTTGGTCCCCTATAGAGGTATCCAACACCATCCCTTTGTAATTATGTTGAGGACACTCCTCATCAGACATATTGGCCTTAAGGTAAGGACCAACCATTGAATCATTTCCTTCTTCTCTCATCATGGAGTGCTCTTTTTAATGATGAATAACTCGACACATTATGGAGGAGTTCTCATCTTTATGGAAATCGAATAGAGGTGAGGATTATAATGAAGTTCTTGCTCCCAAACACAAAACTTGGAGCATAGTTTATTACTATTTGGCAACACCTTATCAATTTTAACACACAAAATCAAGCAAAAGAGAACCTTTATCTTGATTCTGTAACATTATCAATAGAAACTTGTAAACTAACCAATAGAATCAATAATATCTTAAATAATGCTTTCATCCAAAAATTCCAATGAGAGTTGTAAGAATCTAACCCAAATAAGAACCATGTTAACTTTGGTAGCATCAAAATACGAAGAAACCATGGACATCCCTATAGAGCTCTAATGCAATCTTCAAAGGATTGAAAAGATAATAAGAGGAATCCATTCAACAAGGTCACCACATGAAGAAAACTTGAAAGATTCCAACATTTGAACGCCCAACTACAAATAACATCGATGTTTGTTCTATAACCAAAGAATCTTGTCACGCCCCGCCGTGCAAACCCCAATGGAACTAATAACAATGGAACAATTTTTTTTTAAAAGAATATAATAAACATACTTAAGTATTCTAACATAACAATGTATTAAGTGGCACAACTAATTCCAATGGGGTACACGAAGTGACATTACTATTCTAACCCATAACCAAGACAACAGACTAAACAATTACATAAATCTATTCATTCCCATTTCACCATTTAAAATATCTATTAAACAATAACCATATTCATAACATATGTACATATGACAACGAAAGATACAATAAAGATATGAAACATTTATATTACCACAGATATAACACAACTTAACACAACTATTACAAACGATCACTCCTAAAAAAATACATGGCTTGAATATACATTACATCCAAATGATAGTAAAATACAACTGTCTGAAAATACATCTCAATAACTACATATACAAATTACAACAAGGTCATCCCAACACACGTGGGAGACAATACATCAATGAATACATTACATCAGAAGTATATACGTCTATCTGGTACAAGAATTACTGGATCAACATCATCCGCTAAAAACCTGCAACAAAGATACATCTGCAACAAAAAGGGAAACCCAACGGGGTGCAAAGCACGTTCCACCCAACCACCCCCGTGCCGAGAGTAGACAAGGAAGGGTCCCCGACCAAGCACGCCTAACAATAACAAAGACTAACTCCAAATAGAAAACTTAACATCAAAGACCACTTAGAAACTCAACAACGACAAATCCAAAGGCCCAACAACACCACTTCAGAAACAACAAGTCATAATCACAAGCATCAATGAAACTCAAGACATAATATCAAAGAGTATTTCCAACAATAACCAAAGAGAAATCAATAAGTCACTTAACCACTACAAACACAATATCACTTAACAACTACAATCACAAAGTCACTTAACAACTACAAACACAATATCACTTAACACGAGGTTATAATGCTTCCAGAGAACCAAGATCATGCACAACGCACAATAACTGATCAACTGTCGACATAGGAAGAGTGTCATGCATAAATTTCCATGAGTTACCCTGGCTCAACCTTCCTAGGCTACCGGACCCCCATCCTGGGTTACCCTGGCTTGCCTCTACCGGCCGCCGGACCCTCACGCAAAACTATGCGTCCCATCTCATCTCGAGCCTTATCATTCACTTGCTTCACGAGAGAGACATCCTTTATCTTGATTAGTGTGAAAGATCCCCATTAATTCTTTTAGATTATCACTTAATTAAACTCTAGGTGAGTTACCCTGGCGCCCCTTTATGTGTCGGACCCCCACAAAGAGCCACTCTCCTATCGACAACATACAAGATACAATACCACAATAGGTAACTAGACAATCATAACCTCTCCAATCCAAGGAGCAAACAAAACAAAGAAACTCACTCCGAACACTGGAGGAAAACAAATATGAAAACACACTCCTTCCAAAGGAGGTACAAATCTCATTACCCACTCCTACTTTCCAGGAGGCACAAATCCCCGTTCGTGGAAACTGGGTACAACATAATAGTACAACTCTACACCATTCCCAAGGTGAATTCACAATTTGAACCTCTACACAAAACATCCCACTCTAGAGAACTTCTCTGGAAGACTTACATAGACCCATAACCCCATTTGCCCGACATGGAGAAATAAAAGAAACATGATAGAAAAACATTCCATGTTTGGAAGCCTTTAACAAAAACTTAAACTCTTACGAAAGGTAAAGTAACCTAAGGCTTTCCCATACGACACAAAAGCACTATGAAGAAAATGCCACAATAGAATTAACGAATAATTTCAAGAATCACTATTACGTTTAATCAAATCCATAAAAACAAATTACAATGAATAATAAATTTCACCCAATAACTCAATCAATTACACGAGAAAACTCATTTCAACACAACACAATAAATTTATTTCCAATTTCTTAATTAACTATAATATTGCAAAATATTAAAATTTTCAAACTTACTTTCTAACATAACAGCAAAAATAACTATTCAACACACATACATATTTATATATACCTGTATATACAGCTTCACACATATATATATACTTATATAAAAATAAGATATATATATATTAAAACAAATATAATAACATTTATTATAAAAATTAACACTTAATTTATTCATACATATATATATATATATATAATAATACATAACATGTATATAAATATATATTTCATATATATAAAATAATATTTAATATATAGATAAATATATATATATTACCCGTATATTAAATAATATAAAATTAACTATAAATCGAATGAAATGAAATCACACATATCCATTTATATTAAATAAAATATTAAATAACAAAAAGGGACAAAAAGTCCCGTCCCTGAGCTGTGCACCTCCCAAAGGGAGGCCGTAGTCCTTGTGACTGCGTATAGCAGTCACGACTGTTGTGCGCAGTCCGTGGACTATGCGCAGTCCTGGTGGGTGGTACGGCTGCGGCCGTCCACTTACCCAAAACAATTTTTATATGTATTTTTTTATCTAAATTTTATTTCGATTTAATTTAATTTAATGTAAATTTTGTTTTCAAAATAAAAACATGAAATTTTGAAACCAGAAATTTATTTTATAAAATCGTTTCACAAGCTTTACCAATAAATTATTTTATATAATTTTTATTTATTTATTTATTTATGTTTTGATATATTTTAATCCAGTACTGTAGTATAAGTACGAGGTTTACACACACAGATTTTAACAATTATATTTTATTCCCAGAAATTCACCAGTGTAGATCTTTCTTAAAAATAAATGATATATAGAATATATAGCACATATATTTTTGTTTTGTTTAATTTGTATCAAAACATATTTTTATATAAGTAAGCGTATATATATATGTATTTTCTCAACTTATAAAATAAATAATACAAACAACCAGATCTTCATACCAGATATAAAATAAATCAAGCAAATAACATAACTCTATAATAACAATGATTTTTATTTCAAAACAAAAATCTTCACAACCAAATTTTATTGAGTAAATTTTAAAGGGTTTCTGCTTATAGTTTTTCTACAGAGAACTCAAAGGTTTAAATACAGACAAGTTTCCAAATCATAGAATTTCTTTCAAAGGAATTTCTTAAAGCACAGTAAGCCAAATTTTGTTTATAAAAACAATAGAATAATAATAATAATAACAGGAGGAAAACCTGGAGTCCTTTGCCTTGATGAAGAATTCCTTCTATAGCCTCCTCTTGATCTCCTCCTGCAGCTCTCTTTTCTCGATCCTCTACCTTCAACGTTCTTCTGAACAATCTTTCCTCTCCAATACCACAATAATTTTACCCAGAAAAAACCTCAAAAAACTCAAAACTATCTTTCTTATTTTTATTTTATTTTATTTTTCTAGATCCAAAAAACAACAGAGCAAAACTTCCCTGTCTGAAAAATAATCTCCTCATAAAAATAATAAATCACTAATTAAAATCAATAAATCTTTTTCCGCTTTCTTTTCCAAAAAGCCTCTTTCCTTATTGGTCCTTTTCCAGCTTTTAAAAGCTCACACATATCTAAAATTTTAATTAAAATAATTTATTTAATTTAGATATTATCTTCACATGATTTTCTAATTTAATATTAATAAAAAATAATATTTAATTACTCTCAACAATATTAATTTAATTATAATTATTTGCACTTTTAATTAATTAAATCACTTTTAATTTACAATCTATTTCAACTTAACATTTTTCTAACTCTCAATTAAATCAAATAACAATGCAACATTAATTAATTATTTTATGAAATACGATTAATTAATTAAACACTAACCAAGAATAAAATAAATACTCAACAATGAAACTACATACAAGACAAAGACAAAACTTCAGTCATGACACAACAATTTACAACAGACGATGGACTTGGGACGGGGACACTTCCAAACCTACTCCCTTTTTCAACATTTTACCCATTGGGTTAATTTATTGCTCGCCCTGTCCTGCCGAAGCAGGTGGAATCGAGACTTATTCCTGCAATCCTGCATCCAAATAAACGTCAAGTAGCACATGTATATATATAATCAAACATCCTATCACGAGAAGGAATTGCAGTGTAGCAGGGCACTCGTGAATGAGTGATGCTACACTGTCCTCTCACCTACTCTATTTTAACAATTATAATATCAATAACGAGCTAACATTTCTAACCAAATTGATCATAAGATAACATGATACCTAACTACTGCATCATAACTAATTATTAAACAATTGCATTATAAAATAATACTAAATTAAATAACATCACCATAGAATCATCATATTGACATATAAACATTAATGACAAATCATTTAAATAAACAAATAATCCAAACAACACACAGAGTATCATAAATCATACTAATAATTTCATATCAAGTGATCATGTCCACTAAAGGGATAATAACATCGTCAAACTACAAACCAACCAAATCAAACCATAATAGTATCACCATAGTATCAGCGTATCAAGTTAACACATAGAAATTAATAAGTCTAAACAGTATGAGGGGTATTACAAATCTCCCAATAAAGGAAGACTTCATACATATAGCAGCTCTATCCACCAATGCAATAGAATAGAGACCATGGGGCACCTCAACATAGGTGACAACCCCAACACCACTATCTTCCAACACACACGGAGGATGATACGGCACCCACAACTTATCGCATCCATGACAACCACCAAGGAGAACATCTTCCCTTTCAACTTGAGAAACCTCCTTGAGAAGGAGCCCCTTATACAAGAAAACATCAGGGATAAGGCGCAATAGCCACTTCCTTCAAACCTAGAGCTAGACCAAAGCCAAGACAAGGATACATGGAATCCGCAACCTGCACGAGAAGAAATGAGAGAAGATGTAAAACATCCAAGTTTTGGACATGGCGAGCATCAATGACACACACACCATTACACTTCTACAAACATTATGTGTGTTGGGGAGGAGAGCGCAATGAATCCCTAGCATGGCATCCATAAGGTAGGAGCCCAACGCCGCTATTCGCCTGAGCAGCCAACGCATCCGGAAGGGAAACGGAGGCCATCGACTAGTGAATAAACCCCTTATGAAGGCCAAAATTTGAGCTAAAAGAAGGCTCCATCGCCACCGGTGCAAACCTGAGAGCCTCAAAGGAGACAAGGAAAAAGCCCTACAACCAAGCCTCAAATAGGATATCCAATAGCAACTCGTCTTCATCCACACCTTCCCAAAAATCCTCATCTGCATCCTCTCAATATGCTTCTCCATCTCCCTCGACTCTGAATTTGAAACTAGCTCCTCCACTCTAGTTCCTCCTCATATTCATCTATTTATAGTTTCTTGTTATAAGTGAGAAAATAATTTTAAAAATGTTGATTTGCAAAAAAATCCCATTTAGGCTTTAAAAAGTGGAGCATGCCTTTATACAAGCATCTAATAGGAAACAATGAAATCTCATTGCATGTTTCTATAACTCGACGGTTTAGATGAGAATGTTGCTCATCCCATGATCTGCTCATAGCAATAGTGTGAGTTGTGAACAAATACATAAGGGGCATTGATGCAAGATAGGTAACTCCCCTCTCTGCCTAAACACCAGTTACAAGCACAAAATCACTGTTACAGGCAACGCTCTGCCTTAATACAATACTCAGCAAAATATCGATTGCAAGCAAATCTTGACTTTATTTGGTTTTATTACAAAACTACATTCAAATGGGCCTTCCATGGCCAAAATCTTATACGACAACTATCTCCACTCATCTGCTCACGCCTCCCTGCCAGTCATCACTCTTTGGGCTATTATTAATCAGCAGTTTACACACCTTCCCCTATCAAACTTGTCAATTTCTAAAACTCAGGACTACTCTCCCTTGCAAATCACCTTATTACTGCTCCCTATTCTCTACGCCACACATAGTTTCCTATATCTCTTTTTTTTTTCTTGGCTGAATTGGAATTCAAATTCCAGCCTTGGCGTGACCTTCCTATGCACCACTTCACAATTGATGCCTTGAAATTTTTCTCCTCCCTTGCCTATGCGCAGCCCTCCATATTCCTATACATTTAATTTTTTTTTCTTATGCCTCCTTTACTTGATGCGGCCTCTTTCATCTATACTAAACTCTGCACATTAACCAACACTATGCTGGCATAAAACGACTTCATTTTTGGTTTATTGGCCAGTCAAATGATTCCTCCTTCGTGGGCACGGGCTGGACCTCTGTTTGGACTTTAAAAAAAAAAAAAAAAACATTCACTAAATGCTGCGCCAATTCTTTCTCCTTGTTGGGACGCCCCTTCACATTCCCACTGCTATTTTTAACTTCTTCATCCTTTGGTCGCGGCTGTTCACTCTTCCTTCTGAATCTTCAACTGCGCCCCTTCATTTCATGGTTCAAAATCTGTATTTTATTATTCATTAGTTTTGTTGCAGACCATATTACCATGACCCTTAGCATTCTCTTCTTTTTAAGCCTCTTTCATTTCTCCGTGGCTCCCATATATTTCATTATATATTCGTCTCAAACTTCTTTTAAACTGCTTATCCTTTAACTTGAACTTAAAAAACTAAAGGGAAATTTCGCAACCATTCATATGCAAATCTATTACTTTGTGATATGGCCAGCGCGACGAAACCATGCTCATTCTTTCTTAGGCAATTATTTGATCTATTCAAAACTTTGCTAGTGCGATTTGATATTTTCTCATTCAATATGTATTTTCCGCTTTTAAGGTCACATCTATGTTTGCTTGTAACGATGAACCAAAATAAATTGAAAAATTGAAAAATTAAACTACAATTTTTTTTTATTAATGAAGATAACTTGTTGATATGGAATCCCCCTGCATCAAGCATTAATAGGAGGATCAATTGGTGTTTTAGTATCATGCACATGTGCAGAATTCTTTTAGAGATATAGTGGGTCTCATAGTGGAGCGCCTTAATAATCAATTATAAAACATTTTTTATCCATAAAGTACACAAACTGACAAATCATGTGATGCCACATCAGTGAACCAATAAAGCATGACTTAGTGCACCACTATTGGTCTCACTTTTTTTTTTGGCCTTTTTGAATACTTCAACAAAAAGCATGTTGATGTGACATCATATTTGATGATGTGACCCTAAAACAAAATATAGAGGCACATGAGTTGCCAAATAAACTACTGTACAAAATTGGGAGTGATTTGAAATCTCCACATAAGATTTTGAGAAACACGAAGTTAGGGTGCTCCACTATAGACCACTCTCCCTTAAAGATAAATAGAGGTTTGATATCTCTATGCAACTATTTGATTATGGTCATCACAATAAAAGGGTACTGAGTGTGTTTTATGTAATGTACAATATTTTTAGAAATATAAAAACATTAATCTATATGTCATATTGTTGTAGTTTGATCAAGTATATTTCTTTTCAAAGTCACTTAGTTCAAGAATGAGAAAGATAAGGTAGTAGATTCTACTCAAGGAAATCATTGTTTATTTACTCATGTTTGGATGAATAATTCCCTCGATCCAATGTGATAGCATAAACAAACATAAACATTTGAAAGCACAATTAAAGTTTCTTATAATGATACTTTATGTTAATTAATTATTTACCTATTCTCCATTAATGATGTGTATAAATCCTTAAACAAATAGAAAATGACACTTTTACTTTCTATAATTTTACAATATATGTTAATCATTGAAATAAACAAATCTATGAAATACAACAAATCTTATCACAATTAAATAAATATATCATATAAAAACATAGATCTTGAAAACAACTTTTTAATATATATATATATATATATATATATATATATATATATATATATGACAACATACCCATTAAAAAAGTGAACCTTATCAAAATATGACAATGAGTTAACAATTAGTGGCTTAGAGTCATGTAGGTGTTGAATAATGTTAAGTGTATTCTAACATATATAGGGATTGAGTATATGCGATCTTGTATAAAATTGTATCTTATGTTAAAAAATACCCCCAAAATCATGTCACATCATGACTAAGGAGATTTAAGAGTGCTTTGTATAAAATAATAACTTTTAAAAGCTCCACTAAATTCCAAAAGGATATGTAGCACATTTCCTTTCAACATCTAAAACTTTGAACGTGGGTTTCATATATTATTTGTTCCATCGAAATACATGCAAGAAAGGACAAGAGGGGCCAGATTTGAAAGAGAGGTTACATTCACATGATATGCAAGACGACAAAGAATGCACTAGAGGGACAAATTAAGGGCGCCATGTGCATGTCCCAAAGGTATTTGTAAAATGATTAAATGGTCATTAAGTGGGGTTATTAATATATAAAATAAGTGTTAAATAAATATATAACATGTAAATTATTTTGTAATATGGAAAAATCTAATTATTTTAAAAATATATATATTATAAGTGATAGATATAAATGTATTGTAGAAATTATAGAAAATAAATATTTTTATAGAAAATGATTATCATACTAGTTTTTGTAATGAAAAGAAATTGATCTAAACAATTCATGTATTGATTACAATGTGCTTATAATGTGTTGTTGAGAGTAGATCTCATACAAAAATAGCTCATGCATTGACTAAGTGGATATCACACATAAATAATTGGTGTATTGACTAAAATGTACAAATTACTTAAAATTGAAATACATGACATTTAATTGTTTTTTTCTTGCACCATGACATGCAATAGAAATTGAAATTAGAGAAATTGTTATTCAATTATGCTTAACATTCTTAGTTATTCTCTTTGTTATCTCAAATGTCTTATGTATTTCTTGTTCTTTGATTCTCTAAGAGTGTCATGGATTTGTATTCATAGATAGTGCTTAATGGCATTCATCTAGTCAAGTTTACTTTCCCTTGTTTGGTCAATGAAAAACGACTTCAATGATGGATGGGTAGTTATTCAAGTCTCTCAATTGTAATAAACTTTTACGAATGTAATCCACCATAAACTATATCTATATTTTGTACAAGACATTAGGAACAAAGAAATATCAATTCTCTATAATGACACTTTAAGTATCTAAGAAATTCAATAAAAATCAATAAAAGATAAGGTTAATCTTTGCAATTAGAGAACATTAATTGTAAGTTGTAGCACTTGTATATGTGCCACAAAAATGTAATAAATATAACTTTCAGGTGTTGAAACTTAAATTTTAAGAACCAATCCATAAAATATGATCCAATATCTTGACACCAAGTTATTATCTCCATTGTTTTACATGGATTTAGGAATTATTCCAGATGTTAGGGTAACCATGAAAGTTTTATGAAATTCTTGACAACTTAAAACAAATTATATCAGTACATTGAAAAGCCTCTAATGAAGCATTTCTTTCGGAACACTTTAATTATCTTAAATACTGGAGCATCTATACTCTTTTTACATTAATGACCTGATATCTAAAGATTCTTTGAATTGTTTCTTCCAGATTTTTTCTTCTTTGGCTTTTCAAATGTAGAGAATGGAAGAAGGCAATGCGATGGAAATGGGAAGATGAAGAAATAGACTAGATCAAGCATCATCATAGAAATTTATGTGATTCCTATAGATACAAAGCTGCTAGAGGATGACCTTGATCTCAATATTTCAAGGTACAAGCTATGGTTTGAATTTTATTTTTGTTAAAATTGATACATTTTAGTGTATTCTATGAGGATGGCATTGAACTTGATCAGTACTATAGCATCGTAAGTTGTCACCCATGACAATTTCACCTTATGTTTGGTCCTCCCTTAAATTATTGGACATAATTGAGTATTTAATTTGTTAAATTATGCATCTAATGGCCCATTTTTGACATTTTTTGAGTAATTGCTAGCAGGAATCAATTGCATTTATCTAATATATTTCCCCCAACACCAACTATCCTAGAAAATAGGTCCAAGACACTCACACTCTAGGCATGAGTGTCCTATTTTCCCTCCAAATTTAAATATGTCGATTGTAGCAATTTAATATTTGAATTTCAAGTGTCTAAAGTTGGACATCAAGATTTAATTTTTAGGAAATTGAATAAATACCTAGTTATTACATCATTTGAGGGCAATCTAGATAGCAAGAACAAGAGAACAATGTGCAAACTTTAGATCAAGAGAACTTTCAAGAAAGTCAAGAGAAACATAAATCAGAGTATTATTGCAACAATTCAAGATCCTAACATCATTTCAAATCTTATGTGATTTTATGTGTGTTAATGTTATCATTGTTTTGTGAAGGCTAACACTTTTGTAAGTCTTCAAAGCATTCAAGGAAGCAAGATCAGGACCTTGAGGCGATGTGCATGACTTCAGTCCTTCAAGGAAGTCATTAAAGGGTGGTGAGTTGCAGCACTTTGTGATTTCATCAGTCCTTCCTTTCATTATCCATTTATCATTGACATTTCCATTATGGAAGTGGAAACACTTACATGGGGTTTGATTGAGGCAAGCCCCTAAATGGCCCAATATTTCTTCTCTTTGTGAATGTGCAGATCTCAAGTTTGAAGAACATTGAAAGGAGTTTGAGGACAAATTGTTCATTGTTGCATTTGAAGACCTATATCTTCTCAAGCTACAAAAACTTAGTTACAAAAATATCCAGCAGTGTTTCGATAGATCTAAAGGAAAAAATCCAAAACTTAGATTCAAAATTAGAGGACCCCAAAAATAGATCTAAAAAAATCATATAAGGACACTCACGCCCTAGGCATCTGTGTCCTCCATTTTCTATCCTATATTTGAATCATAGGTGCATAGTGCCCTGCTCTACTCATTTCTGTTGTCCGAGTTTGTCTGTGAAGGGGTGATCCCATAATAGTGGTTTACAATTTTTGGTCAAACTAGACACTGAAATTATTATTAACTAAATCTTCACATTCGGGCACCTATAGAGGCTAAACCGTGAGGAATTTGAAGATGGTGCAAACTAGAGTCTCATCAAATTTTGTTTGTAGATTCTAAAAATATTTTTTTCAAAATTTTTGGAATCAAATTGCACTTCTTTTTCCATCTCCCATGAAAATTTATTTTTTTTCAGAAAACAACATTTTTAAAAAGTGACGCACACCGTATAACACATAACTTTTTTTCCATGAAGGATAAAATTATAATTCTTTCAAATTTAGATTTGTAACTCTAATATCTAGTGCTTCCACTTGGTTAGATAGTTTTTTATTGAATATTTTTTCCTTAATCAAGTTTCAAAGTCAAACGAATTACAATTCTGCATTGCAGTATAATCGTAAGTTTTTGTATATGTCAAAATTTAATTTAATTTTTTTTTTGGATCAAGTACTTCAATATCTGGTGCACTCATATTTTTCAATTCTTTTTTTTGATAATCTTCTATTTTTCCACATGTGAAGAACAAAGAAACTCATTTTCGATGAAAAACCTATGTTTAATAAAACTTAAAAACAAATACATAACAAAACCAAAACATATTAAAATTATATTCATTGGATAGCTTTTTTTGAGGAATACCATAATCATTTGAAATAAATTTTAAATGAATTCATTTGATCCCCCAAAAGCTAAATCAAAAGTGATTTTTATCAGCATTTTGATAGGTGTAAAGGAGATGCATTTATAGGTATGGTTTAAAACTAGCAAGGTTCTATCCAAGGGGGTTTGATCTAAGGTGATTTGATCAAACCCTCTTCAATTGGAATCCTTAAAATGGAAATTTTTAAGGCTTAAATCATTATATTTTCTAAAAATATGTGATTTCAGCTAAAATATGTTCCTCTCAGGAATTGTAAACCACTATTGTGACAGCACCCGAAGTTTTGTACTTTTTGTATTTATGTCATAATAGTAAATCATATCATTAGGCTAGTTAGATCATTGCATTTCATCACTAGGACATTCTCAGATTTGGTTAAGGGTTGGTTGAATCACCTATTAGGTTATAAGTCAATCTCATACCTTGTCCAAAACCATCAAATCCTCATTTTTTCCATTTTCAATCTATCACATCTCCCCCCTCTTTTGTAACCTCCTTCATGAAATTTGGGAAAGGTTTCAAACCCTAAGGCAAAAACCAAATGGGTTCCCTTTTCCATACATTTCATTTTGGTGAACTTGACCTGTTAAAATTATACACCTTCTAAAAATTCACCCTAGATCTAGGTTTTGCATATCGTTGTGTTGCATTTCTCAATTATTGTTTCATTTTTGCATCACAAAAGGATATAAAATACAAAAATATTGCATTCACATTGCATTATAATAGGAGTTATTTAAGTCATCGTAGATCAAATCTACATTCAAATTGCATTCAGTAAGTCATTAAAAATTTAAAATTATTCATTGCATTCAAAAATTACATCTTTCGTTTAGGTCAAAAAAAGTGAAAATTTGTATTGCATCAAATCATAATTTTTAGGACTTTGTATCTTGGAATTAGTCAATCATTGCATCTTGTATCTAAAAATTGCATTCAAAAGTTATCATTCATATTTCATAGATTTGTGTGCTTGTATTTTTCATTTCCATAGTCATAAAGTCAACAAAATCTAGAAAAGTATTCACTAATAAAACTATTTGTACACAAAATTGGGAACCTTAAACAGTAACAAATATACTAAAACTTTGAATTTCCAATCACCCTATCTAGGACATATATGCCCATGATTGAGCCTCTATCCTGATACTATTGACTTAGATTTGAATCAAACCTCTATTTATATGTTCTCTATTAGATTTTGTTGTCTGAATTATGTTTCTGCATTTCAAAACTATTATTTACTTTCAACATTGTTACATGCTTTCATTGTTAATTTCACAATTCTAAAGTTAGCAAAATATGGAAAACAATTTATTGTCAAACCCATTTTAATATAGATCTGAGAACCCTAAACAACACCCTAAATAGTCAAACTTTGAAATTCCAGACACCCTGTCTACGACACAAACACCCTTAGCACCTATGTCCTGATATTTTTGACTAAAATTTGAAACTTTAGATCTATGTTTCTATGTTCTAGGTATACTTTTATTGTCTGAATTTTGATTCTAAGTGTTGTGCTATTTCTATTTAACAATTTAGTGTTCATCTTGGGTACACTTAGTGTTTTAAAACTTGCATGAGTTTCACGACCTAGTGTCATATTACCAATACTTTAGTGAGAAGTAGTTTTATACTTATGGCATCCCGTGTTGGTTTTACATCTGTAGTGGATCATGAGTCTTCTAACTCTTTCCTGAAAAGTGTTGCCAATACTCAGCCCATTTTGGACTCTATTCTTGATGTTACCATACAAATGACAACCTTACAAACACCTATCTTTACAAATGTTGATACTATGGTTTCCCATGTTCCTAAAGATAGATTGAAAAAATGAGAGGACTTACAAAAACTTCAAGTCTTTGTGAGTACTAAATACTTCGTTGGTATAGCAGTTCCTATAATTGACAAAATGAGGAAATTGATTAATGATGATCATGGATTAAATTTTTTGTGTATCCTAGCCCATATATTTTATGTTGATGTACCTACAATGGCTAATTGCACTCAAGATTTGGGATACACTCAAAGTCAAGGAGGAAGTCAAGTATCCCTCCCTACAACTATAGCCTCTAATCCTACATACAAAAATCCAACTACTGCTTCAACAATACAACAAAGCATCATTATAACTCCAATAGTAGGACTTTCCACTAGAAATACTTATGGTTTTAGATCTTCCCATGTGGGTATGTGAAGGATCATGATGGGCCAAAAAGTGGCAATATGATGGGTATGTGGCTGACGACTTTCTTTTTACCCAAAACTGATGAAACAAAAAGGGTTTTTAAAGGAAATTCTCAAATTTCTACCAATATAAATTATGCTTTACCTATAATTTAATAAGTAATTATTATTGATTTTCTATTCAAATTAAGACTAAAGTCCTAATTGATAGATGGATTAAAAAACATCTATAACTTTCAAACGGTATCGCATTTTTTGAATCCAAAACATGCATCACATTCTATGATTCACATACTATAGGATTAAAAAAAGAACAATTGAATTTCATGAAGTTTTCACCAAGTTAAGGTGGTCAGACATACGAGTTTTTTATATTTTTTAAAAGTTGTAATAAAAAATTAATAATTAATTTTTTACTTGGAAAAAATAACAAAAAATATGTATCACATCGGGACATGAGTCCTCTAATTATATCTAAAATCATATAAAAAATATTATCATTTTATTGTGGTTAGGGTGGTCGAATGAGACCTACTTCTTATTTTTGCCTAAAATTTAACTACTCTTGCATTGAAATTTCAAATTTTCACCAAATCGATTTTTTTTAAACAAACCTAGTAGTTTAGAAACTACATTCAATTTGTTACAGATTCTATTCTTACATATTTTTGAAATAATATAGATAACTTATTCAAATTTTTACGTCAAGTTGCCTAACTCTGATTTTTCTGATTTTTTTACCACTTAAGGACCTATTTTTTCCATGATGATCCTGCACATTCCCATGTCACACATCAAGTTTCATCCCTTCTCATAAATTTTCAACATAATAGCCTACCTAGCACATACACAATTCCATCATGTTCACCACATTCCCAAAACATGTCAACCAATGATTCCATCATCAACCAACTTTTGCAAAATGTAACCTCACTGCAACAAAAATCTCAACTTTGAACCAAAACTAAAATGGAAAACCATCACAATATGTCAAAAGGAGCCCATTATCACTTAAAATTGTGAAAGCATAAATGCCACAAAAGCATAGAGATGCCCTGATTTGACAAGTATAATGGTCAAGGGGACCCTAGTAATCATATATCAGAATACACAGCCTTGTGTAGTGAATTCATCTTTGAGGATAAGCTCTTGGCTAAACTATTTCCTAGGTCACTGAAAGAGTTGGATTTGGAATAGTTTTGTTCATTACCAAATAATTCAATCTAATCATTTAATGAGCTTTTTTATGCTTTTATCAATCATTTCCAAGTCAACATTGGTCCTAAGATAAGTATAACTAATTTAATGTGATGTAAACAATGGCAAGGTGAAAAGGTTATAGATTTCATAAGCTACTATTAGTTGATATTATCATAAATTAATCTAACTCTTCCTGGTGCGTATATCCAAAGAATGGTCATTGACAACTTGCAAACCGACATAAGGGGCATGGTCCTATTAATGAAATTTCCATCCTTTATAAATTTGTGTACGATGTTTCATGATTATCATAATTTGATTAATAAGTATGAGGAAGCATCTTCATCAGCTCATATTGAGAAATCTAAACCCGTACCTCAAAACAACTATCAACCATTCAAAAATAAAACTAATTTTTTTATCAAGTTTTGAATACACCTCAAACAACCAACCACATTGAACCTCAAGTCGATGCCACAAGTCCAACTCCATAGCAATTTAGACCAAAGGATGGGCAATTCACCCAGTTACCTGACACTCTCCATTTGATCATGTTTCAACTCTTAAGTAAGAACCTAATCCAATTTCCTCTTGTTAAACCTATGGACACAACCAAACCTTTACCTCCAAACTTCAATCCAAATTCCTTTTGTCAATATCATCACACAACTAGACATCATACAAAATGATGCATGTCTTAAACATTGAGTTCAAGACCTCATCGATTCTAATCACATAATTTAGTTGGGATTTGTTAATGACCAAGGGAATAAATTTGTTTCCCCACCCAACCAAAAAATTTATATTTTTACCAACCCAATGCGCAACCATTCATCCAACTTTGTGTAAGCTTGTGATATTAAGAATGCTGAGATGGATGTTGATAAGATTGATGATATGAGTGTTGACATGAATGGTGACAATAATGAAGAGAAGGAATTAGATTGTATGGTTGGCCTAATATATTTTCAACCTCATAAGGTCCAAACCATTGAGTTACCCAACATTTCTTTTACCAATAGTGATGCAATTAGACATGCACTTGATGGTCCTCTCTACATTGTTGGTCATATAGATGAAAAACTTGTACAAGGAATACTCATTGATCTTGCATGTGTAGAGAATGTGATCACTAAGGAGTTCATGTTTGTGCAAAAACTTTATCAATATTCTTATGAACAATTGAAAACATGGATAAAAACTCATGATGGTTTTTCTTGCCCTACGATTGGTTCCATAACTCTTCCTCTTAAAATTGGACCAAAGAAGTTATATGTCTCATTCTCCATCATCCCTTTGTTGGACCAATTTTGTGTGAATCTATTCTACCCATGGTTACGCTCCATGAATGTTGTCCCATCGATTATTCATAAGTGCATAAAGTTCCCCTTTGAAAATGAGATATTTATAGTGCATCATAGTGGGTTTAATCCTTTGTCTTCCCGTGGGAATTTTTCATTGGATTTATTTTGGCCTCAACCTATGGAACCTATAAAGCCTCATGAAGATTTCATTTTTAATTCATATCAAAAGTTCAAAACAATGCGCATAATAGAGTTATCTCTTAGCAATATTCTTGAGAATGATAGGTCCATGGGTGTTCCTACTCCACTAGATATGGATGAACCAATGCCTCAAGCCAAGACCCTTCCAATTAATCAAGGTAAATATTTTGCAATCCCTCCACCCATATCCTATACAATACCAAGACTCAATAAAATGATTCATTTTGTGCCTCCAAAGATTAAAAAAAAAGTGTATAGACCTAAAGAGATGGTGGTTTCCCAACCCTTGGTGGTTCCTTTAGTTTCGAGCCCTTAAGGGAAGAAACTAAAACAATGGTTGAGAAGACCACTCCTACCCTATCACAAATTGAAAATAATGCAAGAAGAAACTAAAATGCTAAAGAGCGTAGGCATAGATGTCATGCTATTGCTTTCCGATTAGAAGAAAAGAACATAATAGTGCATGATAAACCAACACCTATAAAAATAACTCAAGAGGGAATTAAATTTTCACCAAAACAAGAAATGAAACAAGAAAATTCAATGGTAATTATCATAAAACCTCCTATTGTGATTAATTTAGATGATGATGGGGAAATTTCTTAAATTGATGAGGAGCTGCATAATGAGATTAATATTTTATTTTCAAATTAAATAAATTTAGATGGGGGAAACCATGATGATCCTCCTGATGAGAGTGGCCCACCACATGTTACATTTGGAGATGATCCTAGTACAACACTCATTGTGGTCCCTTTGGATAGATTTTTTCCTTCCAT
Organism: Sequoia sempervirens; assembly: GCA_007258455.2. Taxonomy (NCBI): domain Eukaryota; kingdom Viridiplantae; phylum Streptophyta; class Pinopsida; order Cupressales; family Cupressaceae; genus Sequoia; species Sequoia sempervirens. The sequence continues at coordinate 459,790,946 of VDFB02281492.1, forward strand.
ATATGATGAGTAAGATTGGGATGCAAATGACCTGCTTTAGGTCATCTCACATGTACAATACTCCTTTATGTTTGTTTCATGTGTTCTTTGTGTTTTCTTGCACACGATGTGATCTCCTGTATTTTGTTTCTTGGCATATCTTTATGTTTATGAGTTTTCTTTGGGGGACGATGCACAGTGTTGAGACATTTATGTCTCTTTTAGGTTGACCCAAAAAATTTCTATCTTCCCTCTCTATGTGTCATTTCCACCTTTGTGTTTGTTGTTCCATGAGAATTTGGAGAATGATGTCAATTCCAATCTCTATTATATGAATATAGCATAGACATATACTAACCTCGGATCTAGGGATCCCTTGATGTTCTTTTCTATGTTGTTTCTCACATTGTATTTGGGGGAAACCCCTTCTCATAATGTATCTTTGTTTGGAAACATATCATTGGCATAGGGATTTCCAAATAAGATATTGTGATATTTTGTTGCATGACATTTAAATCATTTTTCTACTTTAAATTAATTGCTCACAATATGGTGTTTTGCAATTTCTTTAAAGTGGGGGCATACATTGGCACTATTTTACTTCACTTTGTTCACAAGGGCTGGACTTAGTGGTGCATTTACATTGACATTTGACATTTTATTTGCTTCACTTTGTTCATAAGCATTGAACTTAGTGTAGCATTATCATAACATTTTGATCATTTTGTATCACCTTATCAGAGTTACCAAGGAGTATAACTCTTGGTATAGTTATGGGTACAAACCCAATGAAAAATGGTCCTCACTAGCCTATGTGCCTTCTAGTTTGTGATTCACCTAGAAAATATATGAATTTTCTATTGTGTGATTCATGAAAACCCTTTTGTATGGGTCCTAGCATAATACAACTTGTTGGTCCATACCCTCTTTTTGTATTTTTCATTTTGGCATTGTATGTTAGTGTATGTTGTCTTGTATTTCATACATATGTGTGTTCCTTTGTGCTTATGTTGTCTTGCGATGGGATCTTGGATCCTGGGGGCTTGACCACCCCCTAGATCCTTAGTCATCCTATCTCTTCAACATTTAGATAATTAGACCCCTCTTGACATAAAATTTCTACTTTAGTGTGAGTTTGAGCATAAGTTCATTCTCTTGCTAAAGTGGGGGCTAAATGTAGCATTGTAAGTTGTCATCCATGAAAATTTCACCTTACGTTTGGTCCCCCCTTAAATTATTGGACCTAATTGAGTATTTAATTTCCTAAATTATGCATCCTTTAGCCCATTTTTGACAATTTCTGAGGAATTACAAGTAGGAATCAATTGCTTTTACCTAATACATTGTCCCCAACACCAACTATCTTGGAAAATAGGTCTAGGAAATTCACACCCTATGCATGAGTGCCCTATTTTCCCTCAAAATTGAAATATGTTAGTTTTTAATTAGATAAGAAGGGAAAGGGCCTTGATACTGTGGTTACAAAGCTAGAACAACAAACAAAGAAATAGACTGGGAAAAATAGCATCATCCATAAAATAGCAATAGATAAAATGAACCAAGGCCTAAAATAGCTCATAGGCCAAGAACCCAAATGTGCAACCACAGAACTAATAATAGCATAATCAAAAATAAAATCCAAAAATTAATCCTCAAAATAGTATGCAGACCATTTATAAGATTAACCAAAGTCCAATAGGTACGAAACCATAACATAGCTATTATGAAATAGTAGTCCAGGATAATAAAACTAAGAACCAAGAGTTTCAGAGCAGCAATATAACCTAAGCAAAAGGGTTGCCGATTTGGGATACATTCTCCCTCTATTCTAGGCCAACTTCAATGGTATCAATAGCAACTCCAAGTGTGGGAAAGACAACCCAAGTCCAAAACACTAGAACATTAGCATTTAAGGAAAATATGAGCTTGTCGACGCTCCTTGAAACAACCAACCAGTTGCAAACTTGTTGCTCAAAAAACCAAATTTCTATTCCATAACTTTGCCTCTCCACCTCTATAGGAGAAATTACTAACAACTCCCTATCCATTTTAGTAAAGACTCCCTGACAAACCCGAACTCCACCTCAATTGAAACAACAAGGGAGAAGACTTGTAGAAGAAGCATGAGAAACCCACCAAACCCTCAAAATCGTCCTCCACCTCAAAAGGAGTAGAATCCACCTCAATAGGAGATACCATCTGAAGAGCCAAGAGGAAACCACACACTCCAATAGAGAGAGAATTCTTAGCAACTGAGAGCAACAAAAGAATCAAAGCCTTCAACAAGAACTTTGAAATTCATCCCACCAAAGAGATTCCTTAAACTAGGGAGTCCACAATACCCTTGAGGACCATCTACAATCTTACCAAATAAAGAACTAACAATCCTTCAAAGAGGGTCTCAAAGGAAACCTTATGCCACAAGTTTTGTATATTCGCAATAGCTTCAAAAATAGCTCCATTTGAAACCAACACAACCACCACCTTAATCAGACCCCAAACCTCTTGAGGTAGGAACATGGAGCAAAAAACATAAACATTACATAAACTATAACCGTTGAGAAAGCCTTTCTTGAAGGCACCAAAGGAGCGAACAAACAGCCATAGAACATGAAAATTCCCCCTCCACCACAAAGAAACCAGAGGCAACAAGGAAAACCAAAGAAACAAAAATAAATACACAGAAGAATTCTTTCTCATGACCAACGTTTGTAAGACAACCATAACCTTGAAACCCACAGAAGTAGGATCATGTAGCTCCAAAATAGAAGAAAAATAGGACAAAACACCCACCTCGAACAAAGAAGTGTAGCGGAACAATAGGCCATCCTCAATGAGACTAGAGTCCACAAACAAGACAAGAGCATCCATAAACTTGAGCTGGAAAAAGACAGAGTAGAGAAACCAGAAAGAAGTGATGATAGCACTTAGCCCAAGCAAAGTAGGCACCAGAAAGAGAAAAATATCTCAATAGCCCATGAGGGAACCAAAGAGGATGCATCAAAAAACATCCAAAAGTCATCCACCCTCCAGAAGAGTATCTCAATAGCCCATGAGGACACCGAAGAGAACACATCAAAAAACATCTAACAACCTCCCACCCTCTAGCAATCAGATAACCAGCAAGAGATAGAGAGAAAACATCCAAAGACCACGCCATAGAGTCTTCCATATACATCAAAACAATGACCTCCAACGAGATCTGAAATGAAACATTGATGCACGCAGAAGAAAGCATGAACAAAGCAAAGACTTTGGAGCATAAGAGCAAGAAGCATAACCCTTTAAGGGACAACTTAACACAAAGAAACCACTAGCAACAACTAAACCATCCACGTCATGGAGAAGTTGCAGCACAAAACAACATGTGGAACTAATAAGCTCCACAAAAGAAACATATTGGCACCCAAAAGAGCCACCCTCGTTAAGGGCAAGTAGAGATAAGAGACCCGCTAGATCCAAGCCTCTAACTGAAGCACTAAGCAGGCATCTAAGAGAAGCATCAAGCAAACACAAGTCTCTAGGGAACAACCGAGAATAAGAAAGAAGAAATGAGTTTTTCACAATCACAAAGTCACCCCACAACCAATGCAAGTAGCACACCCAATCAGGGGTCAGAAAGACCAAGAGGGACACACTTGACATAGTAGTGACGAAAGTCGCACTAGAAAAACAAAGGGGAAGTGAAAAAAAATTCTCCCAAATACCTAGCAAGAAGAAATGCAACTGTATACAATGGAACAACAATTCATCATCATCCTCTCGATCGTCTTCGCCATCACCCTCCCCTTCAGGAATTTTCAAAAACCCACCTCTGCATGTTTTCCTGCTCAGAGCCATTTCAATTTAACTATAAATATGTCAATTGTGCCAACTTAATTTTTGAATTTCAAGTGTCTGAATTCGGTCACTGGGATTTAATTTTTGGGAAATTGAACAATTTCCTATAAATACCTAGTTATTACATCATTTGAGGGTAATCTAGCAAGAACAAGAGAACAATTTACAAACTTATGATCAAGAGCACTTTCAAGAAAGTCAAGAGTAGCATTATTGCAACAATTCAAGATCCTAACATCATGTCAAATCTTATGTGAGTTTATGTGTGTTCATGTTATCATTGTATTGTGAAACCTAACACTTTTGGGGTATGTGCAGGATCATCATGGAAAAAATAGGCCCTTAAGTGGCAAAAAAATTAGAAAAATCAGAGTTATCCAACTTGACGTAAAAATTTGAATAAGTTATCTATATTATTTCAAAAATATGTAAGAATAGAATATGTAGAAAATTTAATGCCATTTCTAAACTACTAGGTTTATTCAAAAAAAATAAAAATCTATTTGGTGAAAATTTGAAATTTCAGTGCAGTACTACTTAAATTTCATGGAAAAAATAAGAAGTAGGTGTCTTTCTGACCACCCTAACCACAATAAAATGATAATATTTTTTTATAAGATTTTAGATATAAGTAGAGGACTCATGTCCGGATGTGATGCATACTTTTTTGTAATTTTTTTCCAAGTAAATAATTAATTATGATATTTTTATTACAACTTTTTAAAAATATTAAAACTCGTATGTCTGACCACCTTAACTTGGTCAAAACTTCATGAAATTCAATTCTTGTTTTTTAAAATCCTATATGTTGTGCCCTCAGCACACACACGCCCCGTTCGGAACGGGGACCCTCTTTTCTTTCGCCTTTCCGGGTCTTTCAAGGCCGCCTCATTTTGCGTGCCCCTCTTTTTTTGATGTTCCACATGGTTGTTGTTGCTCCAAGGTTTCATCCTAAAAATGACCGTGCTTTCCCTTTTGGTTTTTGCTGCCCTCCGGGGGCCTCGTGGGTTCCTTTGGCTTTATTTGGCTCTAGACGGCCCTGGCCTCCCTCGGGCCTGGGCCTCCGGGGTTCCCTCATCAGGTTTTCCCTTTGCGTTCGCCGCCCTTTGCGGTGTTCCCCGAGCCTCTTTCCGCCCTCTGAAGCCCACCCTGCCATCTTCCGTTCAGAGGTCTTCGGGGATTTCCCGGGCGGCCCCTGCTCCTCCGAGCCCCGGGCTCCGGAAGTCCGCGTCTGGACTTCCGTCCCGGGATCGCCGTCCTTGGCGGCGAGCCTCCGGCGGCCGCCCGCTCCTCGGGACCCGGGCTCCTCTCCACCGCCGTCACCCAAGCAACGAAGAAAACCTTTCGGCGGAGAATCCGTGCCGGCCTCCCGCCACCTGGGCCCCGGACCCACCTTTGCCGTAGCCATGAAACGTTGCGCAAAATCTCGTGGCCGCCGTCGTCTCGCGTCCCTCTGGCCTCCGGGCCCCAGGGACTCATCCGCCGCCGCTGACCTAATTTGAATTCTACCAACTTTTGGCGCGTCCGTACCTGTAATAAATGATCACATTAATGGCAGATAGGGTATATAATGCATGATCCACCAATTTCATTTTCACTTTGCGAATTTGGGCGAGTTGATAAAGCCAGCATCTGGAGCCCACTGCAATCGACATCGTCACGATCATCCGTGTCTGCATCACTCCGTTGATCCCCGGTGGTTTCCGCACCTCCCCGCTTGGCGTATCCAAGGTAGGCCGTCCTCGTTTGCCCTCCCATCATTTTTTATCATTCTTGGGGATTCCGGTAATTGAACAATGAATTAAATCGCATAAAATTGAAGAACCCCCCATCGCGCCCCAAACCCATGTTTTAGAAATCCCCTAAACCCATCGTAATGGCCCTCCCTGCCGATCCGGAGCTCGCCCATCGCGTAGTCGTTCTTCGCGCAGGGCGACTGGCCCCCTCGGGCCCAGTTCCCTCTTTCGCCGTCCCATTCCTAGGTGTGGCTACGTGCCGGCGGCGGTTATGCTTGTCGGGCCCGGGTTGTCGGGTTTCCGTCCCCATAATGCCTTTTTTTGTTTCGCCGCATCAAAATCTAACCAAGCCATCCTGCCTCGCGGCGATCGGACCCCGATCTCGCCTAAACCGATTGAATTGAAACCGGGTCTTCGTCCGTTCGTATGCTCGGGCCCCGGACGTCAGGGTTCCGCTGCCTCTTTTCTGCCGTTTGGCCAGTCGGGGCCTCGGCGTCAAAGTCGAGTCTTCCGCCTGCCCTCTGGGTCCCGGGCTTCCCTTGGCCGTCTGAAGATTGATTGAGCTTTGCCGTGCCCCGGGACCCTCCGGGCCCGGCCATCCGGAGTTCCATCCTCGGAAATCTGTGACGGTTCCGCCGTCGTCCACGACGGAACCCCTACGGCTGCCCGACCCTCGGGCCCCGGAGATCCCTTCGCTGCCGCCGCCGCCCGCTTGCTGCCCAACCTCGCGGCAGCCATCGTCTCACGTCTCTCCAGTCGCCAGGTCCCAGATTCCCTGTAGTCGCCGCTGTTCAAATCATCGCAAAATTCATGCGGAGGCCTATAGCCCGCCTCGTCCCGCCTCCCGGGTCCTGGGACGCCTTTCACCGCCGTCGCCTGACCGCTGTCATAACCTCGCGGCGGCCGTCGCCATGCGTGCTCCCGTGGGCCGGACTCCGGGGGTCTCCTCGCCGTTGCCGCTGATCAACATTGTAAAATCTCTCGGCGGCGAACCTCCGTCGGCTTCCCGCCCTTCGGCCTCCGGTCTTCTCGCCGCCGCCGTTCAAAATGGTCGAAGATTATTCGGCGGCCTTCGCAAAGCGCCCTCCCGGCCTCCGAGGCCCGGGGGTCCGAATGCCACCTGGTCCAAATGTAATACCTCATTGCTGGCCGTTCTTTCACCTTGCGGGCCCCGGCCCTTGGACTTCCTTGGCCGGACTTCCGCCCGCTGTTCGCCGTCCCAAATGGCTGCCCCTGAACTGCCTCCCGGCCTGAAACCTCCGAGGTTCCTTAAATCAACCCAAACCAACTCAAAATCAGAATCTAACTTCGACCCACGTCCTAAATCATGCCGTTCTCCATCATGGGCCTCTTAAAATACCAAAATTTGGCCAACGGGGGTCTTCGGGAACTTTCGGCCGTGTTTTCCCTCCCTAATAGCATTCTTGTCAGGGAAGTCCGACCCTCCGAGCCCGGATTGTCCAAATGTTCTAAAAGGAAATCGATATCATCTAAGGATAAAATTTATAATGTATTTGAATAATTATCTACATGATATGCTTATAATGTGCACTAACATTAACGCTGTTGATGTTTTGTTGTGTTGACTTCGCCCTTTGCTTGCAGGATATATGGAATCAGCTGCAGGAACTTCAGGGGCCTCCGCCAAAAAGGATAAGGGCAAGAAATCCGGAAGGACTGCTCGTGGAAAGGAAGATAAGGATCAGATGAAGTTCCAATTTCAAGGTGAACCGCTCCAGTCAAAGGTCTCGACTGACTGGAAAGAGATCTCAGATACCAATATCGGCCAGGTGGACATAGATGAGTTCACCCAGAGGGTCAAGGTCAACCCTAGAACAAAGAATGTCAAGTTGATACGCCAAAGTGGAATCGCCAAAGCTGCCGGCTTCCCTCCATTTCTGATAACACCTGAATTAGTAATGGCTTGCCGAGAAGCCTACCAAACAGACACAAGAACAATCGTGGACAAGGAGGGGAACATCCTCACCAACATGTCGCCAGAAGGAATCACAAAAACATTCCACATTCCCACATTCCCACACATGGAGGTCCCTACTTTGGAACAGTGTCAGGCGGCGTGGGATGTCAGTCCATTAGGGTGCAAGAAGTCTATTAACCTTTACTGGCTTAAGGAGAGATGAGGCAGCGCTGCGAAGGTTCCCCAAGAGCTGTTCCGCAGTGACTTCCATGAAGATTATCACGACTTGGTGACCATGCTAAGCAGGGTCATGGGTCTCCCGGCAGCCGCCTACTTCCAAGAGTGGATGGCATATTACATGGAGCAGATCCTGAACCAGGTAGATCCGGATATAGAGTGGATCAAGGAGATCCGAGCAGAATGCACCGAGTACCTTAAGTTAATGACGGGCCATGATATGCCCACGGTACAATTGGACGCCGAAAAGATCAAGCCATAATTTGACAAAAAGATGAGAGACAGGACAGCCGGAGATATCATAACGGACTTCCTGAGTTTCACTGCCCGTGCATTCGATCGATCAGAGCTATTCAGAGACCAAGGCTCAAAGTATGACGAGGATTGGAGGCGGCTGGAAGAGAACACCAAAGAATGGAGCTACTAGGCATTGAGATGCGAGGTCCTCGAGGTAGACAAGCTCCAGGCTGTCATCCTCAAGTACATAGAGCATGCAGCCTCCAAGGAGCGAGAAGACAGCCCGGCCAAAGAAGAATACCTCCCTGAAGAGTAGCTACAGCCAAGAAAACAGCAATTAGCTACAAGACGAAAGAGCAATAGTGTCATCCACTAGATGACGAAATAGGGAAAGGACAAAGAATGTTTTAAAATTGTAAATCTATTTGGGGGTAGGTGAAACCCTATTTTGTAATGAATCTTGGCCACATAATGAGAATGAATCTTGGCCACTCATTTAACTTTTGGAAAACTATAAATAGAGGACTCCTCTCATTTGCAAAGAGAGAGTTGAGTTGTTGTAAAGGCATACTGCAGAAATTTATAAGAAATAACATTGACTTGGTGTATTTCCTTGATTTCTTTCATGTCATTTGATTTATTTCTCCAATTTCACATGTTTAGTTTAGATCTCTTTGTTGTTTAGTTAGCTGTTCATGTTATTTAGTTGAATCTTAGGAATGCTGTGTGGTGTTTATGAAAATTCCTGCTTTGTTGATGATCCCTTAGTCCATACCTTTTGCTGTTTGCTGAAGGTAGATAGCTTTGCAAAGTTAGCCTGGACTTGATTTGAAGCTGCCCCAAACACTTATCTTTAGTTCATGCATGTATGTGGTGGATGAAAGATAAAAATCTGCAGCCCTTAGAAGATAGCACAATTTCCATGATACTGTGAAATCTCTGGTTAAGTGGGATATTGTTTGAAGGAATCGTCCATTGCAGGAACTCCATTGTCACTATTCATAGCAAGCTTTAGACTTAGGAACTTTTCTTCCCCTTCGCTATTTTTCCTTTTTTTAGAAATTGAACAATACCAAGGTTCATTGCACATTATAGAGTCAAATCTAACAACCAGATGGAGTTTGAGACTGCTGTTTGAACCTACAGCCAACACATAACTGCTTTCATACTAAAACTCCTTTTCGAAGATCTAACATCATGCTTCGCATCCACACTTTGTATTTCTGTAAGGCCGCCTTGTGATTCTAGCAAATTACATCAAACTACTGAGGTATCTAAGCACTGTCATTACCTGACACCCAAGAGACCTTGGGATAGTGTTCTGCAACTCGATTGTGGGAGATTGTCTTTCAAGAGAGGTAGTGCACCTAAGCACTGCCTGTGTTGAGAAGTGCATAAAAACACCATCAACAGAACTAGCGCTAGAGGGAAGGCCGCGATCGGAATACTAAACCACAGGATAAAGAGAAGCTGGATCGGATCGGATCATTCTCCCCGGAAAGGTTTCAAAGGATTCTACGATCAACACCAAACAAGGGAGAATTTGAAGAATTGCAACCTCCCACGAGGGAAAAACGAGCACAAGGAAGCAGCTCCACCTCTTCCTCTTCCTCCACTCCATCCGCCTTCATTTCACCCCCACCTTCATTTGGCTGGCCTCCATCTTCCACCCAACCATCTCAAACAACATGTGCACATCTTCCCTCCGATAGCCAGGGGTTCGCTCCTCTCCCGGCCCTTTAAGCCCAAAGCACAATCCAGGCAGCCATAGCTCAAGGGCAACCCCATATTGTGGTTATATTGCCAATACAGCCCCAAATCCCTATTCTCCAACAGCAAGTGCCACCTCTGCCTCCCCCCATGGCTTGGCTTGCGCATAACCCTTTGCCGATACACTTTGTTGTTTACAATGACATGCCCAAGAATCCGGAGGGCTTTTGTTCAAATTCCACCCACGTGACATGCAAAGAACAGTCGAAGAGCATATCAAGATATTCGAAACGGCAATTACCGAAATGCAGGTGGATCACGAGGATGTGGCGTGTCACCTTTTTCTGCATTCATTGGGAGAAGAGGCCTTCTACTGGTACATCAATCTGCCGAGGGGATTCATCACCTCGTGGAACCTGATGAAGAATGTCTTCCTGTAGAAGTACAAGATCCCTGTAAACCCTGCAGACCTTTACCAGCAGTTCATGTCCATCAGAAGGGAGGTCAACGAACCTATTGGCTCCTTCAATGATCACTTCCATTGGGCTCACATGAGGCTTCAGGATCTGTACGTCCATAATGATGCGGCCGCTCTACTAGTCTACTACGTGGCCCTGGACAACCTTACGTCGGCATTGGTAAAAAAGATGCGCCCGCCACCTACTACCCTACTAGCCGCCTATGCAGAAGCCGTCGTTGCAAGTGCGGACTTGGGACAAAATATCTCCGGCCCACTACCCTCTTTGGGGCCCGTCGCCCACCCAATGCAAATTTAGGGACTTAATCAGGTGTTTGTTCATCAAACTCCTCTCATGAACCAGGTGCCTCAATTGCCTATGGTGCCGCATCTGAGGCAGCCGTTGAATTATGCACCTCCCACTTCTTCCTATTTGCAACCCCAGTAGCAATACCAATATTCTCAAATGGCTCCGCAACAGCAAGCATATTCCCAACAACCCCAGGCGCCATTGTACTTGTCAGGACCGGACTTTTCTCCAGCCTATCAAAATCAGCCGGCAGCCCCGCCCGCTTTTCTCCAAAATTCAGCCCCGTCGCCTGGAGGTGCGGCCGAGAAAGATAAGCTAAAGGAGCTGACCGAGATTATCAAGAAGATGTCTATGGAGATGACGCATTTGAAGAACCAGAATAATCAGCTGTAGGCCTCCCAACATAATTTTCAGGCCAACCTCAATAGGGACAGTCGAGAGTCTCGAGACAATAGAGATAACAGGGACAATCGTGAAACGGGCACCTCCTTCGGGCAGAATTATGAGAGGGGGCAGAACTCCAATCAAAATGCAGAAAGGAGGCCCTCTTAGAGGAAAAATCGCACCTAGAACACTAGGCCCAACAACGGTGGTGTCCCCACGCCATTCGATCAACCGGCAAGCAACGATAAAACATCCAGCAGGGTGTATCTAGCCAAAGCAGTTTTGTCCGGATGGTGCCGACTTCACAAAACCAGCAGGCATTCTGAGCTGGATTGTCCCGAGTTCCAGACGGCCGCTGAAATCTTCCAGGTGGAGGTACAAAATGTCGTCGATAATGCCAACTGCCGGGACATCGTCCCATCTAAGCCCTATGATTCCTCATGTCTGGTGGTCAATCAGGCACCGTTTTCGCGAGGTGATCGCAACGAACCTGAAGCCGAGCCTACCCCTATTGAGGATGAGAAAGCGCAAGAGGTAAGTAACGAATCAGCTTTAGCTCAACTTTTTGATTCGGTAGATAACGGTCCGGTGGATGAAGAAGAGCCATTTGTGGATGAGGTCCACATGTTCCATCAACGGTCGAGTCCCTATTTCCTTAGGAATAGACAAGCCGGCGGACCCTTCACAACTTCTACCCCACCAAACAATTTCGCCACTTCGCCCAATCCAAATGCCAGTAATAACCCAGGGCTACCCCACATACCTGCCCAATATCTCAACAAGAACCAATCCCAAAACCAACCGCAAGGTCAGCCTCAGAACCAACCCCAAAATTCGCCTGGGCAAACCAAGATTCAAACCCCTAGTTCTCCCATAGGCCAAGCTTTTAGCTCCGAAATCAAGCAAATGGGTGAATATGTGGTGGAAGAGTTCAAGAAGGTCAAAATTAGTTTGTTAGCCTTCAAATTACTCAAGGTTACTGCCGTAAGACACGCCTTCTTCAGGGTTCTGAATGGGACTCCCTCATCTAGCATGACACAAGAGACCCCAGCCAAGAGGGTAACCTTTGAGGAGCCCAGGAGAGAACAGGAAGCACAGGACAATACCGGAAGAAGGAGCGGTGTGCCCGTAAATCAGTCGGCAAGTAGATATGTTAAAAAGGAGCCAAAAAGGGCTAGTAGACAGCCTCCCAAGGACCAGTAATTTAAGCAAACCAAAGATACGGGCAGTGATAGGAACAAAGTCCAAATAGCTCAAATGGACACACATGTGGGCATCCTCCAAGGGAGACCGGAAACTCCCCCGTTCCTAACTACTATTAGGGTCTTTGGGAAGAACTTGCACAACTGCCTGCTCGATTTAGGCGCGTCTGCCAACGTCATGCCCTTGGACGTATGCAAAGCTCTTGGTATCACCCCCACACCTTCAAAGAGAAAGGTCACCCAACTAGACAAAACAAAGTTTAACATCGTGGGCGAAATAAACCGCATCCCCATGCAAATCGCTGCGGACCCCCGGATACAGCAGGTTGTTGATATCCAAGTGGCGGATATTCCCGATGCTTATGGAATTATTTTAGGGAGAGAGTTCACCAAGGCGCTGAATGGATACACCACCACAGACCTTTCTCACATGTGGTTGCCATGAAAAGGGCTTCCAAACCAGATCCGCATTGACCGTGAACCCCGTATGAAGTATATGATCACGGAATACAATAATCTTAGCGAGGTGCTGTTCACTGAGACCGACTTAGGGAATTATCGCCCTTTTGCTTACCAAAATGAGCTTAAGCTTCAGGAAGAACGTGCAGATGAGGTATTACTGGTATTGTGTAGTCCCTTGGCGGGTTTCGCACAAGTGCCCCCAGACACAGAAGTGTTGGCAGAAACCGATGATGAGCCAGATAGGGATGACAACTGGGGATTGCTCGATGGCTTCCAGGATTTCATGGGAAAGTGTGCAAAGGATCAGCTCAGCCTGGGAGCTAGAATAAATTTTTAGAACCTATTATTGCCGAACTGGTGTAGGGTCCACAACGCTGCTTACTCCGAGTTCGACTGTTGCCTGTGCCAAGCAGCGGTGGAGCATGTTAAGAAAGCCGCTGCTCCTCCGATAGGAACACCAAACGAGACACCACCAGAACCACCTGTTGATCATTGCCTCGACCCAGAAAGCCCCCCTAAGATCACGAGGCCCACCGTCCAGTCGAAAGGGAATGAAGGCTCAATCAAACCCAAAGATAAGGAATCCTCCTCGTGCTGGACGCTCCGGTTTGATGGCTCAAAGTCAAGACAAGGAGCTGGGGCGGGGATCGAACTCATCAGTCCGACAGGTAAGACATTTCTCGCTACCCACCGATTGTAGTTTTATTGCACCAATAACGTAGTAGAATATGAGGCTTTAGTTCTTGGCCTTCTTATGGCCTTGAAGAAAAATGTGAAAGTGCTGCAAGTCTTCGGAGATTTCGCACTTATAGTTAAGCAGGTCCAAAAATTATACTCCTGTCATGATCGAAGACTCACCAATTATAGGCACAAGGTTTGGGATCTCTTAGAGGGCCTAGATGCGTTCAACATACAGTTGATCCCTCATGCTCAAAATCACACAGCTGATGCCTTGGCTCAAGCAACTAGCACGTTGCAACCCCTCTCTTTGTCTGGGCTCAAGAAATTCACCGTTGAGCTAACATCTACGCCATCGGTCCTGGATAATGTTACTCACCTACAGGTCTTCAATGATGATAAGCATATCCTCTAGTTCATCACAAGTTCTGACGTCTTCGCTGCCCAAATAATTGATGAAGCTGATCCGCAGGAGGCTGAATTGGATATAGAGGGGGTTATCAATCTGTAAACCAACACGATCCCCAGAGGTATGGTTTAGCTGGAGCGTGTATTCGACCTGGATCAGATTAGGGATTAGGATCGGCAAACAAAAAAGGAGGCTATAAGCAACCAGTGCAACGCTCACAACCTGGGCACGACCGAGGATACCAAGAATATTTTTATCGACAAAGTGTGCACGCTGGAGGAAAAGAGAGGGATCACGGATGCGTTACAAAAATACCATGATGTGGTGGCATGGAGTTACGAAGATTTGAAAACTTATGACACTTCTGTCATCACCCACACCATCCCTCTCAAGACCAAAGTGAGGCCATTCCGCCAGCGGCAGCACCCTATCAATGCCCTACTAGAACCTGTTGTTTACAAGGAAGTACAAAAGTTGCTTTCGGCAAGAATCATCTTTCCCATCAGGCATTCCACGTGGGTGGCTAACTTGGTCCCGGTTAGGAAAAAGAATGGAGAGATTAGGCTATACGTGGATTTTCGCAATTTGAATCGCGCCTCGGAGAAAGACAACTATCTAGTGCCTTCGCTGGATGAGGTGTTGCAAATTGTTAACGGCTCCCAGATGATGTCCTTCCTCGATGGATACTCTGGGTATAACCAGGTAATGGTGCAATATGAGGATCGTCACAAGACGACGTTCATCACTAAGTGGGGAACGTTTGCATACAGAAGGATGTCGTTCGGGCTCATCAACGCCGGTGCCACATTCCAATGCGCCATGGATATCGCCTTCAAAGACCTAATTGGCAAATGCATAATCATCTACATGGATGATTTGACCGTGTTCTCTAAGAAGCGGGGTGATCACATCTCTGATTTATGTAAAGTATTTCAAAGATGCAGGGAATTCGGGGTTTCCCTAAACCCCAAGAAGTGCATTTTCGAATTGACCGAAGGCAGGTTGCTCGGGCACATTATTTCAGAACAAGGAATCTCCATTGATCCTGAGCGCATTGAGTCATTACTCAAGATTCAACCCCTGGGCAGTAAGAAGGAATTAAAGTCTTTCTTCAGAAAGATCAACTTTGTCCAGAAATTCATCACAGGTTTCGCAGAAATTGTCAAACCTCTCAATGCCATGCTCAAACAGGACGCCAAAGTTGAGTGGACACCATATGCCAAACAATCCTTCGAGGAAATCAAACGAGCCATTGCTGAGGCACCTGTGTTAGTCAATCCAGATTATCTAAAGCCGTTCTATATCTACTCATTTGCTTCAGAGCATTCTTGTGCTAGTATGCTGACCCAGAAGGACGACGAGGGGAATGAGCATCCGATCACCTTCATGAGTGCCCCCCTCAAAGATGCTGAATTGCGTTACCACAATATAGAAAAGCAGGCGTACGCCCTCGTTAGAGAAGTAAAAAAATTTAGACACTACATTCTGCGCAACAAGGTGTTCGCAATCGTCCCCGACCCAGCAGTCAAAACGCTACTCATGCAGAATGAGTTGGGCGAATGAAGGGCGAAGTGGGTCACCCTGCTTCAAGAGTATGATATGGAGATCAAACTGATGAAATTGGTGAGAGGGCAGGCACTCACCCGCACAATTGCCGAAGCAGCAGCAAAGGCTGGACCTGAACTCACGGTACAACAATATCAGCTTGAAGATATCTCCCCGGGAGAATGGTACCAAGATGTTGTTTATTATCTGCTGAATCATAAGTGTCTGCCGCATCTGCAGGGAGTCCAGAAGAGGGCCCTGAGATTGAAAAGCAATGGTTATATGTTGCAGGGTTCCATCCTTTATAAGAAAAATCATGAGGGCTTTTATTTAAGATGCCTCGGCAAGGAGGAAGCGGAACGTGTTCTGAGGGAGTTTCACAATAAGTTTGGTACAGGCCATGGCTTTGGTTCTTCTACGGCACATCAGATATTAAGGGCAGGTTACTATTGGCCAACTGTATTCAAGGACGCCCATTGCCATGTTCGTTCCTGTCATACGTGCTAGACCGCTGCCACCAGGGAGAGGAATGTTGCTGTCCCACTACAGCCCGTGCTGGAGGTAAGGCCTTTTGTGCAATGGGGTCTCGACTTAATCGGTCCGGTAAGCCCTCCATCATCTGCGGGACACATGTACATTCTGACTGCTACTAATTATTGTACTAGATGGACGGAGGCAATAGTTTGTAAGCATTGTACAACTGAAGTAGTTACTGATTTCTTAGAAAGTTTCATTTTAAATCGATTTGGTTGTCCGTATGCTTTGGTATGTGATAATGGACCTGTCTTCGCTTCATTAAAATTTGCTGGCTGGGCATTTGACTATGGGGTTGCCCTCAAATTCTCATCCAATTACTACCCTCAGGGCAATGGCCTTGCTGAATCCACGAATAAGAATTTGATTACTGTGATCAAAAAGCTGCTAGATAGGAATCCCAAGGACTGGCATACCCAGCTCTGTTTCGCCCTTTGGGCTGATCGCACCCACCACAAGGATGCCCTTGGTGATTCTCCGTTCCACCTTGTCTATGGCCTTGAGCCTATATTCCCCATCCACCTGAAGATTCCTACTCTTCAGTTCATCAACGATTTTTATGAGGGAGGAGATCGTAGGGAAGCTCAGTTAGCTGAGCTCTTACATTTAGAGGAAGTTCACAACCGTGCAATAGAAAATTTTGCCAAACATCAGGGCGTAGTTAAGAGATGGTTCGACCGCCGAGCCAAAATCAAGGCTTTTAGGATTGCAGATTTGGTCCTATATTGGGACAAGGCCCATGAAAAGAAAGGGGGACACAACAAATTCGACAAGCTTTAGCTTGGCCCCTTTCAAATAGCTGAAATTTTGGGAGATAATGCCTTCCGCCTAAAGAACTTAACTAGTGAAAACGTCCCATTGCCAGTCAACGGGCAGCACCTGAAGCATTACTTCCAGGCTTGAGCTCCTTCGAGCTCTTTGTTGTAAATACCTGTTCATAGGTTAGAGTAGTTGCTTTCTTGCTTGTTTGCGCTTTGCCCATGCCGCTTTTTGCTTTCTCCCTCCCGACAGTTTTGTTTCGAAGGAGGTTTCCCGCTCCTTTGCGGTGGTCGTGCTTGCCTGACAAGCGGTCCACTTTGATGTCCGTTCTTTGTGTTCTTTGGCTAAACATTCACTCTAGACTATTGGTCTTTGCAAAGCTATCCGCGAATGATTTCCCTGTCTGAATTCTGCTCAGAACTTGACCCTTCGCCAGATCTTCTTACCCGCATCTTGGATCTCGCACAAATTACATAATAATAAATTCTGAAGGACCATGCTATAGTTGTCACGACACCCAAGTGAGCAAAAAATCTTAAGTCTACTCCAGTGACCACTGCAGTCTCAAACCCATTGTAGGCTTCAATGCTTACCCGGTCGAACTAAATGGTAAAAGAGAAATGAAGTATCAAAGCAAAAAAAGAAGAAAAGAAACTCTGAAAAAAGGAAATAAATGACTGTATGGGCGTTCGGATAACTCTACCAGGGCTATGGACGTCCGGCCGGCTGTAGAGCAATATCCATAAGATTGTAGCGACAACTCCACCGGGGCTATGGATGCCTAACTGGCAGCGGGGCAATGTCCAGGTTACTTTTGGTGTTAGACAACTTATGTAGCTCACTCGGTTGAAGTGATAACTCTGATTACTATCCCTAGGAAAGGAATGAACTCACTTCACACACGCTTCTGAGATGCCATGTAAGCTGACCTAATTAAGGATGTCGTTCTCCTCGGTTCATCCTTAGAAGCTACTCCTAGTCTGCGAAACCAAAGATTCTGGGTCCTGAATGAATATTTATCCTCACAACGGTCTTGAGCATTCTCCAGCGGAGTCGCCATTTGTTGTGCCCTCATCACACACACACCCCGTTCGGAACGGGGACCCTCTTTTCTTTCGCCTTGCCGGGTCTTTTGGGGTCACCTCATTTTGCGTGCCCCTCTTTTTTTGATGTTCTGCATGGTTGTTGTTGCTCCAAGGTTTCATCCTAAAAACGACCGCGCTTTTCCTTTTGGTTTTTGCTGCCCTCCGGGGGCCTCGTGGGTTCCTTTGGCTTTATTTGGCTCTGGACGGCCTTGGCCCCCCTCGGGCCCGGGCCTCCGAGGTTCCCTCATCGGGTTTCCCCTTTGCGTTCGCCGCCCTTTGCGGTGTTCCCCGGGCCTCTTTGCTCCCTCCGGAGCCCGCCCTGCCATCTTCCGTTCGGAGGTCTTCGAAGATTTCCCGGGCGGCCCCTGCTCCTCTGGGCCCCAGGCTCCGGAAGTCTGCGTCTAGAATTCCGTCCCAGGATCGCCGTCCTCGGCGGCGAGCCTCCGGCGGCCGCCCGCCCCTCGGGACCCAGGTCCTCTCCACCGCCGTCACCCAAGCGACGAAGAAAACCTTTCGGCGGAGAATCCGTGCCGGCCTCCCGCCACCCGGGCCCTGAGCCCACCTTCGCCATAGCCGTGAAACATTGTGCAAAATCTCACGGCCGCCATCGTCTCATGTCCCTCCGGCCTCCGGGCCCCGGGGTCTCATCCACCGCCGCCGACCTAATTTGAATTCCACCAACTTTTGGCGCATCCGTACCTGCAATAAATGATCACATTAATGGTAGATAGGGTATATAATGCATGATCCACCAATTTTATTTTCACTTTGCGAATTTGGGCGAGTTGATAAAGCCAGCATCTGAAGCCCACTGCAATCGGCATCGTCATGATCATCCATGTATGCATCGCTTCATCGATCCCCGGTGGTTTCTGCACCTCCCCACTTGGCGTATCCGAGGTAGGCCATCCTCGTTTTCCCTCCCATCATTTTTGATCATTCTTGGGGATTCCAGTAATTGAACAATGAATTAAATCGCATAAAATTGAAGAAACCCCATCGCGCCCCAAACCCATGTTTTAGAAATCCCCTAAACCCATCGCAATGGCCCTCCCTGCCGATCCGGAGCTAGCCCATCGCACGGCCATTCTTCGCACAGGGCAACTGGCCCCCTCGGGCCCGGTTCCCTCTTTCGCCATCCCATTCCTGGGTGTGGCTACATGCCGGCGGCGGTTATGATTGCCGGGCCCGGGTTGTCGGGTTTCCATCCCCGGAATGCCTTTTTTTGTTTCCCCGCGTCAAAATCTAACCAAGCCATCCTGCCTCGTGGCGGTCGGACCCCGATCTCGCCTTAACCGATTGAATTAAAACCGGGTCTTCGTCCGTTCGTATGCTCGGGCCCCGGACGTCGGGGTTCTACTGCCTCTTTTCTGTCGTTTGGCCAGTCGGGGCCTCGGCGTCGAAGTCGAGTCTTCCGCCCGCCCTCCGGGTCCCGGGCTTCCCTTGGCCGTCTGAAGATTGATTGAGCTTTGTCGTGCCCTAGGACCCTTCGGGCCCGGCCGTCCGGAGTTCCGTACTCAGAACTCTGTGACGGTTCCGCCGTCGTCCACGGCGGAACCCCTACGGCTGCCCGACCTTCGGGCCCCAGAGATCCCTTCATCGTCGTCGTCGCCCGCTTGCTGCCCAACCTCACGGCGGCCATCGTCTCCCGGATTCCTTGCCGCCGCCGCCGTTCAAATCATCGCAAAATTCATGCGGAGGCCTGTAGCCCGCGTCGTCCCGCCTCCCGGGTCCCGGGACGCCTTTCGCCGCCATCGGCTGACCGCTGTCATAACCTCGCAGCGGCCGTCGTCGTGCATCCTCCCGTGGGCCGGACTTCGTTGGTCTCCTCGCCGTCGCCGCTGATCAACGTTGCAAAATCTCTCGGAGGCGAACCTCCGTCGGCTTCCCGCCCTCCAGGCTCTGGTCTTCTCCTCGCCGCCGCCATTCAAAATGGTCGAAGATTATTCGGCGGCCTTCGCAAAGTGCCCTCCCGGCCTCCGGGGCCCGAGGGTCCGAATGCCGCCTGGTCCAAATGTAATACCTCATTGTTGGTCGTTCTTTCACCTTGCGGGCCCCAGCCCTCGGACTTCCTCCGCCGGACTTCCTTGGCTGTTCGCCGTCCCAAATGGCTGCCCCTTAACTGCCTCCCGGCCTGAAACCTCCGAGGTTCCTTAAATCAATCCAAACCAACTCAAAATCGAAATCTAACTTCGACCCACGTCCTAAATCATGCCGTTCTCCATCATGGGCCTCTTAAAATACCAAAATTTGGCCGACGGGGGTCTCCGGGAACTTTCGGCCGTGTTTTCCCTCCCTAACAGCATTCCTGTCAGGGAAGTCCGGCCCTCCGGGCCCGGATTGTCCAAATGTTTTAAAAGGAAATCGATATCATCTTAAGATAAAATTTATGATGTATTTGAATAATTATCTAGATGATATGCTTATAATGTGGACTAACATTAACGTTGTTGATGTTTTGTTGTGCTGACTTCGCCCTTTGCTTGCAGGATATATGGAATCGGCTGCAAGAACTTCAGGGGCCTCCGCCAAAAAGGATAAGGGCAAGAAATCCGGAAGGGCCGCTCGTGGAAAGGAAGATAAGGATCAGATGAAGTTCCAATTTCAAGGTGAACCGCTCCAGTCAAAGGTCTCGACTGACTGGAAAGAGATCTCAGATACCAATATCGGTCAGGTGGACATAGATGAGTTCACCCAGAGGGTCAAGGTCGACCCTAGAATTAAGAATGCCAGGTTGATACGCCAAAGTGGAATCGCCAAAGCTGTCGGCTTCCCTCCGTCTCTGATAGCACCTGAATTAGTAATGGCTTGCCGAGAAGCCTACCAAACAGACACAAGAACAATCATGGACAAGGAGGGGAACATCCTCGCCGACATGTTGCTAGAAGGAATCACAAAAACATTCCACATCCCACATTCCCACACATGGAGGTCCCCACTTTGGAACAGTGTCAGGTGGCGTGGGATGCCAGTCCATTAGGGTGCAAGAAGTCTATTAACCTTTACTGGCTTAAGGAGAGACGAGGTAGCGCTGCGAAGGTTCCCCAAGAGCTGTTCCGCAGCGACTTCCATGAAGATTATCACGACTTGGTGACCATGCTAAGCAGGGCCATGGGTCTCCCGGCAGCCGCCTACTTCCAAGAGTGGATGGCATATTACATGGAGCAGATCCTGAACAAGGTAGATCTGGATATAGAGTGGATCAAGGAGATCCGGGTAGAATGCACCGAGTACCTTAAGTTAATGACGGGCCATGATATGCCCACGGTACAATTGGATGCCGAAAAGATCAAGCCATACTTTGAGGAAAAGATGAGGGACGGGACAGCAGGAGATATCACAACGGACTTCCTGAGTTTCACTGCCCGTGCCTTCGATCAATCAGAGCTATTCAGAGACCAAGGCTCAAAGTATGACGAGGATTGGAGGCGGCTGGAAGAGAACGCCAAAGAATGGAGCTACTAGGTGTTGAGATGCGAGGTCCTCGAGGTAGACAAGCTCCAGGCCGTCATCCTCAAGTACGTAGAGCATGCAGCCTCCGAGGAGCGAGAAGACAGCCCGGCCAAAGAAGAAGACCTCCCTGAAGAGTAGCTACAGCCAAGAAAACAGCAATTAGCTACAAGACGAAAGAGCAATAGTGTCATCCACTAGATGACGAAATAGGGAAAGGATAAAGAATGTTTTAAAATTGTAAATCTATTTGGGGGTAGGTGAAACCCTATTTTGTAATGAATCTTGGCCACATAATGAGAATGAATCTTGGCCACTCATTTAACTTTTGGAAAACTATAAATAGAGGACTCCTCTCATTTGCAAAGAGAGAGTTGAGTTGTTGTAAAGGCATGCTGCAGAAATTTATAAGAAATAACATTGACTTGGTGTATTTCCTTGATTTCTCTCATGTCATTTGATTCATTTCTCCAATTTCACATGTTTAGTTTAGATCTCTTTGCTGTTTAGTTAGCTGTTCATGTTATTTAGTTGAATCTTAGGAATGTTGTGTGGTGTTTATGAAAATTCCTGCTTTGTTGATGATCCCTTAGTCCATACTTTTTGCTATTTGCTGAAGGTAAATAGCTTTGCAAAGTTAGCCTAGACTTGATTTGAAGCTGCCCCAAACACTTATCTTTAGTTCATGCATTTATGTGGTGGTAGAAGATAGCACAATTTCCATGATACTGTGAAATCTCTGGTTAAGTGGGATATTGTTTGAAGGAATCGTCCATTGCAGGAACTCCATTGTCACTATTCATAGCAAGCTTCAGACTTAGGAACTTTTCTTCCCCTTTGCTCTTTTTCTTTTTTTTAGAAATTGAACAATACCAAGGTTCATTGAACATTATAGAGCCAAATCTAACAACCAGGTGGAGTTTGAGACTGCTGTTTGAACCTACAGCCAACACATAACTGCTTTCATACTAAAACTCCTTTTCGAAGATCTAACTTCATGCTTCGCATCCACACTTTGTATTTCTGTAAGGCCACCTTGTGATTCCAGCAAATCACATCAAACTACTGAGGTATCTAAGCACTGTCATGACCTGACACCCGAGAGACCTTGGGATAGTGTTCTGCAACTTGATTGTGGGAGATTGTCTTTCAAGAGAGGTAGTGCACCTAAGCACTGTCTGTGTTGAGAAGTGCATAAAAACACCATCAACACTATAGTATGCAAAGAATAGAATGTGACTCATGTTTCAAATTCAAAAAATGTGATACCATTTGAAAGCTATAGATGTTTTTAAATCAGCCTATCAATTAAGAATTTATTCGTAATTCAAATAGAAAATGAATAATAATTATTTATTAAATTCAAAGTAAAGCATAATTTATATTGGTGGAAAGTTGAGAATCTCCTTAAAAAACCTTTTTCGTTTCATCAATTTTGGGTAAAAAAAAAGTGGTCAGCCACATGGGCCATCATATGATCACTTACATATTGCCACTTTTTGGCCCATCATGATCCTGCACATACCCTTTGCAGGTCTCCAAAGCATTCAAGCCTTCAAGCATTCAAACAATCAAGATCATGATCATGAGGTGATTTGCATGACTTCAATCCTTTAAGGAAGCCATTGTAGGGTAGTCAGTTGCAACACTTTGTGATTTCATCATTCCTTCCTATTCATTATCCATTTATCATTGGCATTACTAATGTGGAAGTGGAAACACTTACACGGGTTTAATTGAGGAAAGCCCCTAAATAGCCCAAGATTTCTTCTCTTTGTCAATGTTCAGATCTTAGGTTTGAAGAAAATTGGAAGGATTTTGAAGAAAAATTATTCATTGTTGCATTTGAAGACCTACATCTTATCAATTTATGAAAACCCAGTTACAAAAATATCCAATAGTGTTTCGATAGATGTAAAGGCAGAAATCTAAGGCTCAGATCCAACATCAGAGGACCCTAAAAATAAATCTGAAAAATAATACAAGGACAAATTCACACCCTAGGAATCTTTGTACTCCATTTTATGTCTTGGGTTTGAATCACATGTGCATAGTGTCCTACTCTACTTATTTCTATTTTCCGAATTTGTCCATGAATTTTTAGACTTAATGTATTTGCATCATAATAGTAAATTGCACTATTAGTCTAGTTAGATCATTCTATTTCATCATTATGACATTCCCATATTTGGTTAAGGTTTGGTTGACTCGCCTATCAGGTTGTAAGTCAATCTCATACCTTGTCCAGATCCATCAAATCCTCATTCCATCCTTCCATTTTCAATTCATCACATCTCCCCCTCTTTTCCTAACCCCCTTCATGAAATTTGGGAAAGGCGTCAAACCCTAAGGAAAAAACAAAATGGCTTCCCTTTTCCATACATTTCAAGTACAATATAGAAAATTCATGAAAAGGCTCAAAAAGGTTGGCCAAAAGAAAACTCACCAAATCTTAGATATATGTTCACTCTTGTATTTTCTGTATCTTAATATTTTCTTTAGTCTTAATTATCTAAAACCTTATGACATTTGTTTGTGGTTGTTTATTAGGTGATTGGGAGGGTAGTTACTAATCCTATGTATGATTATTTGCATTGTATTTGTATATCTTAGTGTTAATCTACAGTAATTTTGGATTGTAAGGTGATTGTTGAATATAGTTTATTTTGATTTATTTTTATCTTTATGTATTTATTCTTATATTTACATTATAGATTTGAATGGTAATGTACTTAACACATTAATATCCATCAGAAAATTCAAAAAACTTCAAAAATCACCCTACTAGGACTAATTCGCCACCTTGGGTGACTTAGTCCCAGTGCAAATTCTACATTTTTTTTTTTGCATTATGCTCCCTATTTCTATAATTACTGTTAGATTTAGTTATTACTTTGTTTCTATATAGTTATTTCCTGTTACACTTGAATCATTAGCATTAGTATTATTCCTTTTAATGGAAATCATAGATAGCATTAGACTTTTACAATGTTCATTTTCAGCATTAGTTCCTAGCTCATTTATATCGGATTCATCAGAAAAAACAAACAAAAGCTTCACAACATCAAATGAACCAATCAAAACAATGCTTCATTTTAGGACAACCATATCATCCAAACCTCTTAGTAGTGATGACTTGGATAAGTTATATGAAGCCTTACAAGGTTTCCTCTCACTAAGTTCATCCACTAAGGCTTGTGATGACAAACCTAAACCACTTAGTGACAACTTATCTCCCAAACCTTTTAGTAGTGATGACTTTGGTATGCTAGATGAATCCCTTGAGGACTTCATTTCACAAAGGTCATCCACTAAGGTTTGTTGTGAGCAACCAAAAACAAAATATGTCAATGTCATTCAACCTCAACTTGTCCTTTACCCCCCTTCACATCAACCTCAATCTTGACTTAAACCTAAGTTTACCCTTTATCCACCACAACATGATGTTGTTGCACACACACACTACACTAGAAATAATCCACAACCACAACAACCTCCTCCAACCTCCTTACCTTTACTAAATCCTATTATGCCTAGTGCTCCTTTCCTAAATTCACACCTTAGGGAGTATGATCTCGTTGAAAAACTTAATAATGCTCCCGCAAAGATATCCCTTTGGGATCTTCCTCAAAATTCACTAAATTATCATTCGATGCTCCAAACAGCCTTGCAACAAATAGTGGTTCCTCCTGGTAAAAAAACAAGTGATGTGGCAACTCTTCTAAAAGGAATGAATATAGTTAATGTAGACATTATCTTTCATCAGCATGAGCTCCCTCCATTAGAATTAAGGAAACAAAATGAGGCCTTTATGATTACTTCCCAATATAATACAATATGCATCAAAAGGACCCTTGTTGACAATGGCACTACCCTCAATATGTGCAGTGCTAAACTCTTAGATTGCTTATGTGTGGATAAATCACAAATCAAACCCAATTGCTTATCTATC
Organism: Sequoia sempervirens; assembly: GCA_007258455.2. NCBI lineage: Eukaryota > Viridiplantae > Streptophyta > Pinopsida > Cupressales > Cupressaceae > Sequoia > Sequoia sempervirens. Next base: position 459,815,830 of record VDFB02281492.1, read on the forward strand.
AGAGAATTTAACAACACAACAAAACAGCCGCTTGGTGTAATCACTTTACCTATAACAGTCAGCTTGGCTACCTTGCACACTCCTATTCATGTCATGCCCTATGATATCACATATAATATTCTCTTGGGAAGGCCATGGATTCATGAGATGCATGCAGTATCTTCGAATCTTCATTGCATAATGAAATATGTCTACAACAAAAAAGTATATCAAGTTGAGATAGACCCCGAGCCTGAGAGTTGTTTGCAACTTGAAAAAGGAACAACAAGTCCTCTGAATAATTTAATTCCAACATCTCACATTGAACCTCTTGAGACCAATAAACAAGAAGAATAATTTGTGCCTAGTTTGCTAGATGATGATTGGGGAACATTGGAATTTACACCTTTATTTATGGATAAATACATAATCACCTGCAAAGACAATGAAAAACCAGAACAACCAACAGTTATGTCAACTCAGAATTCAGAAGAATCTCCTCCCATCTCTATCTCATCTCTTTTGGAAGAAAACACAACTTACACAACAAATTTTGAGGAGATAGATTATCAACATCCACCTAACCCAAAAGAAATGGAAATACTTTATGGAAAAGGATATGCGTTAGTGAAACAATTGGGCTACAATGGTAAAGGGTGTGGAAAGAATGAACAAGGCATTCATGTCCCTATTGAACCTAATACACAAGAAACAAAGACTGGTTTAGGATATTCCTTTTCTAAGACAACAAAAGCAACTCAACGACCCTCATTGAACATCAACACCATCACATGTAAACCAAGAACTACGCTTACACTAAAACATCCTGAATTTCTTGATATGAATTCTCCACTATCTTGGGAGTATGTTGAAAGTGATGAAGCCTTGAAACAAATGATAGGTTTTTTTGATAAACCATCTTGTTCCAAATAGAATGTTACCTACGCTATGATAAGTTCCAAGTCACAAAATATTGATGATGCTGAGAAAACAATGGAACCATATGATCCTGAGTCTTCTAAGTCGAATGCTCTCCCCCTAGGAGATACAATTGATATACCAATGGACATCGATGACAAAGAGAAATTCATTAAGATCGGGAAGTGTCTTGATGATGAAGAACAAGAGGATACTACACTTTTGCTCCATGATTTTCCTGAAATCTTTTCTTAGAAATATTTAGACATGCTAGGAATTGACCCAAAAATTGTGACACACAACACCATTCTTGCAAAAAATGCTAAACTTGTATGAGAGAAGATATGGAAAATGAACTCTAAGATAGCCTTGCTTGTTAAAGGAGAGCTTGAAAAACTCCTTGATGCAAGTTTCATTCGCCCTATTGAATATTCTCCTTGGAACTCAAATATTGTCCCAGTTGCTAAACTTGATAACTGTATTAGGATATGTATGAATTTTCATGATTTGAATAAAGCTTCTTTTAAAAATGATTTTCCACTTCCTAATATTGACATGATCATGGATTCGACTGATGGACATGCTTTTTTGTCATTCATGGATGGATTTTCTGGTTATATTCAAATCTTCATCAACCCACAAGATCAATACAAGACAACATTCACAACTATTTGGGGAATTTTTTGTTGGGTTATGACATCTTTTGGACTAAAGAATGTAGCCACAACCTATCAAAGAGAAATGACTTTGATATTTCATGATTACATACATAAAATATTAGATGATTATGTTGATCAAATCCTTGCCAAGACCTTAACAAGACAAGACAATGTGAATGTCCTGTGCCAGATCTTTAAATGAAGCATCATAAGTACAACATGAGACTCAATCTGAAAAAGTGTCCTTGGAGTATATATTGGGAAACTCTTAGGGTTTATCATATCTCACAGAGGCATCGAAGTGGACACAAATAAAATTGATTCTATCGTAAACATGCCACCCCCTAGGAATATTTCTCAATTATGCACATTACAAGGATGAATTCAAGCCATCCATCATTTTGTCACTTCTTTAGCCAATAGAATGTTACCTTTCATGCATCTCCTCAAGAAGGGTGTGCCCTTTGATTAGAATGAGGATTGAAAATAGGCCTTTGAGAGTTTGAAGGAATACCTTGCCACTCCACCTATTTTAGAGCCTACTATGCCAAACAAACCATTCATCCTTTACATCATAGCATCTTCTCATGCTCTTGCAGCATTGTTAGCTCAAAAAGATGATAATGGAAAAGAACATCATGTTTATTATATTAGTCAAACTCTAATTGATTATGAGACCTGATACTCCCCAATCAAAAAAAAAATGTTTAGCCCTTGTATTCGCTACTAGTAAATTGTGACATTATTTACTAAATGCTGAAATACAAGTCATGACAAAATTTGATCCTCTCAAACATCTTTTTAACAAAACAAACCTATCAAGTTGTTTAGCTAAATGGGTTATGTTTTTGATTGAGTTTGACCTTAAGTTTTTTTTACAAAAAGAAATTAAAGGACAAGCCTTGACCGACCATTTAGTTGATGCTCCTTCACCTCTTGCGTTACCAAGTAATGATTATTTTCCTGACGATAGACAACAAGTGTTTCTACATGGAAATTGTATTTTGATGGATCTAAGTGTAGAACAGGGTTCAGTGATAGAGTCATATTGATTATGTCTGATGGAAAGCCTATTCCCTTGTCTTATCTATTTAATGTCCTATGTACGAATAACACTACCAAATATGAGGCCTTAATTGCTAGAATCCATGTTCCTTTAATCATGGGCATTAAAGATATCAGGATATTTGGTGATTCACAATTAGTGATCAAGCAAATAAATGGTGTTTATCAAGCTAAACATGATAAATAATCCAAATATAAGGATCTCAAAATGTCCTTGTTGGAAAAATTTAACTCCTTCACCATTCATAACATCTCACGAAAAGAAAAGCGAGATGAAGACACAATGGCAAGTGTTGCTTCTCTTCTATCCCCTTCCGATCCTTCACAAGATATTATATTCACTGTTCATCCCATCATGAAGCCTTCCATCACTGATATCATTCTCAAGGCGTTAGTGGCAACCGAGGATGATTCAAGTGAATGGTATGATTCTATCTATAATTACATAAAAGATGGTACCATTCTTGAACCTCTAACAAGTAACATCCATGCTCATTTAAAACAATTAGCCACCAAGTACATACTTTTTGCCGATGTGTTATATTGACAGTCCTTTGACAAAATTTTACTTAGATTCCTTAAGGATTATGAGATCATATAGCACTCAAGCAGGCTCATGCAAGTAGTTGTGGCATTCATTTTGGTGCAAATACCCTAGCACAAAAACTCCTTCGTACAGGCTACTACTGGAAAAATATGGAAAAAGATTGTTATGTGTATGTTAAATGATGACATAAATGTCAAGAACATAGCAATTTATTCCATGCTCCTGCTTCTGAGCTCCTTTCCCAAATCCCTATTTGGTCATTCTCTATATGGGGGCTAGATATAATTGGAAAAATATCCCCACCATCTTTTGTTGGACATATGTTTATCATCACTACTACCGATTACTTCATGAAATAGGTAGAGGCTATTCCTCTCCGATCTACTACTGCTGAGGTAATATGTCGATTCATTCTTGAGCACATAATTGCTTGTTTTAGGCTGCCTTCCGCATTAGTCTCTAATAATGGTACACCATTTAAGAATAATGATGCAAAGAAATTCTTGGACACTTTCTATATTCAAAATTGTTTTTTGACTCCTTACTACCAACAATCTAATGGTCAAGCTAAATCAACTAATAAATTCCTCAAACAAATTTTGAAGAAAACTGTTAATACTAATCACAAGGATTGGCACACACAACTACATTATGTGCTTTGGGCTTATTGTACAAGTGTTCACTCCTCCACTAGATCCACACCTTATAACCTAGTTTATGGTACTAAGGCAATCATGCCCTTGGAGTTAGAAATCCCAACATTGTGGATTTCTCTTCAAGGACTGGTTGACAATAACACTTATAAGATAGAATGATTACACCAACTTGAGATGCTCGACGAACAGTGCATTAACGCTCTTGAGCATCTCCAAGCCTATTGCAAACGAAAACAACACTATTACAATCTCAATGTCATCCCTTGAACATTTAACAAGGGTGACTTAGTTCTATCTACAAATCAACGTAATTTCAATGCTAACCCTAATGAACGAGGAAAATTTAGTTCCAATTGGTTAGGATTGTATGTCATTGAAAAAAGCATTGGGTTTGGTGCATATGTCTTAATGGAACTCAATGGGACAACCCTTAAAGAACCTATTAATGCCATGCATTTGCATCAGTATTATGTCTAATCCCTTTTGAATAGTATGAATTATAAAGTAGTGTTGTTAAAGTTATGGGGTCTTGTCCTATATGCTTTCACATTGCTTCGTTCTTCACAAACCCCTGGCATGTATGTCTTAAACACTAGAAGGTGGTTATTTATAATTACTTTAGGCTTCATGCTATTCAAACCCATCTTATGTCTTATGATAACTTAAATTTAATTTAGCATAACATATTCAATTATCATGTTGTATCTAAAATGAAACTACAATATGTTTTATTTAGATCACATACATTATATTAAATCCTAAAGATAATAATTAAAGTAATCTTGCAAAGGTTCTTTAATTAATCACATTTCCATTTAACATTCACAACACATTTAAATAGATAATAAAACATAAACTGCTCATATATATATCCAAAATTTTATGTACATATCATCATAATATACAGCACCACCAAGTTCTGTCAGAACTAGACCCCTCGGGATCTAGTGCTTGTGATCCAGTACCCAAACATCATGAGATGGTCATGTGAAATCGTGATTGTGATCCTCTGAATCTAAGTGCAAACTCGAAACCCTGTACTCACCCAAGTGCCAAATGACGCTCCTCTGCCATCTGATCCCTCTCCGCCCATAGTCATGCTATCTCCGCATGTAGTCTCCCCACCTCTACTAGAGTCTGGGCTAACGGTCCTATAGTCTCGGCTTGCCGGAGTCATCTCCTCATGCTCTCATAAGCTGCGCATAGCCTCACAAAATGTTTGAGTGACTCTGACTCCTCCTCCACGATAAGTGGAGGCATGTAATCAGGGTCCATCTCCTCCTCATTGATGGATGTGGGTACTATCTCTGTAGCATCCTGATGGTAGAACTCCCACCAGTCTCTCATTGCTTTTGCAAGGTAGAAACAACACATAATTAGTAAACATCATCATGATATATATGTATAAAAAGAAAAACATAAACATTAAAATGCATGCATAACATCATATATCATCACCTATATCGCCAGTCATTGCTGAGCAATCTCAATGTCATCCTAAACAGGGGGTATGGAGGTTGTGCTAGCCTCCCCTCGGCTATGAGTAGTAGTGCTTGTCGTAGCTGTTACCTGGGATGTCATCATACAGATGGCAGTTGAAGGAATCCTCCAACTCATATCGGTCCTCAACTCTTGCCTCATCACTCTCACTCAAGGGTGGCTCCTCCTCATCCCCCTCGTACTCCTCCTCATCCTCGTCATACTCCTCTTTGTCCTCCTTCTCTCCCTCTCGGCCATCATAATCTAGATCATCCTCCTCATCATACTCATCATCAATCACATCAGTAAATATATCGGTAAGCCTGTAGTGTGTCTCCTTGGCCCCATCCTCTCAGTCATCTCCATCATCTTGTAGAGGCCCTGCATCTCCCACTAGCTCGTCCATAAGGAATATTGGTGTTGGTTGAGTCACTTCCCACCACTCCTCATGCTCTCTTGTGGCACCGACGTCATCTGCGTCAGATACTAGCAGTTGGTCATGATCAGAGTCATCAGAGTCACTCTTGGCTACATGGTCGAGAGTGAGTTGCACTATGTCACTTGGTCTCTGGGCACTTCGCGCTTATCTCTTGAAAGAGGATCATGCCTAGGGTTGTATTTGTACCAATCCAATCTTCTGCATGACCCAATCATAGTAGAACAGTTGTACTACGTGGTCATGATGGCCATCCAAAAACCTATCCATCTGTATCCTCCTCAACTATCTGGTATGATCTGGCCACTGCAATGCCAGCTAATAAGGTCTCCAAAGGACCTAATTCTCATCTAGTCAGTCAAATCATACCCTCCAAAAGTGCAAATCACCATACTACCATAGTCACCTTAGAGGATAGCCGAAAGCTCGAGGATACCCTACTACTGTAGCACATGGATAACTGACTAGTCTAGTGCATGTAATATGCTCAAGACACCACACCTATAGAAGTGTGTAGTGCACCATACTATCCACCTCTCAGAATACAAAGCACCCAAGATCATAATATAGATGTGCCAGCATGCACTGACTCCAAGCGTATACTGTCCTCTGCTTTGCCATCCCTTGAATCAAGTGGACTAGTCCTCCCTCAAGATGCCCTCCTCAACCATCAAGGATGAGAACTAGTGCTACGGTGTGCATAATAATTCAATGAACCATTGGTGCCTATGAATATAATAGTATAGACAAATCAATCCATCCTCTAACTCATGCATCATGAACGAGACCATCTAAACAATAGTGTAAATCAACCCTCTACTCATGGAAGGTGCAGTCTTTGCGAAACTATACTTGCTCTCCTTGAATCGACACGTGGAGAATCTGATGTACATCCTCCAATGTGATCATCATCTTTCTTGTAGGTAGATGAAAAGTGCATTTATCTACATTCCAACACTCGTAGAGAGCCATCAGCATGGCGTTGTGGTATCGCATAGGAGGCATAAGATATGCCCAATATATTCCCATAGCCTAAAGATGCTTCATCTCCTCTATTGATAGTGCTAGAGCCAAATCTCTGAGGAAGCTCAGCTATCTCCCCCCTAATCACTGTTGTGATTGGGCGGGTACCTATCAAATTTACACAAAAATGCTCTAAAACTCATCTAATATCTTTAATTTTTACAATATTCATCATGCACATGTGCTGAATTCCATTTAGTGCGCTTTCCTAAAGGCCCTAGACACTTTACAACCCTTTTGGGACACTTTTCAAAGAAACAAGACACTTCACGAAGAAATGGGACACTTTGCATAGAAACGGGACACTTTGCGAACAAAAGGGACATTTTGTGACCAAATGGGACACTTTGCAAAAAAAGGGGACACTTTGCGAACTTTTTTCCAAGATCCTAAATTAACCTAGATATCCATTAAAAATCATTAATTCATTACAAAATCACAAAGCAAAGGTTGTGGAATCAACTCACCCCATGTTGACGCTCATTGTGTGCCACTTGATCCTCGAGAATGTCCAAATGTGCAGGTGTGTATCCAAGTCTACTCAGCATCTTCTCGTCTCACTTGTCACTCTCAAGTTACAAGAAGGTAAAATGAAATAGTAAGTGACAAATTAATTTCCTTTATCTCTTTTAATCTATTTTCATCTCTTTTTACTATGCATTAAATTAGGGTTTTTTCTACCTTACACATTAGTGAAGTACTTTTTCTTTAAACCAACATAATGAGAGCTAGGGAACTCTATTTTCAACACCATTTGATGCATTGGAATCGTGATTCTGCACCTGACATCATCAAATGTCTATCATTATGTGACATGGTACTTGGAAATTTCCTTCAATATGATACTTCTTGTTCAATGTGGCTAGATTGCTACCTTGATTCCACCTCCGTAAAGCAAGCGAGATCAAGGGGGCATACATCTACCCTCGAATTTGATTTATGAAGTTAGGAAAAAGGATTTTTGACAACTAATGAATTTGAGCTACAAGATGTACTTCCTCATGTTGTGGTTTTACAGATAACTACATTGGGGGCTTCATTCTCCCATATTTTGAATGAGTATCCTTTTATACTAAAGTGTACTATTTAGAGTACTTTAGCTTACATATGCACGTAGAGTCATATGGGCGCTAAAGTGGGGGCTTAATGTGTCACTAAAAATTGTATACTCTTGAAGAAAGAGACAATTTTGTGATAAATTTGGTCCTACTTTAGACACCTTGTTTTAATCACCCCTTAAAAATTGCATTTATAGGCCCATAACGCTCATGATTTCAGACTTTAAGGCCTATTTCACTCACAAACCACTTAAATCCTAAAAAATACCACTCAAACCACTCAAATTTTGTGAAGCCCACCAAAAAAATCCCTGGTGGGACTAAGTCACCCAAGGTGGCAACTTAGTCCCTTTTGGGGTATTTTCCACTTTTGAGCAGGAAAATCATCGACCTAATTCAAATTTTTGAGGGATGTTGGCCTATGAAGTTAAAATAATGATTAATTCGGTGCTAATGCCTATAAATACATGTTTTTAGGTAATTTTTCACATCTCCCAGTCATTTTACAAAGCAAAAATCAAAAGTCAAGAGCAAATTATCTTTCACAAGAAGATTCAATAGAATTTCTACAGCAAAGTTCAAGCTTAAGGGCAACAAATTAGGGTTTTTGCAGGTCTTCAAGCTCACTTTTTGTTTAAGATCTCACATTGCAAAGGGTTTATCATGGATTCCTATGGTGAATCATGGATAAATCTAGGTTGAGGAGATGCAACTAGCCATGAAATCACACCTAATGACTTATTTTCAAAGTGATTCCATCTTCCATTTTCTTCATATCTTCAGAATTAAGGTTTGCATAACATTCACATGTCATTTGAATTCATTCGTAATGTTGTAGGGTTTCTTGAAGTCAAGTCTTGCATCATTCAAGTGTCATTTATTTATCTTATTCTAGCACATTACAATAGGGTTTTGTCTCATTTCAACTTTTCCTAGTCTTAGACACACTTAAGGCTAGGGTTTTATGCAAATTTTGTCTTTCACAAAGTTTAAATACCAACTAGGGGTTTGATTGAGGAAAACCCCCCATTAGAAATCAAAATATCTTCTATTTTGTAGGGTTTTTCAAAGATTTAGATTTGGATTTCCGTCAAAAAGTAGAGTGTAGGTTGTGGGCTTCCATTTCCACTTTCGGATTTGTAGAAAATTCAAAGTGGACTAAGTCGCCCATAGTGGTGACTTAGTCCCACTATAATTCCTTTTCAAAAAAAATTACAGTTTCAGATACCCTTTTGGCAGAAACAACTTTTTGGGCAGTTTCCCTGATTTGGGACTAAGTTGCCCAACCTGGCGTAAGTGTCCCAGTTGACTCAAAAATCAAAAATTCCAAAATTCTAGAGGTCTCTGCAATCTTGAGTCAGCTCTTCATTAGTTTCCAAGTGCATATTTTATGTCTTGCATCTTTATTTTGTCATTTATTGCATCTATTTCACCTTTCTCCATATCACACTATGTTTTCAAACAAGTTGCTTTTCTTAGGTTTTGTGTCATTACATCATTTTATTTTCAGATTAGTGCATTATAACATCATAATTAGACATAATAAATCTCATTTACATTAGCTTTGAGTGTAGACATTTGTATTTTGGACCCCATTTCTTTCTGCTTTTTAGGTGAAAAACCCTAGAAGGAGCTAAAGCAGTGTGGGCAATCCAAAATCATTGTGCACAACAATCTTCTAGGATTCTGCATCATTCATACCTAATTCCTCTTCTACTAATTTGGGTTCATCCATGTTAGTATTCAAAGAAAACATACAACTCCAATCATCAGGTGAATAACTTTCAGGTGATTGTCTATGCCTTGTAGACCTACGAACAAGTTGAGTTGGAGGTTCTTCCTCCTCTTTTGAAGATTCAGAGCTAGATGAGCTCTCCTCAACTTTCTTAGGTGTAGAAGGAAATTGAATCACATCTTCTTGTTTACTTTGTTCTGGCTGCAATGTAATAGAAGAAGGCTTAGTTTCTGTAAAAATAACACGTCTACTATGTATTACCTTTTGTGCAAAAGGATCCCAAATCTTGTATAATTTCACACAATAACTATATCTAATGAAGATACATTTGATAGCCTTATTCTCCAATTTTGTTCACTTCTCCTTTGGAACATGTCCATATGCCTCACAACAAAAAACTCTAAGATATCTTAATGAAGGCTTGCGACCTGGCCATGCCTATATAGGCATCTTATCAACAAGAGCTAATGTAGGAGACTTGTTAATTAGGTAACATGTAGTGGCAACAAATTCAACCCAAAACCTTTGTTCTAGACCAGCACCACTCAACATGCCTAGCCGTCTCCATACGTGTCATGTTCATTCTTTTTGCAACTCTATTTTGTTGTGGAGAATATGGAGTTCTCTTTTATCTATGAATACCACAATCTTTATAGAATTTATCAAAATCATTCGAGAAAAAATCACTGCCATTATCAGTCCTCAAACATTTTATTTTCTCTCCAATTTACAACTCAACCATTGCTTTAAATTCTTTAAATTGACTGAAAACTTCATATTTACTCTTCAGAAAATATACCCATGTCCTTCTACTATAATCATCAATAAATGAAACATAATATGTTGATTTACCAATTGAAGGAAAATTTATAGGACCAAACACATCAGAATGAATAAGATCCAATACATCAAAAGATTTATGAGAACTTGAGTAAAAATGAACGCAGTTTTGTTTTCTATTAATGCAATGCTCACATAAATCAAATTCAAGATTACAATCAAACAAACCTTTAATGAGGTTTTTATTTTTCAATGTCCTCAGACCCTTTTCTCCAATGTGGCCAAGTCTTTGGTGCTATAACATAGTTCTCTGTGCATATAACTTTTATTTAGAAGAAGAGCACCCTTGGGTACCCAAAATCCATGAACATCTACTAAAGGTTAAATTCTCACTTCTTCCACAGACTCTCTTTTCACAGAAGTACTATTGCACTCAACAATGCATGCATTAAGCTTATATATAATGTGCCATATCTAACAGCTCTAGCAATCACCATAGCACCTTTGACCATCTTGCATCTTGCATTAGAAAATACTACCTGCACACCTGCATCTATTAGTTTTTTCACGGATAACAAATTTCATTCTAAACCAAGGATATGCAACACACCATTAATCCTTTTTACTCTACCATCAAGAAACTTGATTTTAACTTTACCATGTACAACAATGTCTAAATCAAATTCATCACCCAAGTACACCTTGCCTCCATCAAATTCTTCATATTCACAAAACCAATCTCTATTAAATTTCATATGGAAAGATGCACCTGAGTCAATTAACCATGCATCATCACCCAAGTACACCTTACCTTCATCAAATTCTTCATATTCACAAAACCAATCTCTATTAAAGGTCATATGGAAAGATGCACCGAAGTCAATTAACCATGCATCATTACCTGCATGAGTTTCCAAAGCTACAATAAATGTGTCACCATCTTCCTTCTCAGACTCAAAATTAGAATCAAATTTCTTCTTTTTCTTCTTCTTTTCTTCTTTGTAGTCTTTACAAACATGTCTATGCTTACTGCAGTTCCAACAAATAACTTTGGACTTTCTAGGAGACTTAGATCTCCCCTTGGACTTGGATTTGTCATGCTTCTCATTCTTCTTTCCTTTTTCCTTAGGTCTTCCATGAAAATGTAAGGCCTCCTTGGCACTTATGGATACCTTCCTCCTCATCTCTTTAGAAAGAAAAGAACCCACCACATCTTTAGTCTTCAACATAACAAAAGTACTCCCAATAGTCATAGAAAGAGAATTCCATGAATTAGGGAAATAACAAAGCAAGATCTGACATTTCTCTTCCTCGTCCATTTTTACAACAACTGATGTCAATGGAGCCACCAGCATATTGAATGCTTCTAGGTGGTCTATAATTCATCCACCCTCTTCCATTCTCAAGGAATAATTTTTTCCTCAAGAAAATATTGTTAACTAAAGATTTGGCTTGATACATATCACCAAGCTTCTTCCATAGTTTTTGTGTAGAGTTCTCTTCATGGATATTGATTAAAATAGAGTCTACCAAGCACAATCTAATTAGACCCTTGGCTTTACGGTCCATAACATCATATTGAGAAGCTCGAGTAGGATATATAGGCCTTGAAACATTATCATCAACAACATCTCAGAGATCTTGATCTATCAACAGATCCTCCATCTTCAGCTTCCATATTTCAAAATTATTTTTAGAAAATTTATCCACCTATATTCTCCCTAATGAAATTTCCATCTGAAAATTGTTGCAACAAGATCACAAAGTGTCTTCTACAAAATCTCCCACTCAAATCTAGATTAGTTCAAAAAACCCAACAACCCACAACTAAAACCAAAGGTGATTAGGCTCTTATACAACTTGTAAGGAAGCTAAGGTAGCAAAACAACTTCCTACACTAATTTTGATTTAGGATAATAATGAAAAACTTTTACAAATCTTAAATAGTTATAGAAAATTAAACAAAAATATACATAAATATCTGCATACCACAACAGCATGATTTATGTGGGGAAAACCCTTTCAAAAGAAAAACCCCACAATCCAAAAGCTACCCAATATATTATTCAAAAATCACAAAGATTACAATATACTTGTAGAGCAAGCTTCTCATAGGATTATCACCACTTAGAGATCCAGAGGCAAAACTGCCACTATCATACTCTCAAAATACATCACAATACACAACCATAATACAACACCCTCATAAAATAGGGTTGTATTCTAGGGCAAGTCAAACTAATAGAATATTGATTATCAAATATGAGACATAATAATGAATGGTCCAAATTTACAATAATAAAATTTTCCTTTCAGGGTTAATCCCCCCAGGGCCCCCTCCCTATCACCATTAGATGAACAGTACCTTATGCGGTTATCTTCCTTTTGTGACTCTTGGACAGTATCCATGATTAGCTTCCCTTTTATCCCTAATGGGCATTCTTTCTTTTCTGCTAAGGAATTCTCTATTATCCTATCTATAAATGTTCACTTTGGTTTTGAACATGAATCCCCCTAAACTTCACTTAGACTCTCAAAATACATCACAATACACAACCATAATACAACACCCTCATAAAATAGGGCTGCCTTCTAGGGAAATTCAAACTAATAGAATATTGATTATCAAATATGAGACATAATAATGAATGGTCCAAATTTCCAATAATAGAATATAAATAAAATTTTCCTTTTAGGGGGAATCCCCCCACGCCCCCCCTCCCCATCACCATCAAATGAGTAGTACCTTATGTGGTTATCTTCCTTTTGTGACTCTTGGACAATATCCATGATTAGCTTCCCTTTAATCCCTAATGGGGATTATTTATTTTCTACTAAGGAATTCTCTATTATCCTATCTATAAATTTTTATTTTGGTTCTGAACACGAATCCCCCTAAACTTCACTCACCCTACCAATTACACAGATTATTTTTGAGTTTTGCATGAATTTTAAGTTCATTTTTTTTCTCTTACAACATGCCTTCATCATGCTTTCCTATCTAAAAAGAGTCACTTTTCCTTACTTTCAATAATCCTTTCTTTAATTTTTTTCTAACAGCAACTCCTAGGCATTCTTCCTATGCTCAAGGTGGTGGTTAACCCCTTGGTCTTGCTCCATAGGAGGGATTTTTGAAGCGGGGTCAAGAATTACAAGATAAAGTTCACAAATTGGTACTTTTGAGCTAGAACATTGAGTTCCCCTACTTCAACAACTATCTAAGTATGTTCAAGGTCTACAATAGTAGCCAATGAATCATGTAGTTTTGTTTTTAATCAATTTTTATCTTATTAGAGTTAGGGATTTCATTAAATGAGAGTGGGTTGACCTCTATACCTTGTTTGGTCAAGCTATTATATGCCACCTCACCCCTTTTCTTATTAAGGCTTGAGGGTTTTTTACTATTCTTTTGTAAGATCATTTTTCCTTTTAGGATGGGGTAGTTCCTCCTAACATTCCCTTCTTTTTTACATAGGAAGTAGGAGTTTAATGCTCCTAGGACTTCTATTTTAACATAGGTCTTTTTCTCATTTTATTGAATTATAATTTCTAGAATATCAACACCCAAATTTAAAGAAACCAATAACCTAGCATCCCTACTCATCAAGGAAAAGTTATTTTCTGCTAGTCTCATTACATTGCCCAATGGGGAAATTAATTAGGGTAAAAACACCCACATCTGAGGGGGCACATCCTTAACCATCGCCCATCTTAGGTATGAAAGACCTAATATTTCATCATTTAGGGTATTTGTGGACCAAGCCATTGCTTTAAATACAAATCTTCCTACATTCCAATACTGTTTCTCAAGGATTTTTGTTTGCATAGCATGATCTTTATAGAACACAACAAATAATTCTCTTTGCAAAATTCTGCAAAATGTTAGTTGGATGCCAATTTTTTTATGCCAAACATTGTTTAACCATTCATCTAAGAATTTTCTCACCAAAATTTTGTTACAATCTAAGGCTGTGAAAAATATAACAACCTTACTTAGTCTACTTTCTTCTTTATCTATGACCTCTTTCATGTCCAAATTAGGGGTGAGCAACAATTTTTTCAAGCATAAGAGAGGGTACTTACCATTTCCTCTGACTTCTTGGGGTCTAGATTCCACACCATCACCCACCTTAATGAATTTTTCCAACTACATTGTAGAGAATTGTTTGGCACCCACCATAATGTCTTTCAATGAATGTTTAGCCCCTTTAACATTGTTAGTTATTGAAACCGATTCATCTAAGATCATTCCAGACCCATTGGGTAGATCACCACTAACCAGTACATCACATTCCATTAAGCCCTAGTACCTTTTTCCCTCCTGAAGGACAACATAAAGAATAAAACATTAAAAAATAGGATTGAAATGTAGTATTCAAGCAATAAATGGATATAAAGCACACTCATAAATTAAATACAAATTATCAACTAAGAGATGGGAAGGAAGGTAGGGTGAGAGTACATGGGTTAAGACATCTCAAACCCTTAATGGCCTACGACCATTGAATCAATATTAGTTCTCTTGTGTGAATGCCACAATAGCTTCATTGCCACTTGTAGAGTGATCCACCTTATGGAATACTATTGTACCTATAGTTTTATCTCATGTTTTCTATATTTCACCTTGTTAATAAATTATATTGATTCAAATATGATAAAAAAAATGTGTATGCTTTGGCCCACAAGCCTTTGAAGAAAAATAATGTCATTATCAAATATGGAAATAAATAAAGTAAAAATGTGACATGAAAATAAGTGTACACTATTAACTTTTTATAATTAAAATAAAAAAAACATAAAAAATTTCAAAGCTTGCATCACATTAATAATACTATTCACAACATTCATCCAATAGAATGATAGTTAAATTAATTTTGATATTTTAAAATAAATTTAAAAAAAAACATACATTAGAAAATTGGTCAAACTATTTTAATTCAAGTATCTCAATTGTTCTTTTGGTACCAACTAATAAAACCTAATTAATGCATTAGTATTCCTACCTTCGACAAAACTAAAAATATGTTCATTTAAAGAATTGAACTACTTGAAAAATACACATCGCACTTTATATATTATTTCAATGATATAAGAGCAAGTTAACAATTAATTAGCATAGAGACATTTAGATGCTCAATAATATTAATTACAAAAACACTAAACAGATATTGAGTATTTAAATAATAATAATAATAATAATTTTATATTATCATAAAAAAATTTCCCCAAAATCATCTCACATAATGACTAAAATTAAGAGTGATTTTTAAAAATAATACTTTTCAAAAGCTCTACTAAGTGCCAAAAACTCATGTAACTACCAATTATTTCCTTTCTTTTTTAAAAAATAATACTTTTCAAAAGCTCTACTAAATGCCAAAATCCCATGTGGCTACCAATTCTTTCCTTTATTTTTAAAAATAATACTTTTCAAAAGCTCTACTAAATGCCAAAAAATCATGCGGCTACCAATTATTTCCTTTCAAAACTTAAAGCTTTAAACATTTGACTCGTATAGAAGATAAGGTCAAAAGACATGTAAGAAATGAGTAGAGGGGCCTATAGCCATTTCAAAGAGATTTTATATTCGCTAGAGAACAAAAACATGTAGGCCATAGGAGAGTTAGAGGGTCAAAAACAAAGGTCTTGGAAAAAGACACTATCCCGATCTCTTCGGTTGTGTACTTTTCAAATATTATAATAGTAGAAATTGTTTTTAATTAGTCGAGGCATTTTGTGATTGCAAGTTGTAAATAGCAATTTTGACATATTTTTTTTCTTAAATTTTTTTATTGGTTTAATTTTTGGCATTAAAATAAGAAATATGATTTCTTTTAATTAATATTAGTTTTGAAGTAAAAGATTAAATATCGTTTGTACATTAACATTTGTAAATATTTGAAATTTATTTGAGAGAAATAACTTGAAATTAAAGAAGTATTAATAAAGGTTTATTTATTTACTATGTTATAGTAATAGGGGAAGTATTGGATGAAGTGAACAATTTTTTATTTAGTTTCAACATTTATATTTAAAGTATAAATACATCAAAAAAAATTCATAAATAAAACTATTAAAAAGTAACATAAAAATAAAACAAAAGAATTATGAAAATTGATCAATTGTATCATTTTCAAAAGAAAAATACATATAAATTACTAAAAAATAAAAATAACATAAATATTGTATATAAAATATAATAATTATTAAACAAAAAAATTCATGTACATACATGTGCACTAAATAATATAATTCTTAAGTATAATAAATAAATAACATTCTATAGACAAATGTATTTAGAATATAAAGAAGAAAAAAATAAAAATGAATTCAAAGAAGTGTCAATGGGTCCTTGGTTTACTGGTGAAACTGATTGGTTCTAAATGAGTCTAGTTGAGTGCAAGACCCTTACACCATAAGAAATGAAGTTGGGATCCTACCCTAGGTGAATTTGGTAGAATGGATACCCCTTAGTCCTTGTCTCTTAGTTGATGAGGTTTCAATCTAAGACTCATGCTCCTCTATCAAGTAGCTAAATGATTCTACGGATTCAATATGAAACCTTTCAAAAAAAAACCAAAAAAAGAAAAAAGAATATAAGATTGATTTAAATAAACATGAGAAAACTATCAAGCAATAATAGAACGCTAAAAATTCTTATTAGAATCATAAGAACTATTTACATAAAAAAACTAAAAAATATATTATTTTAACCTTTGTACCATTCAATTGATGGCATAAAATTTTATTTTATTTTCAATTTTAATTATAGATAAGTATCATTAAATCATGCTTGGAATTATTAGTTATTCAATTATTTCACTATCTCAAACTTGATCATGAATCTTATCCTTCATATATGTGAGGGTGTCATGACTCTATATTTAGAGATGGTGCTTGATGACATTCATCTACTAAGTTTACTTTCTTCTTCTTTCATAATAGACAATGTCTTCAATGTTGAATGAGTAGCTATTCAAGTCTCTCATATGTAATCAACTTTTTCATCTCTTAATGGGATTGAAATTTTTTCTATGTATTCACATTTAAACCTAATTATAAATGTCTTTTTTTCCAAGACTATTATACTATCTATATTTTATATTTTATGCTTGTTAGTTTTCCTAACTAATTAACATTTTTTTTTGGGTTTGTTTCTAAGAGCACTAATAAATTGTAGAAAAATCTACCAATAGAGTTGTATTGATAAGTAGTTATAATGCTCTTACCATGATATTCCTTTTTTTTTCTCTTGGGTTTGATTTAAAATGTTAATGATTAGGTCTTATGCTTTGACTTTTTTCCTTTTAAATTTATTTCTAATTAGACTTATGGATATGATCTTTAATAATTTCTAATCTTTTATTTTTTGTTTTCCTTAAATTTATTAGATTAGATTTTTATTTTCTACTTGAGCTCATGGGGTATATATTCTAGGATGTTTGTGATCAAAGAAATTTGATAGTTTATGATTGTGAAATTAAAATTAATGAAAATTTTTATTGAGATAATGTCATCAAGGGGTTCAATATGTTTATCTTGATTCACATGACTATCATCATCATTATCATATTGTTCTTGATCAATAAGGCTATCATCATCATCAAAGTAAAATTGATTATTCAATTGGTTAAAAGATGGGATAAGGATTTATTTCTTTGATTGTAGTGGATTTTTTAAATGCTTAACATGTTTTTTTATATAATTTCTGTAGAATAAAGATGATAATGGAAACATGAGAATCCTTGGCTATTCAAGTGGGAGTGTTTGGTTATGCAGACCCAAAAATATACTTTTACCTAATTACAAATAGAATGACCTATTGATCAAGTTTCTAACCAATTTTAATTCTCAAGATCACACTAGGGTACAAGAGGAGAGAATATGTGAAATATTATTACATTTTTTTAAGTACATTATGAGTAACTCCTCAAGGACTACTTATTGGTACACTACAAAGACTAAATGATCAATAGGTTAACTTTTTGAAGCTTACACAAGGTTTTCTAGGGGGTTATCAATATAACTAAAGGTACATGAGACACAATTCTATGAAGTGAGATGTATGTCTAATGGCATATTGCAAGAGGGTAACCCACTTTCCTTCACTTTAATGTTTATGGGAAGCTTATCCATTAGCAATAAATATATGGTCCCAAAGGGAGAGTGTTTCAATTATCTCCCTAATTTCTATACCCCATTGGAATACATTGGTTTTAGTCAATACTCAATTATGAAATCTAATCCAAAAATAGTAAAAATAAATTAAATTAAAATATTGACCATTTTTATTTCAAAGATTACTTATACAATGTGAGGAAAGAGCATAAATGAGTTATAATATTGGCTAGAAGAAAAAAATTCAAAGAATATTTTTTAATTCCCAAGATCACCTTGTAGTGGGATGGGTGAATAGACATATTCCTAAGTCACACAAGCATAGAAAAAATTATTGACCTTACAAAATGAAATGTATGAAACCAATAAAAACATACTTAAAATATGTTTGAGATTATTTCATATTAAAATGAGTCTATAAAACATGTGTTAGTAGTTTGATCTCATAAGTGGTGTTCAAAAAATAAGCCTACAACAAATAGTTAGAAAATGACATGAAAATAATATCCCCTACAAATGATGAGTCTTAGAAAAAGTTCAAAACATGAGAAAATGACTAATTGGAAGTTCCTATGCTATTACATGGAGCATATACACCACTAGAAGGGAACCACTATATATAGAAGTTATGCTAAATGATTAAAATGCAAAAATGTTACTCTAAGTGTATAAATACTAATCTAGTGCATATACACTAAATGATAAGAAAAAATGCTACTTAAATTGTAAAAATGGTACTTAAATTGTAAATGTGCCATTAGGGCTGTAGTAGGTGCATAAAAAGTCTCAATAGGTGCACTAAAATATTAATATTAAAATATAGGTTGAAAAAAAGTACAAAATAAGCATTAAAAAATCCTACCCTATATAAATCATTCACCTCTAATAGAGAAAAAGGAATGTAAGCAATGAAAAATGAAGTAAACCTCTTAACACAAAAAAAAATTGATGACCTATAAGTGGTGTGCTCCAAGTTGTTAGTTGATCATTTAAAAGTGAGTGCAATTTCCTAATTCTATAGGATAACCTTGTTGCATTCATTTTTTTCTTGAAAATGGCATGTGAATGAGGTAATTTATAGATTTTGGATAGATTGGATGAATGCATGCAATTATATATTATGATATGGAGTTTTAGGGTTGATCCTCATATGGGAAGATTGAGAATATGATGAGTGGAATCATCTAATTGGCGCACATGAAATGTCAATGAGCTAGATGATGATGTAAAGCATGCATGGAAATATCACTAATCATAGCAAAAGAGGTGTCTAAGTTAAGCTCATGAACAAGTGAGATAAGAGTATCCAAAATTGAAGGACAATAAATGGCCAATTTTGTAAATAAGAAAGATTATCCACATGATGGAGTAATATTTCCATAGAATATGCCTCTCTACTTGTACAATAGAATGGTACATAAGGGTATAATTAAGGATATATAGAACATGCACAAGATAAGTTGAAGGAATACAACAAAAATAACAAGGTGTGAATGTATCTTAGCAACAAGTAATGGGTTATGACAACATATGAGCAATGGCCACACAAAATATCCCAATTGAAAGGGTTGGGTGGGTTAACATGAAATAATGTCAAAAATTAAATAATGAATATAATATAGTGGAGGTCACTTTAAACCCTAATCAAATTTGTAATATGTTTTATAGAATAAAAAATTAAATTTTATATCATAATAGTGAAGGCATAAACCCTAATAGGTAGGAGAGTAAGATTCACTAAAAATGTAAAAAAAAAAAATCTCTTTAATTAATAAGCCTAGGTAAATTAATTAATTATTGTTAATATTAAATATCCTACAAATAAGAATTAGGAATGGTAGAAAAATTTAAATTAATTCCTAAAATTTTATTGTGGAGAAATAAATTTTCTTTACATAAATATCTAAATAAAGAAATTAATCATTGCTAACATTCAATATCTTAGGAATGAGAACCAAAAAAGGTAAACATATTGAAATAAATTCTTAAATATTGACATAACAAATAGAAATATATAGCTCTTACCTCAATGTTGAATATGAAATTTTTAGATGTCCCAAAGTGATTCATCATTATTGAGAAAATTTAAGGCTTGGTATATTGTTGCATAATTTTATTTATTTTTAAATGTTTTTATTGTAAGGTCCTTTTCTATGACTACAAAGTCTATCCCACACACTTGGATCTAGTCACAATTCTTGTATATAACTTATCTACTAATTTTTAAATGATCTTTTATTTAAATTTATTTTGATCACTCCATAAAAATTTGGATTGAATGTTTAGGGATTTGAACATGACAAGGATAGCTCCTTATTTTTGTCAAATCCTTGTAAGGATAGCAAGTCAATGAATTTGATTGAGATTAAGAACAAGTAGTTTCTTACTATGCTATGGAATTTTAATGTAATATTGATATTGCTATATGGTTATTCTTAGTTCATAATGTGTGTTAAAATTCTCTTTCACTTAGTTTTAAGGCATTTCAAATGAATTAGGGTTGGTTATTTTATACAAAATTTTAACTATCAAATATTATTTTGTGTACATAAATTTGGCACATACTAGTTAGGGAAAATAAATAAGGTCAATTCTAAATTCTAAATTTAAAATTTTAAGAAGCATTTTATAAATTAAGTGGTTGAGATCACTTTTACAAATACAAATTTAGCTTAAGAGAAGAAAATGGTAAATGTACAAACTAAACTAGTTCTTGAAAATGTATATAAGAAGAAAATAGGTATGCTTTAAGTTATATACTCACTTTCAACTAAAAAAATTGTACCACTTATATACTTATCATTAGACAAAATAATAATATATTCAAAATATAAAAAAAAGTGTAAAGTTAAAACATTCATCATTATAAGATTCTCTTTTTACTTTGTATAAAATGAATATAAATATAGACTAATTAAACATCATACATTTCAATTGTCAAACAATGAATCTAAATTTTACACCTCATCCCTATAAAAAAAGGTAAATAATTGTCCCACTTTTACTTGTTAAAATTTATCTTTGAAGATTGAAATAGGGGATATTTAGAAATAACCATAAATATATCATAGAATTTAATCTAAATAGGCCAAAATAAATAGAAAAATTGTAATATGAAATTTTTATTATTACAAAATTCTTTCTTTTTAGCTATGTAAAGTGAGTATAAATTAATCATGGAACTTATTTCAATTTAATTGAAATGAAGAGAAAAAGTAAAAGGTGTGTAATTTTCATCATCACAAGACTTTGTCTCTTTTTTGTGTGGTGAGTATGAATGCATCATAAAATTTAGTACATAAATGTATTAATAATTAAATTTGACATTAGAAATCTTTGAATCAAAAAATTTAACTTGTTTACATTGCATTAACTAATTTAAAAAATTTGCCACCTTTTGTTTGTCATGATTGTCTTACTTCTCCCTTGTTCAGGGCTTGTATTTTTGTTGTTTTGCCTATTTTGAGGTTTATGATGACATGGAGGCTTGTGGGTTCTACTTTCCAAATGTGGGCTGCACAGTTTCGACCGTGTTGTTGGTGGTCATTGTTATGATTTTTTTGTTATTTATTGGGTTCCTTTTGTTAATCTCTTTCGAGACAAGGCTCATTTGGGAGCGTGTTACTTTGGAATTTGGTCTAGGTTTATGTATCTCCTCGGATGGTTTCTCCTAGAACTTTATGGTGCTCTTTGTTGAGTAGTGGTGGGGGATCTTCCCTTTTTGGAGTGAGATTGTGCGTTCTACAATTGATTGCTAGATCTTGGTGGCTCTTGGTGTTATTATGTTGTGGGGTGCTATCTCTGCTACCTTGTTTGGGGGTCTTTTGTAGAGATATGTTGCTGATCTTCATCTCCACTCAGGTGTTGTTAGTTTCTCTATCTAGGGGTGGAGTTGTTCTATTCATTTGTGTTGGTGTTTGAACCCTTTGTTGAGTTTTGAAGGGTTTGGCTTATTCGAGGTGTGTTGCAGTGGTCCTCTCTCATATTTGTGGGTGTTGTTAGGTTTTCTACCCTGGCTCTTAGCTCAGCTTCCCCTTTTGAGGTGGGGTTGTCTCCTATTGAGGTGGAAACTATTCTCATCGACTTGGCTTGGGTTTTGCTTGTTTCTCAACTTCTCATTTGTTGTCAAAGCTACCATGGTTGCTAGGGGTTTTCTACCCTTGGCTCTAAGTCTCCTTTAACTCCTATTCAAGTGGAGAGTTGTTGGTGGAGTGCTCTTGGTTTTTCCCCTTTGGTTGGGTTTGTTGGGTTTTGGTAGCTAGTGGCTTCTGCTAGCTCACCCCTATCTCAAAAATGCTATGTTTTGATGGGTTTCTTGCTGCTACTATCTCTTTGTTGCAAGAATTTTCTATTACTAGCTCTTTGCTCTAGTCTAAAACTTATTTTGGGTATCGTTCTTCCCAAGCTTTGCGCTAGGTGGGGTTTTATGAGTTGTTTCCTTTGCTTCTATTGTTTCTCTACAACTAGTCTCTTTTTTTTGGTTTCATGCTCTGAGCAAAAGCATGACTTGTTTCTGATTCTATGCTTCATTTCAAAAGCATAGTTTTTGGTTTGTTCTTCCCTGGCTCACTTCTTGTGAGTCTTGTTTTCTGTTGACTCACATTTTGTGAGTCACCTCTCCATGCCTCTATGGTTGCTCTATTACGAGTACCGGCCCTTCCATTCTTAACATAAGAAAAACTAATTTAAAAAATCTTCCTAACTAAACAATAAAGTAGGGTTAAAAAGATACATAATTTGTTACTATTATAGGTCTTCTATTCTAAGAGCATTTAGGAAGAGGTCTTATGGAGCTACTCCAAAAACTATTTTTGTGAAGTATGGGGTCCCATGAAAAGAAAAAAATTATGCTATAGGATAAATTAGAATCCAGTTCAAGGAAATAGGAGCCCATACCTTTTAGATTTTAAGGGTTGTCTTGGTGCTAGGACTGAAATTTTCTCCCACCCACTTCCTAAAATTTCATAATAGATATGATTCATCTTTAATATTTAAAATTCATTTCAATATTATTTTAGATTTGGCTATATAATTGTAGTTTCATTCACCCACATTCTACAATATTGATGCCAAATGTCATTCATCAATAATTTTTAAATTATCACCTCTAATTTGTAAGATTTAAGTATAAATTATACATTTAGCATTTCTTGTCACTACAAAATATCAAAATCAGGAGGCCACCAATTTCCTAAAACTTTAAAGGTTAAAATTTTAAACTCACCCATCATGAAAAAAATCCATAAGACCTCATATACTTATTTTAGATCTTAACAATTCTGAACACCTGT
>VDFB02281492.1:459839673-459955981 GCA_007258455.2 Sequoia sempervirens
GAAAGCCCCTAAATAGCCCAAGATTTCTTCTCTTTGTCAATGTTCAGATCTTAGGTTTGAAGAAAATTGGAAGGATTTTGAAGAAAAATTATTCATTGTTGCATTTGAAGACCTACATCTTATCAATTTATGAAAACCCAGTTACAAAAATATCCAATAGTGTTTCGATAGATGTAAAGGCAGAAATCTAAGGCTCAGATCCAACATCAGAGGACCCTAAAAATAAATCTGAAAAATAATACAAGGACAAATTCACACCCTAGGAATCTTTGTACTCCATTTTATGTCTTGGGTTTGAATCACATGTGCATAGTGTCCTACTCTACTTATTTCTATTTTCCGAATTTGTCCATGAATTTTTAGACTTAATGTATTTGCATCATAATAGTAAATTGCACTATTAGTCTAGTTAGATCATTCTATTTCATCATTATGACATTCCCATATTTGGTTAAGGTTTGGTTGACTCGCCTATCAGGTTGTAAGTCAATCTCATACCTTGTCCAGATCCATCAAATCCTCATTCCATCCTTCCATTTTCAATTCATCACATCTCCCCCTCTTTTCCTAACCCCCTTCATGAAATTTGGGAAAGGCGTCAAACCCTAAGGAAAAAACAAAATGGCTTCCCTTTTCCATACATTTCAAGTACAATATAGAAAATTCATGAAAAGGCTCAAAAAGGTTGGCCAAAAGAAAACTCACCAAATCTTAGATATATGTTCACTCTTGTATTTTCTGTATCTTAATATTTTCTTTAGTCTTAATTATCTAAAACCTTATGACATTTGTTTGTGGTTGTTTATTAGGTGATTGGGAGGGTAGTTACTAATCCTATGTATGATTATTTGCATTGTATTTGTATATCTTAGTGTTAATCTACAGTAATTTTGGATTGTAAGGTGATTGTTGAATATAGTTTATTTTGATTTATTTTTATCTTTATGTATTTATTCTTATATTTACATTATAGATTTGAATGGTAATGTACTTAACACATTAATATCCATCAGAAAATTCAAAAAACTTCAAAAATCACCCTACTAGGACTAATTCGCCACCTTGGGTGACTTAGTCCCAGTGCAAATTCTACATTTTTTTTTTTGCATTATGCTCCCTATTTCTATAATTACTGTTAGATTTAGTTATTACTTTGTTTCTATATAGTTATTTCCTGTTACACTTGAATCATTAGCATTAGTATTATTCCTTTTAATGGAAATCATAGATAGCATTAGACTTTTACAATGTTCATTTTCAGCATTAGTTCCTAGCTCATTTATATCGGATTCATCAGAAAAAACAAACAAAAGCTTCACAACATCAAATGAACCAATCAAAACAATGCTTCATTTTAGGACAACCATATCATCCAAACCTCTTAGTAGTGATGACTTGGATAAGTTATATGAAGCCTTACAAGGTTTCCTCTCACTAAGTTCATCCACTAAGGCTTGTGATGACAAACCTAAACCACTTAGTGACAACTTATCTCCCAAACCTTTTAGTAGTGATGACTTTGGTATGCTAGATGAATCCCTTGAGGACTTCATTTCACAAAGGTCATCCACTAAGGTTTGTTGTGAGCAACCAAAAACAAAATATGTCAATGTCATTCAACCTCAACTTGTCCTTTACCCCCCTTCACATCAACCTCAATCTTGACTTAAACCTAAGTTTACCCTTTATCCACCACAACATGATGTTGTTGCACACACACACTACACTAGAAATAATCCACAACCACAACAACCTCCTCCAACCTCCTTACCTTTACTAAATCCTATTATGCCTAGTGCTCCTTTCCTAAATTCACACCTTAGGGAGTATGATCTCGTTGAAAAACTTAATAATGCTCCCGCAAAGATATCCCTTTGGGATCTTCCTCAAAATTCACTAAATTATCATTCGATGCTCCAAACAGCCTTGCAACAAATAGTGGTTCCTCCTGGTAAAAAAACAAGTGATGTGGCAACTCTTCTAAAAGGAATGAATATAGTTAATGTAGACATTATCTTTCATCAGCATGAGCTCCCTCCATTAGAATTAAGGAAACAAAATGAGGCCTTTATGATTACTTCCCAATATAATACAATATGCATCAAAAGGACCCTTGTTGACAATGGCACTACCCTCAATATGTGCAGTGCTAAACTCTTAGATTGCTTATGTGTGGATAAATCACAAATCAAACCCAATTGCTTATCTATCAGAGAATTTAACAACACAACAAAACAGCCGCTTGGTGTAATCACTTTACCTATAACAGTCAGCTTGGCTACCTTGCACACTCCTATTCATGTCATGCCCTATGATATCACATATAATATTCTCTTGGGAAGGCCATGGATTCATGAGATGCATGCAGTATCTTCGAATCTTCATTGCATAATGAAATATGTCTACAACAAAAAAGTATATCAAGTTGAGATAGACCCCGAGCCTGAGAGTTGTTTGCAACTTGAAAAAGGAACAACAAGTCCTCTGAATAATTTAATTCCAACATCTCACATTGAACCTCTTGAGACCAATAAACAAGAAGAATAATTTGTGCCTAGTTTGCTAGATGATGATTGGGGAACATTGGAATTTACACCTTTATTTATGGATAAATACATAATCACCTGCAAAGACAATGAAAAACCAGAACAACCAACAGTTATGTCAACTCAGAATTCAGAAGAATCTCCTCCCATCTCTATCTCATCTCTTTTGGAAGAAAACACAACTTACACAACAAATTTTGAGGAGATAGATTATCAACATCCACCTAACCCAAAAGAAATGGAAATACTTTATGGAAAAGGATATGCGTTAGTGAAACAATTGGGCTACAATGGTAAAGGGTGTGGAAAGAATGAACAAGGCATTCATGTCCCTATTGAACCTAATACACAAGAAACAAAGACTGGTTTAGGATATTCCTTTTCTAAGACAACAAAAGCAACTCAACGACCCTCATTGAACATCAACACCATCACATGTAAACCAAGAACTACGCTTACACTAAAACATCCTGAATTTCTTGATATGAATTCTCCACTATCTTGGGAGTATGTTGAAAGTGATGAAGCCTTGAAACAAATGATAGGTTTTTTTGATAAACCATCTTGTTCCAAATAGAATGTTACCTACGCTATGATAAGTTCCAAGTCACAAAATATTGATGATGCTGAGAAAACAATGGAACCATATGATCCTGAGTCTTCTAAGTCGAATGCTCTCCCCCTAGGAGATACAATTGATATACCAATGGACATCGATGACAAAGAGAAATTCATTAAGATCGGGAAGTGTCTTGATGATGAAGAACAAGAGGATACTACACTTTTGCTCCATGATTTTCCTGAAATCTTTTCTTAGAAATATTTAGACATGCTAGGAATTGACCCAAAAATTGTGACACACAACACCATTCTTGCAAAAAATGCTAAACTTGTATGAGAGAAGATATGGAAAATGAACTCTAAGATAGCCTTGCTTGTTAAAGGAGAGCTTGAAAAACTCCTTGATGCAAGTTTCATTCGCCCTATTGAATATTCTCCTTGGAACTCAAATATTGTCCCAGTTGCTAAACTTGATAACTGTATTAGGATATGTATGAATTTTCATGATTTGAATAAAGCTTCTTTTAAAAATGATTTTCCACTTCCTAATATTGACATGATCATGGATTCGACTGATGGACATGCTTTTTTGTCATTCATGGATGGATTTTCTGGTTATATTCAAATCTTCATCAACCCACAAGATCAATACAAGACAACATTCACAACTATTTGGGGAATTTTTTGTTGGGTTATGACATCTTTTGGACTAAAGAATGTAGCCACAACCTATCAAAGAGAAATGACTTTGATATTTCATGATTACATACATAAAATATTAGATGATTATGTTGATCAAATCCTTGCCAAGACCTTAACAAGACAAGACAATGTGAATGTCCTGTGCCAGATCTTTAAATGAAGCATCATAAGTACAACATGAGACTCAATCTGAAAAAGTGTCCTTGGAGTATATATTGGGAAACTCTTAGGGTTTATCATATCTCACAGAGGCATCGAAGTGGACACAAATAAAATTGATTCTATCGTAAACATGCCACCCCCTAGGAATATTTCTCAATTATGCACATTACAAGGATGAATTCAAGCCATCCATCATTTTGTCACTTCTTTAGCCAATAGAATGTTACCTTTCATGCATCTCCTCAAGAAGGGTGTGCCCTTTGATTAGAATGAGGATTGAAAATAGGCCTTTGAGAGTTTGAAGGAATACCTTGCCACTCCACCTATTTTAGAGCCTACTATGCCAAACAAACCATTCATCCTTTACATCATAGCATCTTCTCATGCTCTTGCAGCATTGTTAGCTCAAAAAGATGATAATGGAAAAGAACATCATGTTTATTATATTAGTCAAACTCTAATTGATTATGAGACCTGATACTCCCCAATCAAAAAAAAAATGTTTAGCCCTTGTATTCGCTACTAGTAAATTGTGACATTATTTACTAAATGCTGAAATACAAGTCATGACAAAATTTGATCCTCTCAAACATCTTTTTAACAAAACAAACCTATCAAGTTGTTTAGCTAAATGGGTTATGTTTTTGATTGAGTTTGACCTTAAGTTTTTTTTACAAAAAGAAATTAAAGGACAAGCCTTGACCGACCATTTAGTTGATGCTCCTTCACCTCTTGCGTTACCAAGTAATGATTATTTTCCTGACGATAGACAACAAGTGTTTCTACATGGAAATTGTATTTTGATGGATCTAAGTGTAGAACAGGGTTCAGTGATAGAGTCATATTGATTATGTCTGATGGAAAGCCTATTCCCTTGTCTTATCTATTTAATGTCCTATGTACGAATAACACTACCAAATATGAGGCCTTAATTGCTAGAATCCATGTTCCTTTAATCATGGGCATTAAAGATATCAGGATATTTGGTGATTCACAATTAGTGATCAAGCAAATAAATGGTGTTTATCAAGCTAAACATGATAAATAATCCAAATATAAGGATCTCAAAATGTCCTTGTTGGAAAAATTTAACTCCTTCACCATTCATAACATCTCACGAAAAGAAAAGCGAGATGAAGACACAATGGCAAGTGTTGCTTCTCTTCTATCCCCTTCCGATCCTTCACAAGATATTATATTCACTGTTCATCCCATCATGAAGCCTTCCATCACTGATATCATTCTCAAGGCGTTAGTGGCAACCGAGGATGATTCAAGTGAATGGTATGATTCTATCTATAATTACATAAAAGATGGTACCATTCTTGAACCTCTAACAAGTAACATCCATGCTCATTTAAAACAATTAGCCACCAAGTACATACTTTTTGCCGATGTGTTATATTGACAGTCCTTTGACAAAATTTTACTTAGATTCCTTAAGGATTATGAGATCATATAGCACTCAAGCAGGCTCATGCAAGTAGTTGTGGCATTCATTTTGGTGCAAATACCCTAGCACAAAAACTCCTTCGTACAGGCTACTACTGGAAAAATATGGAAAAAGATTGTTATGTGTATGTTAAATGATGACATAAATGTCAAGAACATAGCAATTTATTCCATGCTCCTGCTTCTGAGCTCCTTTCCCAAATCCCTATTTGGTCATTCTCTATATGGGGGCTAGATATAATTGGAAAAATATCCCCACCATCTTTTGTTGGACATATGTTTATCATCACTACTACCGATTACTTCATGAAATAGGTAGAGGCTATTCCTCTCCGATCTACTACTGCTGAGGTAATATGTCGATTCATTCTTGAGCACATAATTGCTTGTTTTAGGCTGCCTTCCGCATTAGTCTCTAATAATGGTACACCATTTAAGAAT
This sequence comes from Sequoia sempervirens, assembly GCA_007258455.2. Lineage (NCBI taxonomy): Eukaryota > Viridiplantae > Streptophyta > Pinopsida > Cupressales > Cupressaceae > Sequoia > Sequoia sempervirens. The sequence continues at coordinate 459,845,538 of VDFB02281492.1, forward strand.
AATGATGCAAAGAAATTCTTGGACACTTTCTATATTCAAAATTGTTTTTTGACTCCTTACTACCAACAATCTAATGGTCAAGCTAAATCAACTAATAAATTCCTCAAACAAATTTTGAAGAAAACTGTTAATACTAATCACAAGGATTGGCACACACAACTACATTATGTGCTTTGGGCTTATTGTACAAGTGTTCACTCCTCCACTAGATCCACACCTTATAACCTAGTTTATGGTACTAAGGCAATCATGCCCTTGGAGTTAGAAATCCCAACATTGTGGATTTCTCTTCAAGGACTGGTTGACAATAACACTTATAAGATAGAATGATTACACCAACTTGAGATGCTCGACGAACAGTGCATTAACGCTCTTGAGCATCTCCAAGCCTATTGCAAACGAAAACAACACTATTACAATCTCAATGTCATCCCTTGAACATTTAACAAGGGTGACTTAGTTCTATCTACAAATCAACGTAATTTCAATGCTAACCCTAATGAACGAGGAAAATTTAGTTCCAATTGGTTAGGATTGTATGTCATTGAAAAAAGCATTGGGTTTGGTGCATATGTCTTAATGGAACTCAATGGGACAACCCTTAAAGAACCTATTAATGCCATGCATTTGCATCAGTATTATGTCTAATCCCTTTTGAATAGTATGAATTATAAAGTAGTGTTGTTAAAGTTATGGGGTCTTGTCCTATATGCTTTCACATTGCTTCGTTCTTCACAAACCCCTGGCATGTATGTCTTAAACACTAGAAGGTGGTTATTTATAATTACTTTAGGCTTCATGCTATTCAAACCCATCTTATGTCTTATGATAACTTAAATTTAATTTAGCATAACATATTCAATTATCATGTTGTATCTAAAATGAAACTACAATATGTTTTATTTAGATCACATACATTATATTAAATCCTAAAGATAATAATTAAAGTAATCTTGCAAAGGTTCTTTAATTAATCACATTTCCATTTAACATTCACAACACATTTAAATAGATAATAAAACATAAACTGCTCATATATATATCCAAAATTTTATGTACATATCATCATAATATACAGCACCACCAAGTTCTGTCAGAACTAGACCCCTCGGGATCTAGTGCTTGTGATCCAGTACCCAAACATCATGAGATGGTCATGTGAAATCGTGATTGTGATCCTCTGAATCTAAGTGCAAACTCGAAACCCTGTACTCACCCAAGTGCCAAATGACGCTCCTCTGCCATCTGATCCCTCTCCGCCCATAGTCATGCTATCTCCGCATGTAGTCTCCCCACCTCTACTAGAGTCTGGGCTAACGGTCCTATAGTCTCGGCTTGCCGGAGTCATCTCCTCATGCTCTCATAAGCTGCGCATAGCCTCACAAAATGTTTGAGTGACTCTGACTCCTCCTCCACGATAAGTGGAGGCATGTAATCAGGGTCCATCTCCTCCTCATTGATGGATGTGGGTACTATCTCTGTAGCATCCTGATGGTAGAACTCCCACCAGTCTCTCATTGCTTTTGCAAGGTAGAAACAACACATAATTAGTAAACATCATCATGATATATATGTATAAAAAGAAAAACATAAACATTAAAATGCATGCATAACATCATATATCATCACCTATATCGCCAGTCATTGCTGAGCAATCTCAATGTCATCCTAAACAGGGGGTATGGAGGTTGTGCTAGCCTCCCCTCGGCTATGAGTAGTAGTGCTTGTCGTAGCTGTTACCTGGGATGTCATCATACAGATGGCAGTTGAAGGAATCCTCCAACTCATATCGGTCCTCAACTCTTGCCTCATCACTCTCACTCAAGGGTGGCTCCTCCTCATCCCCCTCGTACTCCTCCTCATCCTCGTCATACTCCTCTTTGTCCTCCTTCTCTCCCTCTCGGCCATCATAATCTAGATCATCCTCCTCATCATACTCATCATCAATCACATCAGTAAATATATCGGTAAGCCTGTAGTGTGTCTCCTTGGCCCCATCCTCTCAGTCATCTCCATCATCTTGTAGAGGCCCTGCATCTCCCACTAGCTCGTCCATAAGGAATATTGGTGTTGGTTGAGTCACTTCCCACCACTCCTCATGCTCTCTTGTGGCACCGACGTCATCTGCGTCAGATACTAGCAGTTGGTCATGATCAGAGTCATCAGAGTCACTCTTGGCTACATGGTCGAGAGTGAGTTGCACTATGTCACTTGGTCTCTGGGCACTTCGCGCTTATCTCTTGAAAGAGGATCATGCCTAGGGTTGTATTTGTACCAATCCAATCTTCTGCATGACCCAATCATAGTAGAACAGTTGTACTACGTGGTCATGATGGCCATCCAAAAACCTATCCATCTGTATCCTCCTCAACTATCTGGTATGATCTGGCCACTGCAATGCCAGCTAATAAGGTCTCCAAAGGACCTAATTCTCATCTAGTCAGTCAAATCATACCCTCCAAAAGTGCAAATCACCATACTACCATAGTCACCTTAGAGGATAGCCGAAAGCTCGAGGATACCCTACTACTGTAGCACATGGATAACTGACTAGTCTAGTGCATGTAATATGCTCAAGACACCACACCTATAGAAGTGTGTAGTGCACCATACTATCCACCTCTCAGAATACAAAGCACCCAAGATCATAATATAGATGTGCCAGCATGCACTGACTCCAAGCGTATACTGTCCTCTGCTTTGCCATCCCTTGAATCAAGTGGACTAGTCCTCCCTCAAGATGCCCTCCTCAACCATCAAGGATGAGAACTAGTGCTACGGTGTGCATAATAATTCAATGAACCATTGGTGCCTATGAATATAATAGTATAGACAAATCAATCCATCCTCTAACTCATGCATCATGAACGAGACCATCTAAACAATAGTGTAAATCAACCCTCTACTCATGGAAGGTGCAGTCTTTGCGAAACTATACTTGCTCTCCTTGAATCGACACGTGGAGAATCTGATGTACATCCTCCAATGTGATCATCATCTTTCTTGTAGGTAGATGAAAAGTGCATTTATCTACATTCCAACACTCGTAGAGAGCCATCAGCATGGCGTTGTGGTATCGCATAGGAGGCATAAGATATGCCCAATATATTCCCATAGCCTAAAGATGCTTCATCTCCTCTATTGATAGTGCTAGAGCCAAATCTCTGAGGAAGCTCAGCTATCTCCCCCCTAATCACTGTTGTGATTGGGCGGGTACCTATCAAATTTACACAAAAATGCTCTAAAACTCATCTAATATCTTTAATTTTTACAATATTCATCATGCACATGTGCTGAATTCCATTTAGTGCGCTTTCCTAAAGGCCCTAGACACTTTACAACCCTTTTGGGACACTTTTCAAAGAAACAAGACACTTCACGAAGAAATGGGACACTTTGCATAGAAACGGGACACTTTGCGAACAAAAGGGACATTTTGTGACCAAATGGGACACTTTGCAAAAAAAGGGGACACTTTGCGAACTTTTTTCCAAGATCCTAAATTAACCTAGATATCCATTAAAAATCATTAATTCATTACAAAATCACAAAGCAAAGGTTGTGGAATCAACTCACCCCATGTTGACGCTCATTGTGTGCCACTTGATCCTCGAGAATGTCCAAATGTGCAGGTGTGTATCCAAGTCTACTCAGCATCTTCTCGTCTCACTTGTCACTCTCAAGTTACAAGAAGGTAAAATGAAATAGTAAGTGACAAATTAATTTCCTTTATCTCTTTTAATCTATTTTCATCTCTTTTTACTATGCATTAAATTAGGGTTTTTTCTACCTTACACATTAGTGAAGTACTTTTTCTTTAAACCAACATAATGAGAGCTAGGGAACTCTATTTTCAACACCATTTGATGCATTGGAATCGTGATTCTGCACCTGACATCATCAAATGTCTATCATTATGTGACATGGTACTTGGAAATTTCCTTCAATATGATACTTCTTGTTCAATGTGGCTAGATTGCTACCTTGATTCCACCTCCGTAAAGCAAGCGAGATCAAGGGGGCATACATCTACCCTCGAATTTGATTTATGAAGTTAGGAAAAAGGATTTTTGACAACTAATGAATTTGAGCTACAAGATGTACTTCCTCATGTTGTGGTTTTACAGATAACTACATTGGGGGCTTCATTCTCCCATATTTTGAATGAGTATCCTTTTATACTAAAGTGTACTATTTAGAGTACTTTAGCTTACATATGCACGTAGAGTCATATGGGCGCTAAAGTGGGGGCTTAATGTGTCACTAAAAATTGTATACTCTTGAAGAAAGAGACAATTTTGTGATAAATTTGGTCCTACTTTAGACACCTTGTTTTAATCACCCCTTAAAAATTGCATTTATAGGCCCATAACGCTCATGATTTCAGACTTTAAGGCCTATTTCACTCACAAACCACTTAAATCCTAAAAAATACCACTCAAACCACTCAAATTTTGTGAAGCCCACCAAAAAAATCCCTGGTGGGACTAAGTCACCCAAGGTGGCAACTTAGTCCCTTTTGGGGTATTTTCCACTTTTGAGCAGGAAAATCATCGACCTAATTCAAATTTTTGAGGGATGTTGGCCTATGAAGTTAAAATAATGATTAATTCGGTGCTAATGCCTATAAATACATGTTTTTAGGTAATTTTTCACATCTCCCAGTCATTTTACAAAGCAAAAATCAAAAGTCAAGAGCAAATTATCTTTCACAAGAAGATTCAATAGAATTTCTACAGCAAAGTTCAAGCTTAAGGGCAACAAATTAGGGTTTTTGCAGGTCTTCAAGCTCACTTTTTGTTTAAGATCTCACATTGCAAAGGGTTTATCATGGATTCCTATGGTGAATCATGGATAAATCTAGGTTGAGGAGATGCAACTAGCCATGAAATCACACCTAATGACTTATTTTCAAAGTGATTCCATCTTCCATTTTCTTCATATCTTCAGAATTAAGGTTTGCATAACATTCACATGTCATTTGAATTCATTCGTAATGTTGTAGGGTTTCTTGAAGTCAAGTCTTGCATCATTCAAGTGTCATTTATTTATCTTATTCTAGCACATTACAATAGGGTTTTGTCTCATTTCAACTTTTCCTAGTCTTAGACACACTTAAGGCTAGGGTTTTATGCAAATTTTGTCTTTCACAAAGTTTAAATACCAACTAGGGGTTTGATTGAGGAAAACCCCCCATTAGAAATCAAAATATCTTCTATTTTGTAGGGTTTTTCAAAGATTTAGATTTGGATTTCCGTCAAAAAGTAGAGTGTAGGTTGTGGGCTTCCATTTCCACTTTCGGATTTGTAGAAAATTCAAAGTGGACTAAGTCGCCCATAGTGGTGACTTAGTCCCACTATAATTCCTTTTCAAAAAAAATTACAGTTTCAGATACCCTTTTGGCAGAAACAACTTTTTGGGCAGTTTCCCTGATTTGGGACTAAGTTGCCCAACCTGGCGTAAGTGTCCCAGTTGACTCAAAAATCAAAAATTCCAAAATTCTAGAGGTCTCTGCAATCTTGAGTCAGCTCTTCATTAGTTTCCAAGTGCATATTTTATGTCTTGCATCTTTATTTTGTCATTTATTGCATCTATTTCACCTTTCTCCATATCACACTATGTTTTCAAACAAGTTGCTTTTCTTAGGTTTTGTGTCATTACATCATTTTATTTTCAGATTAGTGCATTATAACATCATAATTAGACATAATAAATCTCATTTACATTAGCTTTGAGTGTAGACATTTGTATTTTGGACCCCATTTCTTTCTGCTTTTTAGGTGAAAAACCCTAGAAGGAGCTAAAGCAGTGTGGGCAATCCAAAATCATTGTGCACAACAATCTTCTAGGATTCTGCATCATTCATACCTAATTCCTCTTCTACTAATTTGGGTTCATCCATGTTAGTATTCAAAGAAAACATACAACTCCAATCATCAGGTGAATAACTTTCAGGTGATTGTCTATGCCTTGTAGACCTACGAACAAGTTGAGTTGGAGGTTCTTCCTCCTCTTTTGAAGATTCAGAGCTAGATGAGCTCTCCTCAACTTTCTTAGGTGTAGAAGGAAATTGAATCACATCTTCTTGTTTACTTTGTTCTGGCTGCAATGTAATAGAAGAAGGCTTAGTTTCTGTAAAAATAACACGTCTACTATGTATTACCTTTTGTGCAAAAGGATCCCAAATCTTGTATAATTTCACACAATAACTATATCTAATGAAGATACATTTGATAGCCTTATTCTCCAATTTTGTTCACTTCTCCTTTGGAACATGTCCATATGCCTCACAACAAAAAACTCTAAGATATCTTAATGAAGGCTTGCGACCTGGCCATGCCTATATAGGCATCTTATCAACAAGAGCTAATGTAGGAGACTTGTTAATTAGGTAACATGTAGTGGCAACAAATTCAACCCAAAACCTTTGTTCTAGACCAGCACCACTCAACATGCCTAGCCGTCTCCATACGTGTCATGTTCATTCTTTTTGCAACTCTATTTTGTTGTGGAGAATATGGAGTTCTCTTTTATCTATGAATACCACAATCTTTATAGAATTTATCAAAATCATTCGAGAAAAAATCACTGCCATTATCAGTCCTCAAACATTTTATTTTCTCTCCAATTTACAACTCAACCATTGCTTTAAATTCTTTAAATTGACTGAAAACTTCATATTTACTCTTCAGAAAATATACCCATGTCCTTCTACTATAATCATCAATAAATGAAACATAATATGTTGATTTACCAATTGAAGGAAAATTTATAGGACCAAACACATCAGAATGAATAAGATCCAATACATCAAAAGATTTATGAGAACTTGAGTAAAAATGAACGCAGTTTTGTTTTCTATTAATGCAATGCTCACATAAATCAAATTCAAGATTACAATCAAACAAACCTTTAATGAGGTTTTTATTTTTCAATGTCCTCAGACCCTTTTCTCCAATGTGGCCAAGTCTTTGGTGCTATAACATAGTTCTCTGTGCATATAACTTTTATTTAGAAGAAGAGCACCCTTGGGTACCCAAAATCCATGAACATCTACTAAAGGTTAAATTCTCACTTCTTCCACAGACTCTCTTTTCACAGAAGTACTATTGCACTCAACAATGCATGCATTAAGCTTATATATAATGTGCCATATCTAACAGCTCTAGCAATCACCATAGCACCTTTGACCATCTTGCATCTTGCATTAGAAAATACTACCTGCACACCTGCATCTATTAGTTTTTTCACGGATAACAAATTTCATTCTAAACCAAGGATATGCAACACACCATTAATCCTTTTTACTCTACCATCAAGAAACTTGATTTTAACTTTACCATGTACAACAATGTCTAAATCAAATTCATCACCCAAGTACACCTTGCCTCCATCAAATTCTTCATATTCACAAAACCAATCTCTATTAAATTTCATATGGAAAGATGCACCTGAGTCAATTAACCATGCATCATCACCCAAGTACACCTTACCTTCATCAAATTCTTCATATTCACAAAACCAATCTCTATTAAAGGTCATATGGAAAGATGCACCGAAGTCAATTAACCATGCATCATTACCTGCATGAGTTTCCAAAGCTACAATAAATGTGTCACCATCTTCCTTCTCAGACTCAAAATTAGAATCAAATTTCTTCTTTTTCTTCTTCTTTTCTTCTTTGTAGTCTTTACAAACATGTCTATGCTTACTGCAGTTCCAACAAATAACTTTGGACTTTCTAGGAGACTTAGATCTCCCCTTGGACTTGGATTTGTCATGCTTCTCATTCTTCTTTCCTTTTTCCTTAGGTCTTCCATGAAAATGTAAGGCCTCCTTGGCACTTATGGATACCTTCCTCCTCATCTCTTTAGAAAGAAAAGAACCCACCACATCTTTAGTCTTCAACATAACAAAAGTACTCCCAATAGTCATAGAAAGAGAATTCCATGAATTAGGGAAATAACAAAGCAAGATCTGACATTTCTCTTCCTCGTCCATTTTTACAACAACTGATGTCAATGGAGCCACCAGCATATTGAATGCTTCTAGGTGGTCTATAATTCATCCACCCTCTTCCATTCTCAAGGAATAATTTTTTCCTCAAGAAAATATTGTTAACTAAAGATTTGGCTTGATACATATCACCAAGCTTCTTCCATAGTTTTTGTGTAGAGTTCTCTTCATGGATATTGATTAAAATAGAGTCTACCAAGCACAATCTAATTAGACCCTTGGCTTTACGGTCCATAACATCATATTGAGAAGCTCGAGTAGGATATATAGGCCTTGAAACATTATCATCAACAACATCTCAGAGATCTTGATCTATCAACAGATCCTCCATCTTCAGCTTCCATATTTCAAAATTATTTTTAGAAAATTTATCCACCTATATTCTCCCTAATGAAATTTCCATCTGAAAATTGTTGCAACAAGATCACAAAGTGTCTTCTACAAAATCTCCCACTCAAATCTAGATTAGTTCAAAAAACCCAACAACCCACAACTAAAACCAAAGGTGATTAGGCTCTTATACCACTTGTAAGGAAGCTAAGGTAGCAAAACAACTTCCTACACTAATTTTGATTTAGGATAATAATGAAAAACTTTTACAAATCTTAAATAGTTATAGAAAATTAAACAAAAATATACATAAATATCTGCATACCACAACAGCATGATTTATGTGGGGAAAACCCTTTCAAAAGAAAAACCCCACTGTCCAAAAGCTACCCAATTTATTATTCAAAAATCACAAAGATTACAATATACTTGTAGAGCAAGCTTCTCATAGGATTATCACCACTTAGAGATCCAGAGGCAAAACTGCCACTATCATACTCTCAAAATACATCACAATACACAACCATAATACAACACCCTCATAAAATAGGGTTGTATTCTAGGGCAAGTCAAACTAATAGAATATTGATTATCAAATATGAGACATAATAATGAATGGTCCAAATTTACAATAATAAAATTTTCCTTTCAGGGTTAATCCCCCCAGGGCCCCCTCCCTATCACCATTAGATGAACAGTACCTTATGCGGTTATCTTCCTTTTGTGACTCTTGGACAGTATCCATGATTAGCTTCCCTTTTATCCCTAATGGGCATTCTTTCTTTTCTGCTAAGGAATTCTCTATTATCCTATCTATAAATGTTCACTTTGGTTTTGAACATGAATCCCCCTAAACTTCACTTAGACTCTCAAAATACATCACAATACACAACCATAATACAACACCCTCATAAAATAGGGCTGCCTTCTAGGGAAATTCAAACTAATAGAATATTGATTATCAAATATGAGACATAATAATGAATGGTCCAAATTTCCAATAATAGAATATAAATAAAATTTTCCTTTTAGGGGGAATCCCCCCACGCCCCCCCTCCCCATCACCATCAGATGAACAATACCTTATGTGGTTATCTTCCTTTTGTGACTCTTGGCCAGTATCCATGATTAGCTTCCCTTTAATCCCTAATGGGGATTCTTTCTTTTCTACTAAGGAATTCTCTATTATCCTATCTATAAATTTTTATTTTGGTTATGAACACGAATCCCCCTAAACTTCACTCACCCTGCCAATTACACAGATTATTTTTGAGTTTTGCATGAATTTTAAGTTCATGTTTTTTCTCTTACAACATGCCTTCATAATGCTTTCCTATCTAACAAGTGTCACTTTTCCTTACTTTCAATAATCTTTTCTTTAATTTTTTTCTAACAGCAACTCCTAGGCATTTTTCCTATGCCCCAGGTGGTGGTTAACCCCTTGGTCTTGCTCCATAGGAGGGATTTTTGAAGCAAGTTCAAGAATTACAAGATAAAGTTCACAAATTGGTACTTTTGAACTAGAACATTGAGTTCCCCTACTTCAACAACTATCTGAGTATGTTCAAGGTCTACGATAGTAGCCAATGAATTAGGTAGTTTTTTTTTTAATCAATTTTTATCTTATTAGAGTTATGGATTTCATTAATTGAGAGTGGGTTGACCTCTATACCTTATTTGGTCAAGCTATTCTATGCCACCTCACCCCCTTTCTTATTAAGGCTTGAGGGTTTTTTACTATTATTTTGTAAGATCATTTTTCCTTTTAGGATGGGGTAGTTCCTCCTAACATGCCCTTCTTTTTTACATAGGAAGCAGGAGTTTTATGCTCCTAGGACTTCTATTTTAACATAGATCTTTTTCTCATTTTATTGAATTATAATTTCTAGAATATCAACACCCAAATTTAAAGAAACCAGTAACCTAGCATCCCTACTCATCAAGGACAAGTTATTTTCCTCTAGTCTCATTACATTGCCCAATGGGGCAATTAATTAGGGTAAAAACACCCACATTTGAGGGGGCACATCCATAACCATTGCCCATCTTGGGTATGAAAGAGCTAATATTTCATCATTTAGGGTATTTGCGGACCAAGCCATCACTTTGAATACAAATCATCCTACATTCCAATACTATTTCTCAAGGATTTTGGTTTGCATAGCATGATCTTTAAAGAACACAACAAACAATCCTCTTTGCGAAATTTTGCAAAATGTTAGTTGGATGCTAGTTTTTTTATGCCAAACATTGTTTAACCATTCATCTAAAAAATTTCTCGCCAAAATTTTGTTACAATCTAGGGCTGTGAAAAATATAACAACCTTACTTAGTCTACTTTCTTCTTTATCTATGACCTCTTTCATGTCCAAATTAGGGGGGAGGAACAATTTATTCAAGCATGAGAGAGGGTACTTACCGTTTCCTCTAACTTCTTGGGATCTATATTCCACACCATCACCCACCTTAATGATTTTTTCCAACTACAAAGTAGAGAATTGTTTGGCACCCACCATAATGTCTTTCAATGAATGTTTAGCCACTTCGACATTGTTAGTTATTGAAACCGATTCATCTAAGATCATTCTAGACCCGTTGGGCAGATCATCGCTAACCAGTACATCACATTCCATTAAGCCCTAGTACCTTTTTCCCTCACAAAGGACAACATAACGAATAAAACATTACAAATAGGATTAAAATGTAGTATTCAAGCAATAAATGGATATAAAGCACACTCATAAAGTAAATACAAATTATCAACTAAGAGATGGGAAGAAGATAGGGTGAGAGTACATGGGTTAAGACATCTCAAACCCTTAATGTCCTACGACCATTGAATCAACATTAGTTCTCTTGTGTGAATGCCACAATACCTTCGTTGCCACTTGCAGAGTGATCCACCTTTCAGAATATTATTGTACCTAGATTTTTATCTCATGTTTTCTATATTTCACCTTTTGAATAAATTATATTGATTCAAATATGATAAAAAAAAATGTGTATGCTTTGGCCCACAAGCCTTTGAAGAAAAATAATGTCATTATCAAATATGGAAATAAATAAAGTAAAAATGTGACATGAAAATAAGTGTACACGATTAAATTTTTATAATTAAAATAAAAAAATATAAAATATTTCAAAGCTTACATCACACTAATAATACTATTCACAACATTCATCCAATAGAATGATAGTTAAATTAATTTTGATATTTTAACATACATTTTCTTAAAAAAATACATTAGAAAATTTGGTCAGACTATTTTAATTCGAGTATCTCAATTGTTCTTTTGGTACCAACTAATAAAACCTAATGAATGCATTAGTATTCCTACCTTCGAAAAAACTAAAATATGTCCATTTAAAGAATTGAAGTACTTGAAAAATACACATCGCACTTTATATATTATTTCGATGATATAAGAGCAAGTTAACAATTAATTAACATAGAGACGTTTAGATGTTGAATAATATTAAAGTTACAAAAACACTAAACAGATATTGAGTATTTAAAAATTATTTTTTTATTTTTATTTTATATTATCATAAAAAATTGCCCCCCAAAATCATCTCACATAATGACTAAAATTAAGAGTAATTTTTAAAAAATAATACTTTTCAAAAGCTCTACTAAGTGCCAAAAACTCATGTGACTACCAATTATTTCCTTTATTTTTAAAAAAATAATACTTTTCAAAAGCTCTACTAAATGCCAAAAACTCATGTGGCTACCAATTCTTTCCTTTATTTTTAAAAATTAATACTTTTCAAAAGCTCTACTAAATACCAAAAACCCATGTGGCAACCAATTATTTCCTTTCAAAACTTAAACATTTGACTCGTACATTATTTGGCAATAGAAGATAAGGTCAAAAGACATGTAAGAAATGAGTAGAGGGGCCTATAGTCATTTCAAAGAGATTTTATATTCGCTAGAGAATAAAAAATGTAGGCCGTAAGAGAGTAGAGGGTCAAAAAGAAAGGTCTTGGAAAAAGACACTATCCCGATCTCTTCGGTTGTGTACTTTTCAAATATTATAATAGTAGAAATTGTTTTTAATTAGTTGAGGCATTTTGTGATTGCAAGTTGTAAATAGCAATTTTGACATTTTTTTTCCTTAAATTTTTTTATTGGTTTAATTTTTGGCATTAAAATAAGAAATATGATTTCTTTTAATTAATACTAGTTTCGAAGTAAAAGATTAAATATCATTTGTACATTAACATTTGTAAATATTTGAAATCTATTTGAGAGAAATGACTTGAAATTAAAGAAGTATTAATAAAGGTTTATTTATTTATTATGTTATAGTAATAGGGGAAATATTGGATGAAGTGAACAATTTTTTATTTAGTCTCAACATTTATATTTAAAGTATAAATACATCAAAATTTTGTCATAAATAAAACTATTAAAAAGTAACATAAAAATAAAACAAAAGAACTATGAAAATTGATCAATTGTATCATTTTCAAAAGTAAAATACATATAAATTACTAAAAAATAAAAATAGCATAAATATTGTATATAAAATATAATAATTATTAAATAAAAAAAATCATGTACATACATTTGCACTAAATAATATAATTCTTAAGTATAATAAATAAATAACATTTTATAGACAAATGTATTTAGAATATAAAGAAGAAAAAAAGAAAATCAATTCAAATTAGTGTCAATGGGTCCTTGGTTTACTAGTGAAACTGAATGGTTCTAAATGAGTCTAGTTGAGATCAACTCTTGTTGAGTGCAAGACCCTTACACCATAAGAAATGAAGTTGGGATCCTACCCTAGGTGAATTTGGTAGAATGGATACCCCTTAGTCCTTGTCTCTCAGTTGGTGAGGTTTCAATCTAAGACTCATCCTCCACTATCAAGTAGCTAAATGATTCTACATATTCGATATAAAAACTTTCAAAACAAAAAACAAAAAACAAAAAAAAAAGAATATAAGATTGATTTAAATAAACATGAGAAAACTATCAAGCAATAATTAGAACACTAAAAATTCTTATTAGAATCATAAGAACTATTTACATAAAAAGCTAAAAAATATATTATTTTAACCTTTGTACCATTCAATTGATGGCATAAAATTTCATTGTATTTTCAATTTTAATTAGAGATAAGTATCATTAAATCATGCTTGGAATTATTAGTTATTCAATTATTTCACTATCTCAAACTTGATAATGAATCTTATCCTTCAAGTATGTGAGGGTGTCCTGACTCTGTATTTAGATATGGTGCTTGATGACATTCATCTACTAAGTTTACTTTCTTCTTCTCTCATAATAGACAATGTCTTCAATGTTGAATGAGTAGCTATTCAAGTCTCTCATATGTAATCAACTTTTTCATCTCTTAATGGGATTGGAAATTTTCCTGTGTATTCGCATTTAAACCTAATTATAAATGTCATCTTTTCCAAGACTATTATACTATCTAAATTTTATTGGACATATTTTATGCTTGTTAGTTTTCCTAACTAATTAACATTTTATTTTGGGTTTATTTCTAAGAGCATTAATAAATTGTAGAAAATTCTACCAATAGAATTGTACTGATAAGTAGTTATAATGCTCTTACCATAATATGCCTTTTTTTCTCTTAGGTTTGATTTAAAATGTTAATGATTAGGTCTTATGCTTCCCATTAATGTTGACTTTTTTCCTTTTAAATTTATTTCTAATTTGACTTATGGATATGCTCTTTAATAATTTTTTATTTTTTATTTTTGGTTTGCCTTAAATTTATTAGATTAGATTTTTATTTTCTACTTGGGCTCATGGGGTATATATTCTAGGATGTTTGTGATCAAAGAATTTTGATAGTTTATGATTGTGAAATTAAAGTTAATGAAAATTTTTATTGAGATAATGTTATCAAGGGGTTCAATATATTTATCTTGATTCACATGACTATCATCATCATCATCATATTGTTCTTCATCAATAAGGCTATCATCATCATCAAAGTAAAAGTGATTATTCAATTGGTTAAAAGATCATGGGATAAAGATTTATTTCTTTGATTGTAGTGGATTTTTCAAATGCTTAACATGATTTTTTATATAATTTCAATAGAATAAAGATGATAATGGAAACATGAGAATCCTTGGCTATTCAAGTGGGAGTGTTTGGTTATGCAAACCCAAAAATATACTTTTACCTAATTATAAATAGCATGACCTATTGATCAAGTTTCTAACCAATTTTAATTCTCAAGATCACACCAGGGTACAAGAGGAGAGAATATGTGAAACATTATTACATTTTTTTAAGTACATTATGAGTAACTCCTCAAGGACTACTTATTGGTACACTACAAAGACTAAATGATCAATAGTTTCACTTTTTGAAGCTTACACAAGGTTTTCTAAAGGGTTATCAATATAACTAAAGGTACATGAGACACAATTCTATGAAGTGAGATGTATGTCTAATGGAATATTGCAAGAGGGTAACCCACTTTCCTTCACTTTAATGTTTATGGGAAGCTTATCCCTTAGCAATAAATATATGGTCCCAAAGGGAGAGTATTTCAATTATCTCTCTAATTTATATACCCCATTGGAATACATTGGTTTCAGTCAATACTCAATGATGAAATCTAATCCAAAACTAGTAAAAATAAATTAAATTAAAATACTGACCATTTTTATTTCAAAGATTACTTATACAATGTAAGGAAAGAGCATACATGAGTTATAATATTGGGTAGAAGAAAAAAAATTCAAAGAATATTTTTTAATTCCCAAGATCACCTTGTAGTAGGATGGGTGAATAGACATATTCCTAAGTCACACAAGCATAGAAAAAATTATTGACCTTACAAAATGAAATGTGTGAAGCCAATAAAAACATACTTAAAATATGTTTGAGATTATTTCATATTAAAATGAATCTATAACACATGTGTTAGTAGTTTGATCTCATAAGTGGTGTTCAAAAAATAAACCTACAACAAATGGTTAGAAAATGACATGAAAATAATATCCCCTACAAATGATGAGTCTTAGAAAAAGTTCCAAACATGAGAAAATGACTGATTAGAAGTGCCTATGCTATTACATGGAGCATATACACCACTAGAATGGCACCACTATATATAGAAGTTATGCCAAATGATTAAAATGGAAAAATGTTACTCTAAGTGTATAAATACTAATCTAGTGCATATACACTAAATGATAAGAAAAAATGAACTACTTAAATTGTAAAAATGTTACTTAAATTGTAAATGTGCCATTAGGGTTGTAGTAGGTGCATAAAAAGTCTCAATAGGTGTGCTAAAATATTAATATTAAAATATAGGTTGAAAACAAGTACGAAATAAGCATTAAAAATTCCTACCCTATATAAAACATTCACCTCTAATAGAGAAAAAGGAATGTAAGCAATGCAAAATGAAGTCAACCTCTTAACACACAAAAAATTGATGACCTATAAGTGGTGTGCTCCAAGTTGTTAGTTGATAATTGAAGTGAGTGCAATTTCCTAATTCTATAGGATAACCTTGTTGCATTCATTTTTTCTTGAAAATGGCATGTGAATGAGGTAATTTATAGATTTTGGATAGATTGGATGAATGCATGCAATTATATATTATGAGATGGAGGTTTAGGGTTGATCCTCATATGGGAAGATTGAGAATATGAGGAGTGGCATCATCTAATTGGCACACATGAAATGTCGATGAGCTAGATGATGATGTAAATCATACATGGAAATATCACTAATCATAGCAAAAGAGGCATCTAAGTTAAGCTCATGAACAAGTGAGATGAGAGTATCCAAAATTGAATGACAATAAATGGCCAATTTTGTAAATAAGAAATATTATCCACATGATGGAGTAATATTTCCATAGAATATTCCTCTCCAGTTGTACAATAGAAGGGTACATAAGAGTATAATTAAGGATATATAGAACATACAAGATAAGTTGAAGGAATACATAAAAAATAACAAGGTTTGAATGTATCTTAGCAACAAGTAATGGGTTATGACAACCTATGAGAAATGGCCACACAACATATCCCAATTGAAAGGGTTGGGTGGGTTAACATGAAATAATGCCAAAAATTAAATAATGAATATAATATAGTGGAGGTCATTTTAAACCCTAATCAAATTTGTAATATGTTTTATAGAATAAAAAATTAAATTTGATATCATAATAGTGAAGGAAAAAACCCTAATAGGTAGGAGAGTAAGATTCACTAAAAATGTAAAAAAAAAAATTCTCTTCAATTAATAAGCCTAGGTAAATTAATTAATTAATTTTAATATTAAATATCCTACAAATAAGAATTAGGAATGGTAGAAAAATTTAATTAATTTCTAAAAAATTTATTGTGGAGAAATAAATTTTCTTTACATAAATATCTAAATAAATTAATTAATCATTGCTAACATTCAATATCTTAGGAATGAGATCCAAAAAATGGTAAACATATTGAAATAAATCCTTAAATATTTACATACTAAATGGAAATATATAGCTCTTACCTGAATTTTGAATATGAAATTTTTAGATGTTCCAAAGTGATTCATCATTATTGAGAAAATTTAAGGCTTGGTATATTGTTGCATGATTTTATTTATTTTTAAATGTGTTTATATTGTAAGGGCCTTTTCTATGACTACAAAGTCTATCCCACACACTTGGATCTAGTCATAATTCTTGTATATAATTTATCTACTAATTTTTAAATGATCTCTTATTTAAATTTATTTTGATCACTGCATAAAACTTGGATTGAATGCTTAGGGATTTGAACATGACAAGGATAGCTCCTTATTTTTGTCAAATCCTTGTAAGGATAGCAAGTCAATGAATTTTATTGAGATTAAAAACAAGTAGTTTCTTACTATGCTATGGAATTTTAATGCAATATTGATATTGGTATATGGTTATTCTTAGTTCATAATGTGTGTTAAAATTTCTCTTTCACTTAGTTTTAAGGCATTTCAAATGAATTAGGGTTGGTTATTTTATACAAAATTTTAACTATCAAATATTATATTGTGTACATAAATTTGGCACATACTAGCTAGGGAAAATAAATAAGGTCAATTCTAAATTCTAAATTTAAAATTTTAAGAAGCATTTTATAAATTAAGTGGTTGAGATCACTTTTACAAATACAAATTTATCTTAAGAGAAGAAAATGGTAAATGTACAAACTAAACTAGTTCTTGAAAATGTATATAAGAAGAAAATAGGTAAGCTTTAAGTTATATACTCACTTTCAACTAAAAAAATTGTACCACTTATATACTTATCATTAGATAAAATAATAATATATTCAAAATATTAAAAAAATGCAAAGTTAAAACATTCAACATTATAAGATTCTCTTTTTACTTTGTATAAAATGAATATAAATATAGACTAATTAAACATCATAAATTTCAATTGTCAAACAATGAATCTAAATTTTACACCTCATCCCTATTAAAAAAAGGTAAATAATTGTCCTACTTTTATTTGATTAAATTTATCTTTGAAGATTGAAATAGGTGATATTTAGAAATAACCATAAATATATCATAGAATTTAATCTAAATAGACCAAAATAAATGGAAAATTTGTGATATGAAATTTTTACTATTACAAAATTCTTTCGTTTTAGCTATGTAAAGTGAGTATAAATTAATCATGGAACTTATTTCAATTTAATTGAAATGAAGAGAAAAAGTAAAAGGTATGTAATTTTCATCATCACAAGACTTTGTCTCTTTTTTGTGTGGTGAGTATGAATGCATCATAAAATTTAGTACATAAATGTATTAATAATTAAATTTGACATGAGAAAACTTTGAATCAAAAAATTTAACTTGTTTACATAGCATTAACTAATTTAAAAAATTTTCCACCTTGTGACTGTCGTGATTGTCTTACTTCTCCCTTGTTAAGGGCTGGTATTTTCGTTGTTTTGCCTCTATTTTGAGGTTTATGATGGCATGGAGGCTTGTGGGTTCTACTTTCCAAATGTGGGATGCACAGTTTCAACCGTGTTGTTGGTGGTCATTGTTATGAATTTTTTGCTATTTATTAGGTTCCTTTTGTTAATCTCTTTCGAGACGAGGCTCATTTGGGAGGATCTTACTTTGGAATTTGGTCTAGGTTTATGTATGTCCTCGGATGGTTTCTCCTAGAACTTTATGGTGCTCTTTGTTGAGTGGTGGTGGGGGCTCTACCTTTTTTGGAGTGAGAATGTGTGTTCTACAGTTGATTGCTAGGTCTTGGTGGCACTTGGTTTTATTATGTTGTGTGGTGCTCTCTCTGATACCTTGTTTGGGGGTCTTTTGCAAAGATATGTTGCTGATCTTCATCTCCACTCAGGTGTTGTTGGTTTCTCCATTTGGGGATGGAGTTGTTCTATTCATTTATGTTGGTGTTCGAACCCTTTGTTGGATTTTTAAGGGTTTAGCTTATTCGAGGTGTGTTGTAGTGGTCCTCTCTCATATTTGTGGGTGTTGTTGGTTTTTCTACCCTGGCTCTTAGCTTGGCTTCCCCTTTTGAGGTGGGGTTATCTCCTATTGAGGTGGAAACTATTCTCATCAACTTGGCTTGGGTTTTGCTTGTTTCTCAACTTCTCATTTATTGTCAAAGCTACCATGGTTGCTAGGGGTTTTCTACCCTTGGCTCTAAGTCTCCTTTAACTCTTATTTAGGTGGAGAGTTGTTGGTGGAGTGGTCTTGGTTTTTCCCCTTTGGTTGGGTTTGTTGGGTTTTGGTAGCTAGTGGCTTCTGCTAGCTCACTCCTATCTCAAAAACGTTATGTTTACGATGGGTTTCTTATTGCTACTATCTCTTTGCTGCAAGAATTTTCTATTACTAGCTCTCTACTCTGGTCTAAAACTTATTTTGGGTATCGTTCTTCCCAGGCTTTGCACTAGGTGGGGTTTTATGAGTTTTTCCCTTTGCTTCTATTGTTTCTCTATAGCTAGTCTCTTTTTTTCGGTTTCATGCTCTGAGCAAAAGCATGACTTGTTTTTGATTCTATGCTCCATTTCAAAAGCATAGTTTATGGTTTGTTCTTCCCTCGCTCACTTCTTGTGAGTCTTGTTTTCTGTTGACTCACTTTTTGTGAGTCACCTCTCCATGCCTCAATGGTTGCTCTATTACGAGTACTGGCCCTTCCATTCTTAACATAAGCAAAACTAATTTAAAAAATCTTCCTAACTAAACAATAAAGTAGGGTTAAAAAGATACATAATTTATTACTATTTTAGGTCTTCTATTCTAAGAGCATTTAGGAAGAGGTCTTATGGAGCCACTCCAAAAACTATTTTTGTGAAGTATGGGGTCCCATGAAAAGAAAAAAAATTATGCTATAGGATAAATTAGAATCCAGTTCAAGGAAATAGGAGCCCATATCTTTCAGATTTTAAGGGTTGTCTTGGTGCTAGGGCTGAAATTTTCTCCCACCCACTTCCTAAAATTTCATAATACATATGATTCATCTTTAATATTTAAAATTCATTTCAATATTATTTTAGATTTGGCTATATAATTGTAGTTTCGTTCACCCAGATTCTGAAATATTGATGCCAAATGTCATGCATCAATAATTTTTAAATTATCACCTCTAATTTGTAAGATTTAAATATAAATTATAGATTTAGCATTTCTTGTTACTACAAAATATCAAAATCAGGAGGCCACCAATTTCCTAAAACTTTAAAGCTTAAAATTTTAAAACCACTTTGTTATGAAAACTCCTGTAAATTCTGTAATAGTCTTCACATTTGCTAAATACTAAATATTCTTTCCACTTTTTCCTTCAATCTATCTCTGCAAAATTGTGTGAGGTCTACAATCATAACCGTTACGTCGTCTTTGCTCCCTCTGCTTGCTGCCACATCCACAAGTTTTCTGCTTGAGAGCATTAAACGCTCACATATACTTGAATCGCCCATTGAATTCTCTGTGTAGAAAGCCCTTGCCAAGTCCACAGCCTCTTGATTGCCCACCTGAAATAGCAACCATCAACCTAAAGAATTTATTGATTGTCGTTCTAAAAATATAAACAACCCTTATAAGAAACATGATATTTCACAGTCTGTGTGAATGATTACAGTGTTTCTGGTAATCAACACTAGTTTTAGACGAGAATCCTTCTAATACCAGATGGGCATGTACCTTGTCCCACAATCCATCGGATGCCAATATCAAGAATTCGCAGTTAGACGAAATTTTGAGCTTGTGCAGCTCTGGCTCTGCTGTTACCCATTTCTTCATCTCTTTATCACCTATACTTCTCGATACTGCTAACCTTCCCTGTACTCTCCACACGCCGTTATGACAATCTACATAACCACCCTGCAAGAAGAGATTATGATTTAGATTGTAAATACCAAGTTGGAAAAGATGTAAGAAATGCTAATAATATCCATAATAGTACTTTCCAGATCTCTGATCCGTTGGCGCTCGTCTTCCCTTTCCAATCTATGGTCATTTGTAAGGGCTTCAGCATTGCCATCTCTGCTTAAAACTGCGCGGCAATCTCCAGCGTTGGCGACTGCCAGGTTGCCTCCTCTTATTAGCGCTGTTACACAACAAGCCCCGCTGCTTATACACTGAAAAGGGCATTTCATAAGTTTCATAACAGATAAAAGGGATTACAAACAAGTGTTGTTTAAGTTTGTTGTACTAAGAGTCGCTTACTTGCATAGAAAATGTTACATTGGTGTTCAAGTAAGGGGTTCTAAGCAAGTTAAAATTTAAAGTATGGTGTTTAATTTTGTTATACAAAGATTTGCTTACTTCCATAGAAAATGCTGCATTGGTGTTCAAGTAACCGATTCGGACGGCCTGTTCCATATAGCCATCACCCTCTCCTAATTCTGCAAATGCATCCATCATGTTTTGGCCTAGTCTCTCAGCAGCGAAATCTGCAGCCTTGTGGCCGCCATGCCCATCAAATACACCGAAGAAAGCCTAAGGAATACAATCTTTAATATATAGCAAACCTTCAATTAATGTGTAAAACGTTTCATTGTAACATGAATTCCAGAAAGATCTATCTGGATCTGTTTTAGCTAATCATGAAATATGATCCAAAACATTGCTGTTAAAATTATCATACGTTAAAATCTAAAATCTATGTAATATAATTGGGTATTGTTTGTGATAGATCTACAGTAAAACATGAATCTCTGTTATGGTATAAATTAACCCACCTGGTCGGAATAGCCAGAAATATCAGTAATTGCGCTGTAAGCGTCTTCCATAACTTGTCGGTAACCCTTTTTACAGGCTACAGAATAGTTGGAACCTTGAACGTACATTTCCTTCTGCAGCTTCCCACTGAGGTTTTCGACGTGCAACGATGACCCAGCCGATGCAGTCGCCGGTGGAATTTCCAGCCTCGGGGGACGCTTCCTTTTAAGCTGTGATAAAGGCGATCTCAACACATTCCCTTCAACAGAACAACATATTACCCGATTACAGTTATCACATCTCTGGTTTTCTTCTTCTGACATGGTGGAGGATTGTAAAGCCTGGCTCCTGATAGAATTCTGAGGACAAGGTGAACATCTATCCAAAGGAAACGAAGAATGTGCAGATAACAGCATCTCCAATTTCTTGTAAGTATTCTTCTCCCTGGTAAACACAAGACATATGTAATTTGCTTCAAGCATTTGATGAATTTATTTTCCCATATCTAAATTTTAGACATTTAACCATGTGAGACACACGTCCTACAGTTTTAGGTCTGTCGGTCCACAAAGTTCAGTCTTGTAGGTGATAAGAACGAAGACCAAATAAGGAATACGTGTTGCAGATGACGTGGTAATGTCCCTACAAGAATAAACGAAGACAAAATTGTAACAACCCCACCGCCCCAATACGCTAAATTAATAAATACCCGGGACTAAAATGAGAATTTGGAAGGATCGTTCACATCTTTGTTCTGGCTCTATTTGAGATATTGTTCGTCGCTTTGTCAGGAATAGGATCCGACTTGAACGGCACACAATTTGACCACTTGTGGTTGTCTGTTTTTCTTGGTACCCATTCCATTATATTTTTTCTTGACAGAGATGGCCATCGAAGTTTAATGCCTATGCTTAACTTACATTGGAATTTTGGAGTTCCTTGCGTGTTTGTGATGATTAAGTCCTGGGAGGCAAATTCTAACGTAAAGGTCACGCTTTTACTCCCACGTTTTCTTCCTTTTATGGTAAGAACCCACGTTTTCTTCCTTTTATGGTAAGAATCTCGTGTCGTGGCAATCCAATGTTCATTCATGTCTTTATCTTCCGCTAATTCTGAAATTCCATATATTTCTAATACACTTGGATTTTGTGCCTTACATCAAACCACATCTGAATAGTCCACACGGAACTAAATTCTCTAGCATGATTAATGTAGAAATTTATTCATTTAAAAATATAAAAAAATAGAAAAGTAAAATTTATTTATAAATCAATTGTTAAGTTTCAATAGCAGTAGTAAAGGGGGGAGGTGGAGGGTCTCAATAATCCAGCTTGTTCCATACATCAACAAGATTTAGAGTATCTATGAGAGTGTCCCACCCCTCATCTTATTTCTCTTTATCTTGATCATTAGGAGGAGAGATGGGCAGAGCCAACCGAAGAAACTTGTTGTAGTCAAAGCAACTAGAAGCACCATTAGATGGGCACCTAGGAGCTCCACCGATAGGAGGTGGAGAGGTACAGTGCCACCTAACAAGACACGATGCACTTCCAGTGTCCACAATCTCCCTGCTAGTCGAAGGAAAAGCTTGTGAACAAGTAACATGGGTACCATGAGTAGAAAGACTTGGGCCCCATTGGCACCCATGAGGAGGACAAATTAGAAGTTATAATTTATTTCTTAGTATTAAAATATTTATCTATTTTAAAGTAAATATACAAATTTTTGAACCAAAATTATTTTAAAAATTATTTATTAAAAATTTGATTTGCTAAGATATTTTAGGTCTTGTATTGATTGGCTGTAAATTTTCACCAATTATCGTATCTTGAGAAATTAAGGTGATTAATATGATAATGCTTCATCATTGACAACATTTTTTTTACCATTTTCGTGAGTTACATGGCCAACAACATGTATTGGATTCTCTTGATTTTGAGGTTTATATGAAGTTCCCTTAGAAAATTCCAATGCACATATAGGAAAGCTAGATGTTCAAGAAAAACCTATGCACACAATTTTCACCTTCTCAATTTCTTAATTTTTACTTTGTTCTTGCTCTCCCCATTTGTTAATATTACATGTAGCTACTTCTTTAAGCACAAGAAATGATGAAGATTAGAAAAATAATTCTTATCCTATTTCTTTAGTTTGCAATTATTACCATCGTCATTTAGTTTTTCTTTATAATAAAAAATTCCAATGTTTGTTTCATGTCTATATAAATTTTCTCCCCTATAACTTTCTTTGTTTATTGCAACTACAAATTATTTTTGTTTTTCTTCATAGAATCTAAGATCCTCTTTTTTTCACAACTTACTAATTACTAATTTAATTTATACAATCACATTCTATACTAATTTAGTTTATTTACAAATGAGGAGAGCTCCATAAAATGGGTTGGTGTGTGACAATGGTCATTTTTTAATTTTTCGAGACAAAAAATCCTAGATCTCGAGGTCATCTTCAGGATGATCATTCAAATTCCTCCTGGATAGGGCAGTCTAGGGCAAGCTTATCAGCTTCCTAGTCTTGTTCTCATCGTTATCCTAGGAAATTGCTTTCCAGGAGAAGGCAGACACTTTTTGATATCTCTGGTTCTGAGGAGGATGGAGGTCTGGCGACCTTTCCAAATAATATCCCTTTGAAGATCTCTTTTCCTAACAATGTTGTGGTAGATCCTACTCATTATCAGCATCATTTGGCAAAGCAAAGGATTCTCTAGTCCCATACGAAAAATATTTCATAGTGTGTGAATCCATCTCCTGCAATGTTTCCAAACAATGTTACATTGGGCAAGGGTTTTATTAGAAATCATTTGTTGGCTGCGAGTGCTTAGGATTAGTTGTAGAACACTAAATGGGCAAAGGTGGATAATGGTTTTAGTAGTCCTTTTCCTAGAGGAAAAGGTGTGACTTCGCCAGATGGCCTGTTAAGGGTGTAGTCTGAAAACTTGCAACACACAATTCTCATTTGTAAGTTCTGGAAGTATTCTCCTCCTATAGTTGAACTAAAATCCTTGCTTTTTCATGATTGGGAAGGGTTTCTAAAGTTTTTTACATTGATAGTGGTAATGGTTTTTTCGTAGTTCTATTTTCTTCGAAAAAGTTTAGGGATTTGGTATACAAAGTAAAATCTTGGGTCTATGGGGGTTCTAGCTTGTCTATTCGGCCTTGGCATCAGAACTTTACCCTCATACGACTACTATCTATTTTATTCCTTTTCAGGTTCAAATGCATTCTTTGCCTCTGGAATACAAAGAGCCAGGCATCATTGAAATTTTGGCAAATCGTTTAGGTATTTTCTTGAAGCATGATTTGGATTTTTTTCAAAACCCTCATCTCTTTGCTCAAGTCTATGCTCTTTTGGATATGACACGATCTCTTCTACAGGGTGTTACAATCAAATCTAAAGCAATACTTTTTAAGTGGGATGTTTTTATTGAGACTCCTTTTAATGTGTGTAAAAATTGTCATATTTTGGGTCACAAGACTAGGTCTTGTAAGGGGAAAAAATAGTTAAACCAAGAAATTTTAGTTCGAAATGTTAAAGCTTCCATGTGTTTCTAGGGAAATGAAAATTTTGGCATTAATCGGGATTTCCCCTCATTATACACAGGAGTCGGTTCAAAGGGAAAAGAAAAATTGTCATCTCTTAGTTTTTATATGAACCCTGATCTTGATTCCTCATCTGGCACTCATTTGGTGGATCCATCTCTGGGAGCTTCAAACACTTTGTTATTTGTTCCTAGGTCTTGCAAAAAGGCTATTGTTTCATCCACTGGAAGTTTTTTGGCTCGTAAGTTAGTCTTTGGGAATCTCTCAGTGTGTATGAATCTTGTTCCTTAGACACACAGTTTTGTGGAACTTTCCAAGGATGAGGTTCTCTTATCAAAAGTTGGTCTGGCTCTAGTAGGCAAGATTTCTTCGAGCAAGGCCTCTATCCATATTCCTCTTTGTTTGCCTCTTTTTTCTCAATTGTTTGTGTTGGGCCAATCCTTACATCTCTGTATTCCAAATATACTAGTTTCTTTTCAACAAGTTTGTTCTATCTGGTCTATATTGGTTTGTTCTAATACATCTAATAGTAAGCAGATAACCTTGTCAAACTCTACTGAAATGTGTGTGGATGAAAATTCCTTTGGTTCTCTTGATTTCTAGAGATGGAAACAATGTTAGAAGATGGTAATCTTGAGGGAATAGCTCATAGTTCACTTCCTTTGATGGGCACTTTTTTTGATGAAATCATTGAGGAAATTGGGGAAGATTCAGTACTTAATAAAATTGCTTTTTTTTTCTGGCTTTTCACCTATACAACAAGGGGGAAAGGATATTTCTAGTACAGTGGTGTCTTTCATTAATTATTTGGAGTTGGGGAAGGATCCTTTAGAGTTTTATTTTTCTCATATTTTGTCAATATCTCAAACTCCTGCTCTTTCCTCATCTGCTAAGAAGTCTCTGGGTAAAAGGGGTAGGAAGTCTAATGTTGTCAAACTTCAAGAGGAGATAGAAATGGGAAGGAAAATGACTTTGGATGGTTGTATTGTAAAGGATCTTCCCAGTGTTATGGTTACTTTTAAGAATGATTTGGAGTTTGTAAAAGGTTCTATTGAGTTTTTTTACAACTCATAACTCTTCTCCAACCAATCTGAAATCTCCTAGTAAAAGGGGAAGGAAAACAAATTATTTTCAGTTGCAAGAGGAGATAGCTATGGGGAGCTCCAGAGCATTGGTTTCTTCTTCAAATGATTTGGAGCCTTGAAAGGGTCATTTCTAGAGTTTGACTTACCTTCTCCAACCTCTCACAAATCTTCAAGGAAAAGGGGAAGGAAATCAAATGTTGTTAAGGTGTAAGAGGAGTTAGTTTTGGGGAGTCAAGCAACTTTGGATGGTAGTATCAAAAAGAGATTGAAGGGAGCGAAAGTTTGTATGAAAATTATAACATGGAATCCTAGGGGCATTAATTACCCTAACAAAAGAGCTTGTATCAAGCATCAAATTGATGTTTGTAGAGCAAACATAGTGTTACTTCAGGATTCTAAGTTGTCTCAAGAAAATTATGACCTTTCCACTAAAAAATGGATGAGGTGGAATTCCCATTTTTTAGTTGCTCAAGGTGCATCGGGTGGTTTGGTTTCTTTGTGGAATCCTAAGACTATGTTAGTGGAAGCTTCTAAAAATAACCAATAGTGGCAGCTACTAAAAGTTTCACATTTTGATTTGAGTTTATGTTTGTTTAATATTTATGCACCTAACTCTACAATGAGTACTTGAAATGGTTGTGGGAAGAGCTAAATCGATCATTATATCAGTTAGATTCTCAAAAACTTATTTGAGCAGGAGATTTTAATGCTATCCTAAGTCCAAATCTAACAAAAAGGGTGGTATTGTTCCTCTTAAGAAAACACAGGAGGATTTTAATGATTTTGTTCATAACAATGCACTGTCTAATATAAAACTAGGTAATGGAAACTATACCTGGACAAATAAGCGCAGGGATTTTCTACAAATTATTGCGCATTTGGATAGTTTTTTTATTTATCCTAATTGGATAAAAGAAAATTTTGATTTATCTTTAGAAATTTTTCCTTGGGTGGGATTTGATCACTTCACTTTATCTTTTCATATTGATAACAAAAAGGTTGCATATAATCCCAAATCTTCTTTTAAATTTGAAATGATGTGGCTTCGACATCCTGATTTTGTTAATTTTTTGTGTTAATGGTGGATTAAGGCTCCTATGGTGGAAGGAACTTTCATGTTTCATTTTTTGCGTAAGTTAATGTATGTCAAGGGAAAGATAAAACATTGGAATGCTATTGTATTTAACAATGTTTTTCATCAAAAAGAAGTTGTCTTTAAACAAATTTTTAGAGGTTAATGTTGAGATTATTCTAAATGGTCTAAATCTAGTCTCTTTTGAATTGCAAAAAAAAATACAAGATGAATGGGAAAAGCTCACAACTAGGGAAGAGGTATATTGGCGTCAAAAGTCTTGAGAATTGTGGTTGAGAGATGGGGATAAAAATACAAAGTTTTTTCATAGGTCAACTCAGGTGAAGAAGTAAAAAAATGTAATCTTTTGTATCATGGATAATCAAACGGGGGAAAAGTTAGTCAAGGAGGAAGATATCCAGCATGAAGGGGTAGCTTTCTTTTCAAAATTGTTATCAGCATCAGAAAAAAATTCAGATCAGATTCATTTTGTTAGGGATGAATTGTTGGATGCTATTCCAACCCTTGTCTCTCAGGAAGACAATGTTCAATTGTTAAAACCTTTTGTTGTAACTAAATTAAAATCAGTAATATTCTCTATGTCTCCTAATAAAGCATCAGGTCCTAGGGTGATCCCACAATAGTGTTTTACAATTTTTGACCAAACTGGACACTGAAATAATTTTTTTTTAACTAAATCTTCACTTTCAAACACGTATAGCGACTAAACTGTGAGGAATTTGGAGATGATGCAAACTAGAGTTTAATGAAATTTTTTTGTAGATTCTAAATATATTTTTTTCAAAAATTTTGGAATCAGATTGCACTTCTTTTTCCATCTCCCTCAAAAACTAGTTTTTTTTTTTTTAGAAAACAACATTTTTAAAAAGTGACACTCACATTATAACATAACTTTTTTTCCATAAAGGATAAAATTCTAATTCTTTCAAATTTAGATTTGAAACTCCGATATCTAGTGCTTCCACTTGGTTAGATATTTTTTTATTGAATATTTTTTCTTTAATCAAGTTTCGAAGTCAAACCAATTACAATTCAGACATAGCATGACAGTATAGTTCACATAACTTTTTTTGTATGTATCAAAATTCAATTTTATTTTTTTTGTTGGACCAAGGATTTCAATATCTGGTGCACTCATATTTTTCAAAAAATAAAATTGATAATCTTCTTTTTTTCCACATGTGTAGAACAGAGAGCTTGATTTTCGGTGAAAAACCTACATTCGTAAGAAATAAAAAATATATATAATTTAATAAAATTAAATTTATTTAAAATTATAGTTTTTGTGAAGCTTATAATAAGGACTAAATACTTACAAAAAATAAAATTTAAATGAATTCATTTGATCCCCCAAAAGGTAAATTATAAGTGGTGTTTTATCATCATTTTGATAGGTGTAAAGGAGACTCTATTATAGGTATGGTTTAAAACTAGCGAGGTTCTATCCAAGGGGGTTTGATCTAAGGTAGTTTGATCAAACCCTCTTCAATTGGAATGATTTAAATATAAATTTTTAAGGCTTAAATCTTTATGTTTTCTAAAATATGTGATTTCAGCAAAAATTAGAACCTCCCAGAAATTGTAAACCAGCTTTGTGGGATCGCCCCTCATGGATTTACAGCAAGTTTTTTTCATAAATTTTGGGACTTTATTGCAAATTATTTTTTAAAATAATTGGAAGATTCAACGACTTTGATTAATATATTGAAGCAATTTAATGTGACCCACATAGCTCTTCTTCCAAAAGTTAACAATCCCTCTCTTTTTTCTAATTTTAGGCCTATTTCTCTTTGTAACACAATTTACAAAATTTTCACCAAAGCAATTTACATGAGATTGTTGCATATCATTTTGAGAATTATTTCTATAGAGCAGGGTGGTTTTGTCCCTAGCAGAGAAATAGTTGAAGGTGCTTTAGTAGTGCATGAAGTGTTGCATTCCATATCCACACATTCTATATCTACTTTAATCATTAAGCTGGATATGTTGAACACTTATGATAGAGTGAACTAGTCCTTTTTAATGCAAATCTTGAGAAAGTTTGGATTTCAAGAAAAATTGTGCAAATGATTTATTCTATGCTATTAGGGGAAAAAAATTGTTTTTTGTCAATGGTACTCCTTCAGGATTCTTTAATTCAAGTCAGGGCATGAGACAAGGTGACCCATTGTCTCCTTTTATTTTTATCATTTTGGTTGAAGCTTTGTGTAGAGTAGTAAATCATGCTCATTCACAAAATTTGGTTAAAGAAATCAAAATATCTTCCACAAATTTATCAGTAACTCACTCTTTGTTTGCAAATGATACGTTTTTGCTACAATATCTAAAGCAAAGAAAATTAAAGTTTTGTTGGAAAAATATACCTTGGCTTCAAGCCAGAGTGTAAATGAAAATAAATCTAAATTTTATGTACTTAATACTAAGCCCTTGGTGAAAGCTAAAATCATTCAGCTTTTGGGCTTTCAAGAAGCGGATCTCCCTGTAAGTATTTGGGCATTCCCTTCTTCTCAGGTCCTGATAGGATATCATAAATGGGGTAAGTTTTTTCATAGTATTCAATCTAGGATTGCAAATTGGAAAGGGTGTTGGCTTTCCATTTCAGGGGGAATATTATTGATTAAATTTGTTTTATCTTCAATTCCAAACTATTTTATGGTAGTCTTGAAGGCTCCTAGATCTATAATAGCAAGGATTGAGAAATTGATCAAATCGTTTTTATGGAAGGGGAACATGGATTGGAAAAATAAAATTTTGCTTATTTCTTTGGAAAACATTTGTAGGGATAAATTAAAAGGTGGGGCAGGAGTTCATAATATGGCTTCAAGAAATATGACATTAGGAGAAAAGTTAGTTTGGCATATGCATGAAAAGCCTCATTTTAAGTGGTGCAAGATCATGCAATCCATGTATTAGATTGTGAGGATCCGAAACATATATTTTATGAATTTCTAATCCTCCACAAGGCTCTGCATTGTGAAATTTCATGTTAGCATGTAGAAAAGTAATTATCCCTCATTTGACTTGGGAAATTCATGATGGTTTGAAAGCAAATTTCTAGAGAGACTCATGGAATGGGTATCCTCCTCTTTATACTCAACATGATTTCCAAGTAGCAGAAACTCATTGGTCACAAAGTTTAGGTTTGAAAGTTATAGATTATATTTAGGAATTTGATGCACATACGAGTAGAGATTTATGAAAAAAATTGAATCATAACTCAATTTCAACCTCACAATAGTCAAAGTTAATCAAGATCTTGGGAGACAAGATTTTCTTTTGTTGTGAGAAATCAAATAATCTCATTTGGGCACCATCAAAATCTAGGAAATACTCTATTAAAATGGGGTATAAGGAAATCATGAACATGGAAGCTCAAGTTAAAACTCAAAGAGCTATGTCCTTCTGCTAGAATCCAGTGGTTCTTCCTAAGGCGGGTTGCTTTGCTTAGTTAACCTTAAAGCACAAAATCGTGTCAAGTGATAGGTTAGTCAAACTAGGAATTGTTGCTCCTTTCAATTGTGTGCTTTGTGACTCAAGAATAGAAGAGGTTGATCATCTCTTCATGCAATACCCATTTGAAAATTCTTGTTGAGATTTGTGAAACAAAAATTAGGTTGGTCCACTCCTTCTCCCTTCACTATCTGGGAAATGTTCACAAGCTAACCTATTATGTATAAACATTCTTTATTTGCAAGTTTATGGAAAGTTATTCCTTCCTCAGTGGTTTGGTGTATTTGGTGGGAGCGAAATAAAAGGATATTTCATAAAAAAACATCAAGTATTGAACAAGTGTTGTTGAGGCTAGAAAATTCAATTAGTGAAATTGTTAATACTTATGTACTAAATTAAAAACATGTTGGTTCAAAATTCACTGATTGGGAATCTAAGCAAATCAAGGCTTGGCCTTCGCTAGTTATTCCCTTCAAAGGGAATTGGAAGCCAAAGGTGGAAGTCAAAAAAGATAGGAAAAAGATGGTATGCACTCCCCTGACTAAAGGATTTGTAAAGTTAAATTTTGATGGTGCAGCATGGGGGAGTCTGGGTCAATCAAGTGTAGGAGTTGTTGTCAGAAATCATTCCAGTGAGCTTATTGAAGCAAAATCAGTTTAGCTCCCTGTTGGAACCAATAATCAAGTAGAAGTTCAAGCTCTGCTTCTTGGATTGCAGTTTATCAAGCAACTCAATTTTTCAAAAGTCCTTATTGAAGATGATTCTTTAATCATTATAAATGCTTGCAGGGTTAGAGGGTCATCAAATTGGAAGTTGAAATATGTTTTGGAGCAAGTTTGGGGATTACTTAACTCGCTAGAATATTTTGAATTGAATCAAATTTATAGAGAAGGGAATCATGTGGTTGATCATCTTGCAAATCTCAGGTGTGAGCAGCAAGTGGGTGAAATATCCTATGGGATGGAGTCAAACTTGTACAATGGACCACTTCAAGATTTAATCAATCTTGAGAAAAGAAAGTTTTCATAACCCGGTTTCCTCTTCACTAATGATGTTTAATGTTTGTTGCAGGAGTCATGCAATTGAAATTTTAAATTTTAATGAATATGTGACTATTTGAAGGATTGCAAAGGCATACATATTGAAGGATGACAAAGACATGTTCGTGTAAGTGAGCTGGATATTTATTGCAAAGGTTGAAGGAGTCAGGTTATGCAAGTGAGCTGGAAATCAATCTAAGGTGGCATTATAGTTGGAAGAGTTTTTGTACTAATTGTGTTGGCAGAAGGGTTGGTGTGTTTCAAGGCTTCGTAATTTTCAAGTAATCATTACTCTTCATGCTTGGTGATAACTTTAGTCGGCGCATGTTTTTTGCATGTGGTATTTTTGAATAATTCATAATTTTGATGTTAAATCACACCCACTAGAGTTTATCATAATTTTGTTGATGTAAGGAAAATTATGAATTCATATGTGATTTTGCTACAATCTATAATCATGTATTCTTATGCAGCTTCCAATTTATGTGAAACTTCATTCGAAGTAAATGCATTTGCACTCCATTACTGAGTTTGTTTGGTTATAAAGGACTTCCCGCTCATTTTTTATGCAATTGTTTCTCAACTCTTCTTCAACAAGCTCTTGGTTTTAGTGGCCAAACTTCATCAAATTCCTGGGGATGTTTTTAGGGAATCTCAGTGTTGCAATAAATTCTCCTTCCTATATTTTCTTGTTCATTTGGGTCTTTCCCTAGTAATTAACTGGACAAGCCTTGTGAAGTTTTCTATGAAATCTTTCTCTAGAAAAATCATCATATTTTCTGCTAAATTCACAGTGAATGTGTCTTGATTCTGAGTTTTTCATTGTGAGATCTATTTAGAATTTGGTGTCAAGCCTTTTTAAAACTTTCAGTGTCTTAGTAGGTTGCGTAATTTGGTGTTGGGTTCTTTTAGAAACTTGCAGAATTTTTGGGTGCATTTTAAGGGCTGTCAATGGAATACACTATTAAAAATTTTAGGATTCTTGTACAAATCAAACCTAGGGAGCATCCATTTTCTGAGGATATATTAGGGAATTTGAATTATCCTATATTTTTAGAGTGTCATGCCCTAGCATGGTTGACACTATTAGGGTTTTGATTGGAGAGTATGTTTTAATTCCAAGTTCCCATAGGATTCTTTTTCCATCTCAAATGTTGTCAATATTTATGTCCAATGCTTTAGATCTTTTGTAGTTGTTAGACCTACTGGAAATTGTTGTTGAGACAATGGTTTAGCCAACTATGTTGGGTGAGGAAAAAATTCTTCAATGTGTGTAGTCATATAACTTGGATAGAAGAAGAGGATTAGTGGGTGTTCTCTTTCCAAAGAAAATTATCAAAACTAAGCAATGTTACAAGGAAACATTCGAGGCAGTGTGAAACAATTTAAAAAGAGATGATCCATGGGCTTTAACCAGAGTGTTAAATATGTTTTCAGAGGAGTTGGGGTATCAAATGGTGGACAATATTAAAGAAAAATACTATGGTCTCTCTTTTCTATTGAACCATCATATTAGACAGGGGTGTCCTCTTTGGCTGAATTTCATTCATTAGAATCAACATGGACCTGAAGATCAACATGGAGCTGGTGAAGAACAAGGAGAGAAGGAAAATATGCAAGAGGGTGTTGGTGAAAATGAATTTGATTTAAATGAGAATTGTCAAGGTTCAGAGCAAAATGCAGCAGATATGGAAGAATGAAAAATTTTAAGTGTTCCTTGAATTTTTGCATGCTAAACATTATGCAAAATTTGTTTGGTTCTAACTGCAAGTATTCAGCTCTCATATAGATAGGGATTTTTTATCAACTTGAATCATATGTATATGAATGTGGTATAGGAAAGGTTATATCTAGGCTTCTAAGGTGGTTGTGTCATATAAGACACAGTTTTGATAAAGTTAGATATTAGTACTTTAAATCTGCATATTTAAAACTGTAAGGTGGGCATGTCTTATAGTTTAGACACAATTTTGAAGTATTTTGCATCCTCATGATTAGTACTATAAATCTGATTATACATGTAATGTTTATAATGATATTGATATAAATTTATAGGTCTTGGCTTTTTGCTGAAAAGAAAAAAAAAATCTATATTTTTTTATTATTTTTAAACCCTAGACTACATAAACAAAAGTAGTTGTAACCTGACAATGATTAAACCACCTAGTCATTCAATCCATATATTCTACCTAATCATGATTAAACCACTTGGCTCCTTGCTTCCTTTTCTAATTAATGTTAATTAATTATGCATGCGCTCCCACTAATTGACACTAGTTTACTACATGAGATGCTCAACCTTATTCTAACAACCCATTGATAATTTGTGATGCCATCCTATCCATAATTTTAGTTAAGTCATGTGGTAGGTCCCCTCAAATCTTATTTAAGTGACATGGATATTCAATTTTTAGATTTAAAAGGTAAATGTGTTGTCATTAGATTTTGGATTTTTTTTTGCATCTAGTTTTAGATGATTTCTATGCCAAATTCTAATATTTAATAATTATGGGTTTGTGATTAATAATTTAAGAGATAATTTCATGTAATAGTTTTTACAAATTAATTCAAAGATAAATATTTGTTAATGACCTTGTTGGCTAAGTTCAAGTCTGTGCAAATAAAACATACTTATAGGGAGGGTTACCTAGTGGTAGACAAATTTGCAAATGTTGGGTGTGAACAAATTCAAAATGAGCATATTTATGGAAGTAATATGCAAGATCTAGCAGAGGATTTAAAAATTTCTATTGAAAAGGAAATGATTACTAGCAAGGGGTGCAGAGGTAATGGGATATATGTATGATAAAACAATTTTTATATATCAAGAAGATATTGGTATAAGATAGGTTTTAATCATAAAGGTACCTTATGTATTGAGGACCTAAAAGAGGAAAGTGTTTGAGATTTATGCTAAAGATAGTAACATATGGGGATATTTCTAAAGTGCTAATTTGTGGGTATTCATTTTCTGCACTTTTTTTCCTATAAAAGGTCATCACTGTTGTTGTATAGTAATAGCCAAATCATTGCTTTTTGGTCAAGTCATGTATCCCCTGTCATGCATCAATGTGTGTGAATTCTTGATCCTCTATCTAAATCAAGCTTGATCAGTACAATGCAAGTGTAATTTGCAGAATGGAAATCTAAAATGGCATGTGCTTTAATCTATTGAAGCAAGGAAGATATAATCTTCTACATGATTATATGTGTTGTGACATGAATTTATCAAAATAACTTTTAAGAAGCATCTCATCAACCGTAGCGGAGGTATGTATTTTACTTAACTAGTGCTGAATTTTTGCAGGTCTTAAAAAATTGGATGCGTCCATGGCTACAACATCATGAATTTGAGTTGGTTCAAGTGTGGGATAGAACACTCTCACATGTGGTGGATTCTAATTTTCTTCTATTTTTTTAGAAAAAATTTGAGTTCCACTTCTACTAAAGTGCATGATAGTGTAGACATTTTGCATTATGCAAAGGCAGAACTATAATGGAAGGCTCGGTTTAACTTAGTGTCATGCTCAAAAAGGTGTAATGCTTGGATTCAGTTCACGGGTGCTAAATTTTGACTGAAACAAAGTGTTGGATTTGTGTCTTGCTATCTTCTTTGTTGGGTATGCTTTATACTTGAAGGAAAAGGATAGATTTTTTTTTTCACTATTCCAGATGCTTGTTTTTCACAGTGTGCCATTCATTTTGTTTGTTTCTAGTAAGCACTTTGAGAAAATACTTGTTATTAGAACATGAATGGTTTCAATGTGTAATTAATACTTCTGCATTATATTAAGGCATTGTTGAGTAAAATTTATTCTATGGAGAATTTCTTGCTACCTGAAGATTTTTGTTTAAGGGAATTCTCAAAATAATATTGTTATCCCATTCAATTTTTTGGGTAGTGTGTTGTGCAAGGGCCATTGTACTTTTCTCAAACTTGTGTTGCATCATGGATTTTATGCCATGGAATACCAAAGCTCCTTTTCCCATACAAGAGTGGGAGGTACCATTCTCCAAAGCATTGGAAAGAGATCATCTTTCACATATCTTCAAGACTGATTGCTTACCTATGTATAAGTGTTTGAAAATTTTGATAGGAGATGACATCCTACTTCATTAAGCTCAAAGATTAATATTACCTTTAGAAATTTTGTCAATCTTTGTTTCAAATATGCTAGACCTAAATCCAAACTATCAGGATATGGTTAAACTTGCAAATACAATCATCAAGGAAGTGTTCTTGCAGGATAATGCTCTACTGAAGAGTGTACATAAGTATAATTTCTGGAAAGGGGGAGCATAAGTGGGTGGTATTTTTCCAAGGCACTACTTGCATCACAAGGTTTGCTACCGAAATATATACATTGCAATGAAAATATCACTGGAGAATAATTCATCAAGATATCTATATAGAGCACTAGCTCGCCATCATTTTGAAGTAGGGGACAATATGGTAAGGAGCTTCAAAGAAAAATATCATGCATTGTCATCATGAAGATAGCTCCAAAAAAAAGTGGTAAAATAGAAAGAGGTGGTGGAATCTGTAGAGTCTCAAGCTGAACAAAGAAATGTGAATGCACATCAAGTCAGGCCAATTCCACAAATACCGAATATGAACATAGTTCAACAAATTCTCATTCAACTCCACTGATACATTAGAGCATTCACAAAGGGGAAAGGGTGGAAGTCTCATCTGTAGGAAATGTTTGAATCATCAACTTTTTGGAGCAGTATAGAATCCGCTTTTAATCAGCTATTTTTTAAATCTAGCAAGCTGATGGTATAGGTTTCCTTAGATTTTTGACAATTTTGGGATCAAGTTTTTTGTATCTATCAAGCATATATCATATAGATTTCCTTATAATTTTGATTTTGGACTACAAAAACAATATTATTGTATTTTGTTACTTTATTATACAAATATATCTAGTCAGCTTATATCCTTTTATTTAATGTATGTATATATATATATATATTAATGAAAGAACTACAAAAAAAAAAAAAAAAATAGAAACTATATTAAGCACACCTAACCTTTTCCTATAAAAGAAGGTAGCTTTGAGCATGTATTTGATCTCTTTAATATGATAATTCACTTTTAATTTTATATTATTTCTTTCTTTATTTTAAAATGTTTTTGTATATTTTGATAATTTTTTGAATACATAGTACTATCTTCTTGTTGTTACTATGATTATTTTATAGGATTTCATGTTTTATGGCATAACAAAAACTTCTTTGTGAGAAAAAATTATGATACTTGATAGACCTTAACATGATCATAATAGTGTCCAAGTTTATGTAATTAGTCTATTTGCATACTAGTCCTCTTGTCCCTAATAAGTATCTTGACATCTATTCTTCAACCTCTAATTTGAGCTCATTTATTTTGATTAAGCACAAATCCATTTTCTTGTTGTATATGACCCAACTGTAATTTCTAGATAGAATACTCTAGTTTAATTCACACATCATAAGTGTTTAAGGTAAAATAACTAAATAACATATAATGACATTTCGATTATTAATTCATTCTAGTACCTCTACCTTGTTATTATTTTTATTGATCATATAATACACTTTGCATTGTGATTCTCATTCATGTATTTTTTGTCAACTCAGACTTCCATTATCTTCTATATTTTTAAATAATTGTCACTATATTATTTATATTTGTACTTCCACAATAAAATGTTTAATTTATTAAATTTATCTATCGACTAAATAACATCTTAAACCTTAAATTTATCTATCCACTAAATAACATCTTAAACATTAGATTATTACATGATTTGTCTCTAGCTTAAAAAAAATATAATGATTATGTATACCTTTTAAGTCCTCAACAAAATTTTAAAAAGCTAATCATCAAGATTCCACAAAAAATACATATGGAACTTAAAATGCATATTACACTTAGTTGTATGTGATAATACTCATTTATCTAGAAAATTAATCTTTTCATTGAAAAACTTATTTCATTTTGGATGAGATGTTACTTGTGCCTAGTTTTGTTTACATATAGGAAAAAATGTGGCTTATGTGTACATTCATTGTTGAAATTATCCTTAAGTTTTTATCTATTATTTTATAGATAAGAGAGAATGAATTGTAAGAGAATTTTCTATAATACTTTATTTTAGCTCTATGTTTTTTTTTTCTAAATGTATAATTAAAAAATATATTTTTCAATTAGATCATTTTATTAATATAATAATAATATATTATTCAAATAATAAAGTAGAAATAAGTATTAGTTATTATGTGATTAAACTATTGACTTGAATAAAAATATATAAAATTCAATAAATGTAAAGTTTAACAAAACTATACTTTCATAATATAGTTAAAAAACTACATTTTAAATAAAACTATATTTCTATAATAGAGTTTAAAATATTATATTTTACATAATAATATACCATAAATAGTTGAAAAAACTATTCTCTTATAAATTTAACTTCATCAATCTAAAATAATAAATTTGATATAAAATAGTCATACTAAGTTCCAATAGAAAGTAAAGAGTTCGATATGAATAAAATATAATATAATTCAAAATTTGTATTAAATTTATTGTAATATAAAATCTAAAAATAAAATATAATTTAAAATATAGAGTTTGCAATGTAGAATGTGTAGTTAAACATAAAATATAAAATATGAATTTATAGATTAATGTAACAGAAAAATATAATATTAAATATAGTGTTATGTATAAAATAAAAGTAATAAAAATAAAAATTAGAAAAGCTATAATTTCACAAATTTAATAGAATTAAATAATATAAAATATAAATTCGAAAGGGATAAGATATAATATAGATTAATATTTTATAGGTCATTATTCTTATATATATATATATATATATAGATTTAAATATAGAATTTTATTTCATAAGTCATTGATTACATAAATTCTATTATATATTACTAATTTGACAATATTGAGTATATAGAATATGAAGTTCAATATAATTATGCCGAGAGGCATAACCTACACATGGGCAAGCATGATCGTGTTAAAAAAAAATGTTAACTTAAACAAATTAAGAGCCAACAACTAAAGATTTTTTATTAAATATGATATCTTTTTTAACAGTCATAACTTTTTGAACTAATATACATAGCAAGTAAAAATAAATGAATGGGTTGATTCAAAAATAAATTATTACCACACATACAAAGTGGTGCAAATAAGTGCAAATAAATACATAAGTGGTGCTAATATATACTGCGAGTGAAAAAAAGGTAAGTCATTTTTACATGAATTAAAAACATAAAATGATAAAACTAAACCCGTTAAGCCTAATTTTCATTTCTTCAATCTTTGTTTAATGAATTTATTAAACATAAATTAATTTTTCACATGCAATAGTAAATTATTTAATTTTGATATGATATGGTTAAGTTTTATAATGTGATAAATTAAGGTAAATTCTTTGTATGCAACATTAAGGTAAATTAAGGTAAATTCAATGTGAAAAAGGTAAATTTATAATGTGAACTCATTAAATTGGTATCATATCGTATAATGTGAACTCAATAAATTAATTGATAAATTTAAAAACTCAACTCATAAAATTAAGTAAATTTTAATAAAGCTTCTTTAATCTTTTTAATAAATTTACACTTTTTCTTATATAAGATCAACACTAGTACAAAAAAATAATATATGACTAAATAAACTACTAAAAATTGCATATAAATGACTAATTTTGGTCACGTGACCATTAGTAGTTTATTGCCGATCATTTATAACGCGACCAAATTTATGACTAAACTATTTTAGCCATTTATCTAGTCATTGATTTAGTCATTGATTGAGTCATTGATTGTTGTTAATTGGTCATTTATTTAGTCATGGTAGTCATTTATTTAGTCATGGTAGTTGTTTATTTATTCATGGTAGTCATTTATTTAGTCATGGTAGTGATTTTATTTAGTCATGGTAATCATTTATTTAGTCATTGTAGTCATTTTATTTAGTCATGGTAATCATTTATTTAGTCATTGTAGCCATTTATTTAGTCATTTATTTAGTCATGGTAGTCATTTATTTAGTCATTTATGAACTAATACTTTCAGATGTGAATCAATAGAAGTTCATTGAAATTATGTAGTGATTGAAAGATATAAAACTTTAATGCTCTTATGTTATACTAGAAAAATTAAACAATTATAAAACTTCAACAATTTTTTTCAAAAGATTGAAACAACAATGTTGGAAAATAATTCACTTGTATATTCAAATTGAATATAAAATATGTTACAAAGAACTCTATATATAGAGTTTTGAAGAGAGAATATTTCTACAGTATCCAAAAAGCTGATTTATTATGCTTTTAAAACTAAAGAAAACTAAAACTAAAGCTAAGAAGCCATTGGTGTGAATGTATGTCTTCATTATTGCACATGGGGTGGGTTGTAAATGCATCTAGAAGGAAATGATTTTGCATGCATTTTCTTCTTGCTCTGTACCTGTCCATAATAAAACAAATTTAAAATTTGCTAATATTTTTGAAAAATTTATGAAACTTTGAAATATGAAAAATAAAGTGGGTGAATATGGAATTTCATAGCAATTTAGGAATATCTTATGAAAATATTCAAGAAGAAATGCATATACACATAGTTAAACTCCACAATTCATTTATTCATATTTGACTAAAACATAGTATTCAATCTATGCAAAGGTAACCCTAGTCATATACAATTTCAACTAAACAACATTGAGGACTGATGTTCAAGTTTGAAACACACAAATAAACCTATTACCAGATCTATCTATAGCAGTAAATGACAATATTCAAATAAATACTTTCAAACCTGTAGGTGCTCATGCCAAAAAAAAAATCCTTTGTGACTTGTCACAACTAATGAGGGTAATATGAACTTAGAATGCTTACAATCTAAAATAATTTCCATAGAAAAAGGTTATAAAATATAAACTTATATAATATCCTTGAACATTTACATTAAGATAATATTAAAAAATAATAATTAATAGAGGCATTTTGGAAATCCCTTTTCAATAAAACCATTTTGTGCATATCCTATAGGTAATAGAGTTCAAAAGGAGGCAAACACCAAAGAAAAAAGCAAAGCTTAAATACTTATAAATTTTCTAAGTACAAAGATGCCAATCGGTTGATTACAATGACAATCAATCCTTTGACAGGCGCCCCTATTCATTCTCCCTCTCATCGTTTCTTGATTGGGGTTTCTTTGTCTTATCCTTCCCAGACAAAAATAGATCAGACCTCTCTTCCAACTATCCCTCCTTTCCTCTATCAACAACCATTTTCTTTTTCTTCTACCTTGCAACCACGCCTTCACCCAAAATGGGGCAATCTCACACAACAATCAAAAGAATTTGTTTTTCTCTTCCAATGTAACCACATGTCATAGGAAAATCAAAGAAAACAAAAGAAACAAAATTTTCAAACAAAACAAAAACTTTGATGCCCCTGCATCAGTTTATTAAAATAAAAATTGTGGCCAAGATCCTAAAATGAGCACATTTAGGTTTTAACGTTACAAAGCACTTTACCCTAGACAGTTTTTCTTGCTTTCCTATTGCTAGTTTCATCTCCTCCAAATTCCATCACTGGTATTGACCTTTCACTCCTCCAATTTGGCGAGTTGCAGTGCAGCTGAAGATAAGGTTTCAACTAGGGTTTTAAAATATGTTTATTAAAATGAAAAATTTCCAGCCTAATTTGCCTTAACAAATTTTAAAATAGAATTCAAAATAAATAAATTACAATACATAAATCTCCCCACACAATCAATTACTAAATATTATATTATTATATAATATTAAATATATTATAATATAATATAATATAAATATTATATAATATTAAATTACTTGCTTTTGAAAATATTATGATGATTTGATTAATTGTTTTTAAAATAATTGGTCATTCAAATTTAAAGTTCAATACAATTTAATTGAACAAGTAAAGTTCAATACATTTCAATTGAACTAAAAAATCTAAAAATTCTAGAAGTAGAGATTTATTTCCTTCCCAACCTATTAAAAAGATATAAATCAATAGCTTTTTTACTTCAAAATGTTCTATAATTTTTTTGAAATTAGAATGTAGTTTAATTTTAGAATATAAAATGATTTGCATGCAAAAAAATAAAAAATAAAATAGAAAGGTTGCTTTTATATTTAAATACTATATTTTAATTATTTTAAAACTACAATAAGTAATTGTTAAATTAATTTAAAATGAATATGCAATTTAATTTAATTCATTTATATTAATATAATTTGTGGCATCACCACCTTTGCCTAAAAAAAATATATTTTATATTATAATTATAATATAATAATTATATTATATAATATAATAATATAATATTAATATCATATAATATATATAATATTATATTATAATATAATATATTATATTGTATTGTAATATAATATATTATTATTATATTATATATATAATACAATCCACTCCATTGATTCAAAATACTTTTTGAATTATCCACTTTAATATCATATTGTTTAATTTTTACTTGTGATAATTTGGTGGTTTTTCATCAATTTAGAAGAAACTTTGGTGTTCATATGATGAAACCACAAAAAAAAAATTATTCCACAAAAAATATTTATTAGTAATTTTATTTCTAATATTTTATTATTAATTATGGTGGGCTGCAATTGAAAATAAAGTCTTGACGAAGGTTTTAGAGTATGTTTATTAAAATAAAAATTATGGCAAAGATTTTAATAATGAACACATTTATTTAGTTATTTATTTAGTCATTTAGTTGTGATTTTACCTGATGACCAAATTAGTCACTTATAAATGACCAAATTAGTCATTTATTTTCTAAATACTACTAGTGTTAGTCACGTGACCAAAAATTTTAGTTATGTGACTAAAAGTTTTAGTCACGTAGGATCATTTATTTGCCAAATTCTACTAGTGCAAATTTCATATATAAGAGTTATAAATATTTGTAATTTACTTTAAATTTTTTTGAATCAAATTTCATATGTTTTTAATAAATTTAAACTTTTTCTTATATAAGAATCAAATTTCATATATAAGAGTTATAACTAGCTTAGATATCTTATATACATCTATCTGAAATACATCGAGAGATATCAGTCTCGAGGCACCTATTTTAAATTGTTATTGAGAATAGATAGGTGCCTCAAGAGTGATATCTCTCGAAGTATTTTAGATAGATGTATATAAGATATCTAAGCTAGTAGCATTCGCAACGTGCAATGTAAAATAATAATTTATCACATATTTTGTTTTAAATAAAGAATTATAATACTTTACAAATCATGATTCATATCATATTTATTCAAATGCATAAAGAGATGTGTACAATAGGAATTCATAATGAATGATAAAATTCATCTTTAATACCACAAATTTAATAGCAATATTAATAGAAGAGTTCACTTGAAAAATATATACATCACATAAAAATGATATGTTTGCAAAGATTTTAGTCTTTCTTCCTCTGCTTTTCTTTTGGTAAGTTGCTTTCCTATCTTCATTTTTTCATAACAATCATATGTAAATGGTGGTGATATTCTAATTCATCCCAAGACTTAACACATGATATAGGAACAAATATTAATCATGCCCTTTCTCTTGGTCCTATATCAATTGTTGCCTTGGAAAGAGTTAATCCTTGTGATTTTTGAATCGTTAGTTCCCAAGCCAATCATAGGGGAAATTGACATGTGCGGCCCCTTTGTATTGGTGAAATTGGAATTAAATTTGGAGATGCATCTTCAAAAGGAATTCCAAATTAATTATCAAGTTCAACCATAACATATGTAGGTGGATCTGGTGGGCCACATCCAGGTTTGTATATGATATTTCTAATGTATCCTAAAGCTCCATTCACAAGACTTGCTTCTATCCATAAATTAGATGTTAACATGAACCTTGCATCCTTTGAAACTAATAATTCATCATTCTAACCTTTTTGTTGGATTAGTGCTACCTTTTTTGGTTGCAATGCTATGGGCTACCAGTCTTCTTAATGAATGTAACTTTTTTTCTGTTATGGCTATGTACATTATCATTTATTGCAAATAGATGAATATTATTATCAAACTCCTTAATTGTTGGATGTAATGAAGCATATGTTCTTGTCATGAGTAGTTTCCAATCATCTATGGTTGGATGTGCATCTCTAATATTTGTGAGTAATTGGAAAATATTTTTTGGTCTTCACTTCCACCTTCTTGTCTGAACACCTTATCCATAGTAACAACTATCTTAAACTCTTCCCATAATAGTTTTGCACGTACATTACTATCATAAGTTTTTTTGTCACTTACAAGAGGTAGTTGTCCCAAATCCCCCACCAAAATGATTGATCTTCCACCAAAACTCATTTTTTATTTTTTAGGATAAGCCTAGCATAGTCTTGAATCAATATTTTGTA
The DNA here is from genome assembly GCA_007258455.2 of Sequoia sempervirens. Taxonomy (NCBI): domain Eukaryota; kingdom Viridiplantae; phylum Streptophyta; class Pinopsida; order Cupressales; family Cupressaceae; genus Sequoia; species Sequoia sempervirens. The sequence continues at coordinate 459,889,736 of VDFB02281492.1, forward strand.
ACAAATTTTGTCCAATAAAACTCCTTTTCATCAATTAATATGTATTTTATATGTTGAATTTATCCTTGAAGACTTGCGAGCCTTGTTCCTTCGAATTCAACAAAATCTGAAATAGGTATTCTTAAAGTTCAATGAATTGTTGATGCACCAATGTTAAAGGTTGCAACTCTAGTTGGTGCTAGTAATAATAAGGGAGAACATTCTGGTTGTGATGCATCATAAAGAGCTTGATGAATTGCATTAATCAAATATGATTTACCTGTTCTAGTTGTTCCTTGAATTATCATGTATAGTGGCATGACATTATCCTATTGATTATAATGTGACATAATAATATCAAGTGCTTTTTTTTTCTTAGCACCTAATGTTCCATATTATATAGTTGACAACATATCATCAGGTATCAGTAAGTCATTTTCTTTCATAGTGTTGATAAAATTTATTGCATTATTTGTGTAATCTTCTCCTTGATATTGACCACTCCATGGAGTTTTTCTATCAATATCTCTTCTTCCTAACATATATATTTATGTTGCATCCATAATCTATCCACGGTGTAATCTTGATATGATCTCCCAGTCATGTTCAATTATATTATGACCATTTGGTAAATTATCCTCATCTTCAAAATCATTATGATTTTTAGTTTCATTTGAAATAATTCTTCGTTCTAAATTCCATGGATCATAATTGAGTGAGTCCCAATTTGACATAATTGTATTATCATCAAGTCCAATATCCCTTTGTATATTACGAAATGGCTTGTACAACAATAACTCTGACCAACAAAAATCAACCCACTTTTCTAATTGACGTGTAGGTATAGTGGTAAATCTTGGAAACACTCTTACAATAGCTCTCATAGTCCTTGGTTCCCATTTGTTATCTCTTTTTCTTTTTGGATTATATGTCCAAGATCTAGCTACATCTATAAGTGTCATACTTTCCATTGCATATGGTCTATCCATGTATCCTTCTTGATGAAATGTTTTAGATGTCTAGAATCATGATTTTCTTCATTTTTTAGCACTGGTTTGAACACCTCTCTTGAAACATTTAATGCAATAAATACTATACTACATTCTACCAATGGAAAATCCAATAACATACATGGCTTGTTTCTTTTGCTCCAATGTCTCTCTCAATGAGGGTTTTTGTTAGAAGTATCTTGTACACCTTTGATATCGCTTCATCTGGGTTTTCAATATTTGCAAGTCGTATTAAGATTTGATGATAAGTTTCTAAACTCTTTTTTTCTTTTTCTGCATACTTTGCAATATAATTTATTACAGCATGTCTTGAAAGAACTGATTGCCAAACTATATTTTCTCTCCATAACTAAAGTATATTACAATTATGTGTGTTTACTCGATCGTCATTTCTTTCAAGTTCATATACTTTATCTTCTATGGTTGGATCTTCAAATAATTTTGATCCATCTAGATGTAATGGCCATGGTGCATTGTACCTACAAAAAAAGAGTAAATTGTTAGCTTATTTAAACAAAACAAAGTTACATTCATTAAGAAGGCCAATAGCCCATAGTATTGCAACCAAAGAAGGTAGCACTAATCCAACAAAAGGTAATAATGATGAATTAAATGTTGAATTATTAATTTCAAAGGATGCAAGAGTCATGTTAACATCTAATTTATGCATAGAAGCAGGTCTTGTGAATGGAGCTTTAGGATACATTAGAAGTATCATATACAAACTTGGATGTGGCCCACCAGATCCACCTACATATGTCATGGTTGAATTTGATAATTACTCTAGAATTCCTTTTGAAGATGCATCTCCAAATTTAATTCCAATTTCACCATTACAAAGGGAATGCACACGTCAATTTCCCCTATGATTGGCTTGGGCACTAATGATCCACAAATCACAATGATTAACTCTTTCCAAGGCAACAATTGATATAGGACCAAGAGAAAGGGAAAGATTAACATTTTTTTCTATATCACATGTTAAGTCTTTGGATGGAATTAGAATCTCACCACCATTTACATATGATCGTTATGAAAACATGAAGATAGGAAAGCAACTCGCCAAAATAAAAGCAGAGGTAGAAAGACTAAAATCTTTGGAAGCATAAGATTTTAATGTGATGTATATATTTTTCTTGAGTGAACTCTTCTATTAATATTGATATTAAATTTTTTGTATAAAATATGAATTGCCTCATTCATTATGAATTTCTATTGAACACATCTCTTTGTGCATTTGAATAAATATGATATGAATCATGATTTGTAAAGTATTATAATTCTTTATTAAAAAAAATATATGTGATAAATTATTATTTTACATTATGTGTTGTGGATGCTACTACCTTAGATATCTTATATACATGTGATAGATTTTTGGCACCCACTTGCTTTTTAGCTCTCCTAAGGTTTTTCACCTAGAAGGAGAAAGATGGGCCAAAAATGCTTATGTAACACTCAAATAAGGATGTGCGGGATGTTGTATGAGCTAAATGGAATGACCTAAATTCAATTTAGCTATGGAATTTATTGATTAACTATACAAAACCTAAACAAAATAAGACTTGTTTGAAAACACATTGTGTATTGCAATAATGAACTAGAAGCTTAAGTAATTGAAAACAAAATTTAATGAGGTTGAACAGAATGCACCTCAAGGAAGAATGAAGTCATTGGAAGGTTTTGGAATGTCTCTAAAACTTATTTTTATGGCCACTGGGACTCATTCGCCATGCATGGCGAATTAGTCCCACTTCTGCTAAAATCTTTTGGAAACCTATTTCTAACTATTGGGAGCTAAAATCTAAGAATTCACTTTCCAGGACTACAAATGTGACTCATTCAACATGGGTGGTGAATCATTCCACCTACAAAAATTTGGAAAATCAAAGGAAAATTCTGTGGAGTTAGATTAGTACTTTTGTCTCCTATAGGTCTTTGATCCTAAAACTGCCAGATTTGGACCTAAAAATGAATTTTTGTTGATGATTTTACTTGAATGATGAAGAGAAGGCTGGGATGAATTTTAAATGAAATATTCAATGATTCTCAAGCTTCTAAAGGACATAAATCTACATACAAACAAAACAAAAGAGAGATATGTTGAATGTTAGGGCATGGGGATTTGCCTTGGTCAAACCCTATTTAGGTAATTGAACCAAAGTGATGAAATAAAGTAATGAAACATGCAACAATGGAGATAATTACCTTGAAATGATTATTTATCTTGTAATTCTCCAACAATACATGTAGATTCATCCCATGAATGCTTTACAAAGCTAACTTGAATTCTTCTAATGAAGAAACCCTAAGTTTCTTGACTTGAAATGAAAGATTGGTGAATGAATAATGATAAGAGATGTGTAAATGAGATAATGGATGTTGTTAGATGTAAAATGAGGATAAAAATACTTATTTATAATCAATTGTGTCTTATTACCTGATTATACCTCATCACAGGCCAACATGTAGTGAAAATAAACTTTAAATTTCACTTTTTCCTGCCCAAGGGTCAAAATGGGGGCCAAATAAGACTCATTTGCCACACATGTTGAATGGGTCCCACCTAGATGGGACTCATTTTCCATGCATGGCGAATGGGTTCCACATGGGCCATTTTGACACCTAAGAAGCCAAGGAATTAGGAAATAAGGTTTAAATTGCCATCTTGTCATGTATTTGATCAATTAAAGCCTCGTGATGCACAATATGGGTTGATAGAGGACTATTAATGATAATGTAAATGTTGAATAGGGCTTGGGACACATAAATCATTGTGAAAGTGTGATTAAATACACTTTATAACACTAAAATGAGGTCCACATAGCCTAGAAGGGCACAAAAACCAATGTGAATGTGTAAATCACACTACAACACTAGTTTGTTATTAATTTTACATTAAGAACCTTCTAGATTGATGTAATAATGTTATTAAACACATTTTATAATGTTGAATTATGGAGAAATAGTAAATTAAGTAAATAGAAAAGTGTGAAATTCCTTTGCAAGATGTCATTAGAAGCATGTTGTTTGATTTACAAGGGTCCAAGACCTAGTGTGGACACATAAAATACTTCACAACACTATATATTAGGGCCTCATTAAGTCTATTTAATCCCATGTCAAGCAAAGGGTCCATTTTTCTACAACACATTTAGCCCCCACTTTAGTGAGAGGGTGAACTTGCTTCCTCACACTAAAGTAGCCATTCAAGAGAGATCCACATATATGCCAAGCCACCAAGATACAAGATCATACAAAGGAAAGGAAGAAAGAGAAATGAGATGGAAAATATTTACTCACTCTAGGCCCACAGAACTTTGGATCGTCTGTGAGGTGAGAAGTGCCAAAACATAAAGAAAAGGAAAATTGTAACATATGCTAGTTGGCATGTACTCACAAATACAAAGGTGGCTATGGGGAAAATTCATGCCACTAGTTGGGCTTCCCAGCATGCCAAAGTTATACCTCCTGATAACTTTAACAAGGCACCACAAAGAAAAAGGAAATGGTTGTCTATTCGAGCTTCATGAGACAAGCAAAACTCTATATACTTAGAACTCATGAAAAAACTAGGATGGCACCACAAGCATGCAAGTTATGTTATGAAAGGTGGACAAACAAGTAAGATGGTTCCACAGGCATGCAATTTGTGTTATGCAAGGTGGCCGAATGAGAATATAATAAATGTAAAATGTAAAAATGTAATGTGAAATATGTTCAAGGGAGTCTTGTTCAGTTTGTGTAAGGTCAATCACTTAGGGAACATTGTTTCTAATGTCTCCAAGAGAGGACCAATCAAAGAATAGCATATTCACAACTTAGGGGATGTAGTGCTTCACATCAAACCGCAAAGAGGAATGTAATATGCTAAGATAGATCACACTTATGAAGGACATCACACCCAATGTCATCCACAAAGTGAAAAACGCATCATGTAAATGACAAGACTACACTAAGAAGCATGAATGCATAATGAAATAATGGTAATGTATGCCCCCCACTTTAAAGGAATTTCTTCACATCGTTTTATGAACAATTACTTGAAAGTAGAGAAGAAAAGAAAAGGAAACAAGAAAACAAGATAGGAGAGCCAACCTGGAAAGCCATATGCCAAGTCATATGTTTCTAAGGTAGGCTGCGTCATGTCAAGGAAAAATGAAAAGAAAGGGAGTATGTCACATGCGAGTCAATTTTAATACATTTCATCCACATCCCAAGCTTTCTCTTAAATGTTCATGAAAGGTTAACGAGTAGTCAAAAGAGACAACAACAAGTAACATACAAGGGAGAAGGTTGTCTAACCCATTGCCGCCCACTTAGTGTAGGATAAGGGTGAGCCTAAAGTGGATGACAGTATGCTTCCCCTTGCAATGGATGTAAGACATGCAATAGTGATAATGTTATTATCCTACAACTATTACATGGCAAGGCATAGAAACTAAGGTTATTGAGGTGAATAAGAAAGAATTGAGGAAGATGTTTGTGTGATAGTATTGATGTTGAGTGAAGGTTTGTACTGATCTTGATGAAACAACAATAACCCATACCATGAGTTGTGTGCTGTGTGTTAAGTTCAATAGGGTTGCGGATACCTTGCTCTTGAGCATCACAGCCTTTTCCATTATACCCAAGTTGTTTCATGAAGTCATATCCTTTTCCATAACTCTTTTTCAGTGTTTTGGAATTAGGTGGTTGTTGGTTGTTGTGTTCATTAGAGGTGATTGTAGAGTTTTTTTCATTGTCTAAAGTGGTTGAGGTAAATGTTTGTGAAAGGTTGCCATATTTTTACATTGACATGATAGTTGGTCAAGTTCTTGTTTCTCATTTTTCTTTTGCGTAAGTATGTATTCGCCCATAAACAAGGGTGTGAAGTCTAAGGATCCCCAATCATCACCAAATAATTTAGATGGAAATTCCTCATTGTTATGTTCAATTTCAAGAGGATCTATGTTGGATGTCAGAATCAAGGTTGTGAGAGGACTTGTAACCCCTTTTTCAAGGTTCAAGCAACTTTCAGGCTCGGGATCTGCTTCAACTTGATAAATGTTATTGTTATAGACATTTCATTATATGGTGAAGGGTGGAAGGAATTACATTCATCTCATGAATCCATGGTATGCCTAAAAGAAGATTGTACAAGAGATCATAAGGCATGACATGAATAGGAGTTTGCAAAGTAACCACCCCAACTATAATAGGTAAAGTGATTACACCGAGCAGTTTCTTTGTTGAATTATCAAATCCTTGAATAGAGATAGAATCAGGTATGATGTGGGATCTATGAACTTTTAATCGATCAAGGAGACTTACTCCACACACATTGAGAGTAGAACCATTTTTTATAAGAGTTCACTTTATGCCTATTCATCTATATTGAGCAATGATCATGAAAGCATCACTTTTTTTTTGCAATTCCAAAAGAGGGAGCTCATGTTGATGAAAAATAATATCGAGACTATGTTTTTTAACAAGAGCGGCCACATTATTCGAAGTGGTTATTTGTTGTAAAGCATTTTGAAGAGTGGTGTTGTAACTTGTTGATTTTTGAAGTAAATCCCAAACAGATATTTTGGTAGGAGTATTCTTTAATTGTTCAACAAGATCATACTCCTTTGTGGGTGGGAGGTAATGAGGAGCACTAGGTGGATTAGGAAAAGGTAATGATGATGGAATTATTTGTGGTAGTTGTGGGTTATTTTGTTTGTTATATGTATGAGAAACAATATCATCACTAGATTTTTGCAATACATTAGAGGGATGAAGGGGATGCGAAGGTGGGTAAAGGGTAAGTTTAGGTTTATTGGAAGGATGAAGCGGTTGTAAAGGTGGGTAAAGAACAAGTTTAGGTTTAATTTGAGATTGTTGTTTGTGTGAAGGTGGGTAAAGGATAAGTTTAGGTTTGGTGTAGTGATGTTGAATATTGTTAACATCCCTTAAGTGAAGTTATTCTTTGTCTTTGAAGGGTATGGTATTGTTGTCTTAAGTTATAATACCCTCCATAGAAGGAGAGTTCTTAGGAGAGAAAAAAACCACATGTTCATGATAATTAATGTTTGGTTCATCCACAAGAACTTCATCACCACTAAGGGGGGGATTAATGGTTGAATTTTGTTGTTCTAGGATGTTTTCCCTCATAATATTCTCATGATTTTTGTGTAATACCATAATATCATTTTCACTAATAGGAGAGATATTAGGAGAGGGGAAAAGTTGATTGTTGTCCATAATCTCATTGTCTTGGTTCAAAGTATCTACCCTAGTAGGAGAGCTTTGAGAAAGGTGACAATCAAAAGAGGCATCACATGTCGAACCTTCATCAGAAATAGGGGATTCATGAAGGGGAGGAAAACTAAAATTCTCATGACTCTCATTGGTTATGTTGTCACAACTAGGAGAGACACTAGGGGAAGAACAAATGTAATTATCATGATTATTTATGACTTCAGTGTTTTGTTTCGTAATGTTTTCCAAAATAGGAGGTAAGGAAAGGATCATAAAGAGGGTTGTTGTAGACTTTAAAGATTTGATTATTAAAGACTAATCTATCATCCTCATCATTTACAATCTAATGTTTCACAATGTTATCCACACAATGGAAATTAGGGAAGGTGATGTTTAAGAATGTGTATTATTTCATTTTCTTGTGCTGAAATATCCTCCCAAAGGGAATGAGGAGAAGGACAAACAAGAGCCTCATGATTCTCAACGATTGTGTCTTCTTTCACCAAGATACCTTTGTCACTAAAAGGAGAGGTATTGGTAGAATTATAATCATGATCATCATGAGTGTCTATGTTTGTATGCTCTTCTAACACATCATCCACACAAATAGGAGATATAGGAGGGAATGTAGGTTTAAGACAAGCATTAACACTTTTGTTCTCTTGTGCTAAGAGAATCTCATAATACTGACATGCAGTGAAGGAATGGTGATCGTGCTTATTAAGTAACATTTTGAAATAACAATCTATGCTAACTCAAAATGCAATGTAAAATGCTAAAATGAAATACAATTTTCAAAGAACAATTGACTGATTATGCTATGTAATAATATGAGAATGCAAATGTACAATTTAAACTATGCATGAAATGAGCCAATTCATGCTAGTTTTGATGAAATGCATGCTACAGAAATGTAATTAACTAATATATGCAGGTTAAGGCACCAATCAGAAGCCTAAACACAATTTCTGAGATCTAGAAAATGTTGTATCAGGTGCCAGAAGGGACTCATTCGCCCAAGGTGGTGAATGAGTCCCAGTATGGACTTTTTTCAAAAAAAATAGAAATTTGTGGTTGATTTTTTATGAATTTTGAGAGTCAAGATGCAGAACTAAATGAAAAATGCAGAATTACATAAAATCTAAATGAATTTAGATGCAAGAAGTCCAACCTAAATGCACTTTTTATGAATGCAAGTTTGAAAACCTAGCATAAAAACTAATGTTGGAATTGTGTGCCTCAATCTCATAGGCTGAAACCGCTAAAAGGGAAAATTCGGTGTGACATACTTTCTATCTGGCCGACTAGCAGTTGTGCAACCTTGTGGAATGCTCAGGTCACCAAGACCTTTGTGTTGTCTTACCAACTAGAGCTATCACTGTGACATTTCCTGTCGTTGTGATCTCTCTCCACCTGGTAAGAACTCTCGCTGACTGTGGTTCATAGTGGTTGTCGGGGAGACTTGTGGTGACAACAGTTGTCAGGGAAAGATATGAATGTTCAGTATGAAGTCTTACCGACAAGAGATGTCTCGTTGAATGGTTATACACTTGGAGTCATCGGTGTAACATGTGACTTTGGTAAGAACTCTTGGCCACAGATGGTATGTCTCACTGATAGTGTTATACTTGGAGTCATCAGAGTAACATGGATGCTTCGGTATAATGTCTCAGTGATAGTGTAAGTCTCTCTGATGAGAATACTGGTGTTGATGTGACTTTTGAACATCGGTATGATCTCTTGGCGAAAGCGGTAGTCTCACCAACTATTATGAGCTAGGTATGATGTCTCACTGAAAGCGGTAGTCTTTCCCATAGCGCTACATGTGTTGGTCATTGGTATGATGTCTCAGCGATATGGTTTGTCTCGCCGACTGCTTTTGAACTCGGTGTAACCTCTTGCCAAAGGTGATGACTCTAGGAGATATCGACGGTTAGGTCTTGTTGCATTGGGGAGACACGGTTAGTGTCTCACCGACATGCGAACACAGTTTGAATGCTTTGACCGATTAAAAGACTATCCTACGTGGTGTGACTTCGACCAATCAGGGAGCAGAATGGGAACCATTGGAAGTTAGACTATTGTGGCCATTCCTATGAGGAAGTTCAACAGACCAGCGATGACATGGATATACTCTGAGATCGATGATGATTTTTTGTTTTGGACGATCAGTGGGATGAACAATTTGATGAACAGTTGAGTAATCAGTGTGAATTCAATTCTGAGAGCATTGTAACTTGAATGTTATGTACAAGGCTGATCATTGTGTATGATGCTGTAATTTGACATCAGAGAGTGAAGCTCGTACTCTGTATGTAATTTTGTTTACTGTAATACAAAGAGCTTTTCTTGGTGTGGTGGGTTTTTCTCCCATAGGGGTTTTCCCATGTAAATATGGTGTTCATGTGTGTATGGTCATTTCTTTTTTTTTGTTATTTCTTTCAAGTGTATCTTAATTGGACTGTAATTGAAAATATAAAAGCACCTCTACATTCTTCCCTGAGGTTTTGATGTTAGGAGAATTAGTTTCGCACCTTAGCTTTTCTTACAAGTGGTATCAGAGCCTAGCCAGTTGTGTTATCCTTGTGGGTACGTTGGGTTTTTTGTGTCAATTTTGTTCAGTGGGAGTCTTGTAGAAGTTCAGGTAATTCAAATTACAGGTTAAGATGGCAAGCATGTCAAGAAATATTGAAATTGAAAAATTCAATGGCAACAATTTTGAGTTATGGAAACTTAAAATGGAAGATCTACTGGTTAATCGTGATCTTTGGATTGTTGTGTCTAGAACGAAGCCTATAGGCATGAAGCAAGAGGATTGGGACCTTGCAGATAGAAAATCAAAGGGGCTGATAAGGATTTGTTTAGCAGACTCTATTCTTCTGAATGTTCATGAAGAAAAGACTGCATCTTCCTTGTGGAAAAGACTGGCAGCTATTTATCAGGGCAAGTCCTTGGTGAATAAATTGTTCTTGGTGATAATGCTTTCAACATGTTGATTGCTCAGTTAGCATCTGTGGGTGTGAAGATTGATGAAGATCATTGTGTGCTGTTATTATGTTCTTTGCCAGATTCTTGGGATCACTTGGTGATGGCTATTGGGAGTACGACATCCACTTTTAAGATGGAAGATGTTGTTGCTTCTTTGTTATTAGAAGAGATGAGAAGGAAATCTTCTGAGATGGTGAAGGAGGCTCTTGTTGTTAGAGGTAGATCGAAAGATAAAGGCAAGAAGAAGGACAAGAAGTCCAAATCCAAATTAGAGGGGAGATTAAAGTCTCTTGACAAGAAGTCCAAGGTGAAGTGTTGGAATTATGGGAAACTTGGTCATATCTGAAAGGATTGTAAAGAGGAAAAAAATAAGAAGTATTCTTCTGACAATGATTCTTCTCAGAGTGATGCAGATGTCTTCATTGCAGCCTTGGCTACGCAAGCATCAAATGATGTCTAACTAATTGATTCTGGAGCATCTTTCAACATGACATCTCATAGAGATTGGTTCATGAAGTATGAAAAATACAATGGTGGAAAGGTGTATTTGGCAAGTGATTCATCTTTGGAAATTTTTGGTTGTGGAAGAGTCAGAATTCAATTCCCTAATGGAAGAGTGAAGGGAATCAATGATGTAATGCATATACCAGTTCTAGCTCAAAATTTACTTTCTGTTAGTACGGTGAATGATATTGGAGTGCAAGTCATGTTCTCTGGAAATGACTGCAAGATGACTAGAGGCTCTATGGTGCTAGCAAGGGGTGCTCATATTGGTACCTTGTATAAGCTAGATGCACATGTTGTGCAATGCAATAGTGTCTTTGCAAAGTCATAGAAAGCTACTCATGGGGAAAAAGAGGAAAAAGTTTCTGATAGTGTAAACTCTATGGAAGTTAAAAGTTCCAGTAGAAAAGACTATGCTCTGGCATCATAGACTAGGCCACATTGGAGAGAGAGGTTTAAAAACCTGGTTGAAGGGCTTGATGATTGTAACCTCAAATTTGAGTTTTGTGAACATTGTATATATGGTAAACAACACCATGTTTCATTTTAATCCAATCCTCACAAATCTTCTGGTTTGCTTGATTATATACATTCTGATGTTTTTGGTCCAGTGAATGTTCCTTCTTTGTCTAAGTAAAGGTACTATGTATCATTCATTGATGATTATTCAAGAAGGGCATTTGTTTATTTTTTGAAAATTAAATCAGAAGTATTCAGTTGGTTTAAGGAATTTAAGAACCTTGTAGAAAATCAAACTAGAAGAAAAATATAATGTTTAAGGACTGATAGTGGTGGTGAATTTTGTTCTAATGAATTCAAGAGGTACGATAAAGATCATGGGATTAAAAGACATAAAACTACACCTTACACTCCGTAGCAAAATGGAGTTGCAGAAAAGTTCAACAGGACAGTGATGGAAAGAGCACAAAGTATGTTGAGTAGTGTTGGCTTGGAGGAGAATTTCTAGGCTAAGGCAGTTGCTACAGCATGTTACTTGATAAACCATTCTCCTAATTCTGCTCTTGTTGAGAAAACACCTTTGGAGGCATGGTCTAGAAAGAAGCCCTCTTTGAGACACATTCGAGTCTTTGGATGTGAGGCATATGCACATGTGCCAAATGAGAAAAGATCTAAATTGGAAAACAAGGCTGCCAAATGTATTTTTATTGGATATAGTGCTGGTATAAAAGGATACAAGCTTTGGAATCCTGATACGGAGAAGGTTCTATATAGCAGAAGTTTTATCTTTTGTGAGCTGAAGCCTTCTACCTTGGATCTACAGTTAAAGACAAAATCAGAAAACAAAAAGGATGTAGTTGAAATTCCTCCAACACCAGATAAAGAGGAACTGAAAATTCAAAATTTACCTGAAACTGAGGAGAGCTCAAATAGTTCTAAGAGTTCTAAAAAAGAAGAAGAACCTCAGCCTCAGCAAGTGAGGAGGTCAACTCGTGAAAGAAAGCAACCTGATAGGTATGGGTTTTCTTTGATAGATTCTACTTGTGCCTATGCTTTAATCTCTAGCACTGATGAGCCTAGGACTATGAAAGAGGCATTTAAAATGTCTGATTCAAACTCTTGGTTGGAAGCCATGAATGAAGAAATGGCATCATTAGAAAATAATGATACTGGGAGTTTGGTGCCCTTGCCTGAAGGCAAAGCTTTGGCCAAACCGGGTGCATTTAAAAAGAAAATAGGTCTAGATGGCCCAAAGGTGGAAAAAAAAATACAAGGCAAGGTTAGGTTAGCGGCTGGTCTTAGAGTGGAATTGATTATGGGGAGATTTTTCTCCCATAGCTGCTTTCAACATCTATCGACCTTTGTCACTCTTGTAGCGTTGCATGACGTAGAGGTTGAAAGATGGATGTGAAGAAAAACATTTCTTCATGGTGATCTTGAAGAAGAAATTTATATGTCCCGTTCCTTAAGCACTTTGTGGAAAGTGCTGCAAAGAAAAACCGGGCTTGCAAGTTGAAAAATCTATGTATGGATTAAAAGCCTCTAGAATGTGGTAATTGTGAAGTTTGACACTTTTTTGTCATTGGGATTTGTAAGATCAAAAATTTGATCATTGTGTGTATTACAAAGCTGAAAGTGGATCAAGTTCTTATTATTGCCTCTATGTTGATGATATGTTGTTCATAGTAAATAGTAAGTTAATGATTTCTGATCTAAAATCTCAGCTGTCTGCAAAGTTCAAAATGAAAGATCTTGGTGCAGCCAGGTATATTCTAGAAATGGAAATAACCAGGGACAGAAAGAGTAGAAAACTTTGGCTCAAATGTGAGTAAGTATATTAAGATATTCTAGAGATTTTGTATGAATGATTGCAAAGCAGCCTAGTTGCCCAGCCTTGCGGAATGAAGCTTATCTATTGAAGACTATCCAAAATCTCCTGCATCGAGATGGAGGATATGACTAGCGTGTAATTTTGCGCTAGGCAGCGTTGGTAGCTCCAATGTATGAAATGGTTTGGTACAAGGCTAGACATTTCCTGCCAGGAGTACTTAGTCGGTTTATGGCTAATCTTTAGGACACATTGGGGATGTTGTGAAGAGAGTGTTTGATATTTGAAGGCACTTCATCATGCTGGTGTTACCATGGAAACTTGGTTGAACTCATAGAGGACTCTCTAGGCCCAAGGCTATGTGGATTAAGGATTGCAGGGACATCGGGATAGCGTGAGATCCACCGCTGGATATATTTTCATGATGAATGGAGGTGAAGTTAGTTGGATGAGTATGCCGCGTTTAGGTCGCTTGTCCACTCAAGAAGCGTAATACATGGTAGCAACACACGCCTATAAAGAAGCAATTTGGTTAAAACGTTTGTGTTCTAACATTGGTTTTGATGTAGGGCAAATAACAATTTACTATGATAGTCAAAGTGCTATTTGTTTGGAAAAGAATCTTACTTTCCATGCCAAGATGAAACATAGTATAGATGTGGCCAAAGACTTCTTTACAAGGATATGGCGATGGTTGGGTCTCTTTAGGAAAAAAGTGCATACTTTGGGAGAATGCTGCGTATTTTACTGATGAAGCTAGTGAGCATAGACAAGTTCGTGGTGTGCCATCTTGATGGGCCTCTTTACCCCATGAATTTCGCGAAGCCTTTGTTGTGTACCGGAGGTGCTTTGTGTGATCTCCATCAAGTGGGAGCTTGTTGGAATTGTATGCCTCAATCTCACAGGCTGAAACCTCTAAAAGAGAAAATTCGGTGTGACATACTTTCTATTTGGCCGACTAGCAGTTGTGCAACCTTATGGAATGCTTAGGTCGCCAAGACCTCTATGCTGTCTTACCGACTGGAGCTATTGTTGTGACATTTCTTGTCATTGTGATCTCTCTCCGCCCAGTAAGAACTCTCACTGACTGTGGTTCATAGTGGTTGTCGGGGAGAGATATGAACATTCAGTATGAAGTCTTACTGACAAGAGATGTCTCACTAAATGGTTATACACTTGGAGTCATTGGTGTAACATGTGACTTCGGTAAGAACTCTTGGCGACAGATGGTATCTCTCACTGACAGTGTTACACTTGGAGTCATCAGAGTAACATGGATGCTTCGGTATAACTCTCGGCGATAGTGTAAGTCTCGCCAATGGGAATACTGGTGTTGATGTGACTTTTGAACATCAGTATGGTCTCTTGGAAAAAGCGGTAGTCTCACCGACTATTATGAGCTCAGTATGATGTCTCACTAAAAGCAGTAGTCTTTCCCATAGCGCTACATGTGTTGGTCATCGATATGATGTCTCAGTGATATGGTTTGTCTCACTAACTTCTTTTGACCTCAGTGTAACCTCTTGCCAAAGGTGATGACTCTAGGCGATATCGACGGTTATGTCTTCTTACATCGCAGAGACATGGTTAGTGTCTCACCAACATGTGAACACAGTTTGAATGCTTTGACTAATTGAAAGACTATCCTACGTGGTGTGACTTCAACCATTCAGGGAGAAAAATGGGAACCGTTGGAAGTTAGACTATTATAGCCATTCCTATGAGGAAGTTCAACAGACCAGGGATGACATGGATATACTCTGAGATCGATGATGATGTTTTTTTTTGTGGATGATCAGTGGGATGAACAGTTCGATGAATAGTTGAGTAATCAATGTGAATTCAATTCTAAGAGAATTGTAACTTGAATTTTTTGTACAAGGTTGATCATTGTGTATACTATTTTAATTTGACATCAAAGAGTGAAGCCTATACTCTATATGTAATTTTTTTTACTGTAATAAAAAGGGGTTTTTCTTGGTGTGTTCGGTTTTTCTCCCGTAAGGGTTTTCCCACATAAATCTGGTGTTCATGTGTGTATGGTCATTTCTTTTTTATGTTATTTCTTTCAAGTGTATCTTAATTGGACTGTAATTGAAAATATAAAAGCACCTTTGCATTCTTCTCTAAGGTTTTGATGTTAAGAGAGTTAGTTCCGCACCTTAGCTTTCCTTACAACTAATGGAAATCCAAATGCAAAATGAATGTAAGACTAGATCAATGATAAAGTAATCCAAATCAGACAAGAAATTATTCTAAAAGTTGGGTTCAGCAAAATGTGACATAGATTTTGGGAACCTAAAATGCTTGCTCTCTTCCTAAGGTTTTTCACCTAGAAAGAGAGAGATTTAGGTCCAAAATTCTTATGTTACATTCAAATTAGGATGTATGCAATGTGATATGATTTAAATGAAGTGTTCTAAGTGTTGATAAACTAATAAATTGATCAAACTTGCATGCAAAGTCTAAGAATTATGACTTGTTTGAAAACACATTGTGTATTACAATAATGAACTAGAAGCTTAAGTAAATAAAAACATAATTTAATGAGGTTGAACAGAATGCACTTGGAGGAAAAATTAAGTCACTAGAAGGTTTTGGAATGTCTCTGAAACTTCTATTTATGGCCACTGGGACTCATTCGGTATGCATGGCGAATCGGTCATGCTTTTGCTAAAATCTCTAAAAACTTGTTTCTGACTGCTGGGAGCTAAAATATGAGAAATCCACTTTCAAAGCCTACATATGGGACTCATTTTCCATGGGTTCTAAATCATTCCACCTACAAAAATCTAGAAAATTAGAGGAATATTTTGTGGAGTTAGATCATCACTTTTGTCTTGTACAGGTCTCTGCTCCTAAAACTGCCAAATTAGGACCTAAAAATGACTTTTTATTGATGATTTGACTTGAATGATGAAGAGAAGGTTGAGATGAATTTGAAATGAAATCTTCAATGATTCTCAAGCTTCCAAAGGACCTAAATCTGCATACAAACAAAACAAAAGAGAGATATGTTTAATTTTAGGGCATGGGGGTTTGCCTTGGTCAAACCTCATTTAGGTAATTAAACTAAAGTGATGAAATAAATTAATGAAACATGAAAAAATGGAGATGATTAGCTTGAAATGATGATTGATCTTGTAATTCTGCAGCAATACATGTAGAATCAACCCTTGAATGATTTAGAAAGCTAACTTGAAGTCTTCTAATGAAGAAACCCTAAATTGCTTGACTTGAAATGAAATATCGGTGAATGAATATTGATAAGAGATGTGTGAATAAGATAATATATGTTGTTAGATGAAAATAAGGATAAAAATACTTATTTATAGTCAATTGTGCCTTAGTACCCGATTATACCTCATCACAGGCTAACATGTAGTGAAAATAAACTTTAAATTTCACTTTTTCTTGCCCAAGGGTCAAAATGGGGGCCAGATAGGACTCATTTGTCACACATGGCAAATGGGTCCCACCTGGATGGGACTCATTTTCCATGCATGTTGAATGGGTCCCATAGGGGCCATTTCGACACCTAAGAAGCCAAGGAATCAAGAAATAAGGTTTAAATTTCCATCTTGTCAGGTATTTGATCAATTAAAGCCTCAGGATGCACAATATGGGTTGATAGAGGACTATTAATGATAATGTAAATGTTGAATAGGGCTTGGGACACATAATCAATGTGAAAGTGTGATTAAATACACTTTACAACACTAAAATGAGGTCCACATAGCCTAGAAGGGCACAAAAACCAATGTGAATGTGTAAATCACACTACAACACTACTTTGTCATTAAGTTTACATTAAGAACCTTCTAGATTGATGTAATAATGTTATTAAACACATTTTATAATGTTGAATTAGGGAGAAATAAGTAAATTAAGTCTAGAAAAGCATGAAAGTCCTTTGCAAGACATCATTAGAAGCATGTTGTCTAATTTACAAGGGTCCAAGACCTAGTGTGGATGCATAAAATACCTCACAACACTAGATTAGGGCCTCATTAGGTCTGTTTAATCCCATGTCAAGCAAAGGGTCCATTTTTCTATGACACAATACATCTATCTAAAATACGTCAAGAGATATTAGTCTCGAGGCATCTATCTATTCTCAATAATAATTTAAAATAGGCACCTTGAGACTGATATCTCTCGATATATTTTAGATAGGTGTATATAAGATATCTAGTCTAGTAATTTAGTGTTCAACACATAAGTATAATAAAATTCATATTTTCTTTGATTAATAATATTTAAAACTACATGATATGGTTATTTATTGCAAAATAATAGAAAAACAAGATAGTTGTATTATTTAAAAGAATCTTATGTTGGCACCATAAAGCTAGAACATAAGCATGCATTATATCTATATTTAGATATACTTTTATTATTTTCTACTAAATTAGAAATAAACAAACTTATCTTGAAAAAATAACAAAATAGATATAAAGAGGGATATGTAATGTGTGGAAGAAAAGGTTATAAACCAAGAGAACCAACTTCAATAAAGATTTTGAATAAATGAGTATGCTCAATTTTTCGCATTATGAAAAAATATCAATTAAGACCAAACAATTACATCCTATAATTTGAACTATGCAAATAATGTTTTGACACTTAACATTCTATTTAATTTTGGTTAAGTCTATTCATAAATAAAATAAAAATATATATTTTTCCTATCATGTTTTTACTTTTAAGTTATCCATCATGATCTCACTAACATAGTGGAAAATTACTTATATGTGTGATCATGATCATGTTTCTATTCTAAATTATAACGTAGTGGGCACACTTTTCTTCCCACATTTTCTTCCTTTTAAGGGTAGTTTAAGGGCGGAATCTCGTGTCTCAGCAATCTGGTGTTCATTCATAACTTTATCTTCTGCTAATTCTGAAATTCCATATTTTTCTAATAAGCTTAGATTTTGTGTGTTACATCAAATCACATCTCAATAGTCCACACGGGACTAAAGTCTCTAGCATGATTAATGTAGACATTTTTTTTTTAAATAGAAAAAATTAAAATTCATTTATAAATCAATTGCTAAATTTTAATAGTAGTAGCAAAGGGGGGAAGTGGAGCATCTCAATAATCTAACTTATCCCATACATCAACAGGGTCTAGAGTTTCCATGAGAGCGTCGCACCCCTCATCTTATTTCTCTTTATCTTGATCATCATGAACTGGAGAGATGGCCAAAGCCAACCAAGGAAACTTATTGGAGTCAAACCAACTAGAAGCACCAATAGAGGGCCACCTAGGAGCTCCACCCATAGGAGGTGGAGAGGCACAATGCTACCTAATAGGGCATGATGCACTTCTAGTGTCCATGATCTCCCTTTCTAGTTAGAGGAGAAGCCTACGAGCAAGTAACATGGGTACCATGAGCAAAAAGACTTGGACCCCTCTAGTGCCCATGAGGAGGACAAATTAGAAGTTATAATTTATTTCTTAGTATTAAAATATTTATCTATTTTAAAGTGAATATACAAATTTTGAGCCGAAATTATTTATTAAAAATTTGATTTGCTAAGATATTTTACGTCTTATTTTGATTGGTTGTAAACTTTCACCTATTATTGTAAGTTGAGAAATTAAAGTGATTAATATGATAATGCTTCATCATTGAGAACATTTTTTTTACCATTTTTGTGAGTTACATGGCCAACAACATGTATTGGACTCTCTTGATTTTAGGTTTTATATGAAGTTCTCTTAGAAAATGCCAATGTAGAGATAAGAAAGCTAGATGTTCAAGAGAAACCTATGTACACAATTTCCACCTCCTCAATTTCTTGATTGTTTACTTTGTTCTTATTATCCTCATTTGTTAATTTTACATGTAGCTACTTTTTAAGCACAAGAATTGATGAAGATTAGAAAAATGATTCTTATCCTATTTCTTTTGTTCACAATTACTCTCATTGTCATTTAGTTTTTCTTTATAATAAAAAAACTCTAATGTTTGTTTCATGTCTTTATAAATTTTCTCCCCCGTAACTTTCTTTGTTTGTCACAACTACAACTTTTTTTCTCTCTATAGAATCTAAGATCCTCTTTTTTCCCAACTTAATAATTACTAATTTACTTAACCTAATCAAAAGTCTATAATTTTAATTATTTTTAAACCCTAGATTGTGCATAAACAAAAGTAGTTGTAACCTGACAATGATTAAACCACCTAGTCACTCAATCCCTATGCTTTACCTAACCATGATTAAACCCCTTGGCTCCTTGCTTCCTTTTTCTAATTAATGCCAATAATTCCCTATGCCCTCACACTAATTGAAACTAGTTTACTACATGAGATGCTCAACCTTATTCTAACTACCCACTGACAAGCTGACGCCATCCTACCCATAATTTTAGTTAAGTCATGTCGTAGGTCCCCTCAAATCTTAGTTAAGTGGCATGGATATTCAGTTTTTAGATTTAAAAGATAAACTTGTTCCATTAGATTTTGGATTTTTCTATGCATCTAGTTTTAGAAAATTGCTTTTCCAAATTATAATATTTATTATTTTGGATTTGTGATTAATGGTTTAAGAGAGAACAAAAGTGGAATTTCATGTAATAGTTTTTACAAATTAATTCAAAGAAAAATATTTGTAAAAGAAATAACTACCCAAAAATTAATAATAATTTAAAATTATATCAAGCACACCTAACCTTTTCCTATAAAAGAACATAGCTTTTAGCATACGTTTTACCTCTTTAATATGATAATTCACTCTTAATTTTATATTATTTATTTCTTTTTATTTAAATCCTTGTTTATATTTTGATAAATTTTAGAATACATGGTACTATCCTCTTGTTATTATGGTTATTTTGTAGGATTCCATGTTTTTTTATGACATAACAAAAATTTCTATGTGTGCTAGAAAAAATTAGGATACTTGATGGACCTTAACATGGTCATAGTAGTATCCAAGTTTAAGTAATTACTCTATTTGCATGCTATTCCTCTTGTCATTGATCCTTATATTGACATCTATTCCTCAATCTCCAATTTGAGTTCATTTATTTTGATTAAGCACAAATCCATTTTCCCTTTGTATATGACCCAACAACAATTTCTAAATGGAATACTCTAATTTAATTTGCACATCATAAGTGTTTAAGGTAAAATAACTAAATAACCTATAATGGAATTTTGGTTATTAATTCATTGTTGATGCAGATGAAGACCAAGACCCCAAATCGAAGTGTTGATCTTTGCATCCACCACTCAAATCCTTAATCTATTCGACTAAAAAAATATACTCCAGAAAAATATATGAACTCAAAAAGAGGTGAAATTCAATTTATTTAAACTTATGCAAATGTGCACAAAAATCTCTTGACATACCATATTTTAGAAATATTTTGAACATGCAAACAACTTCCATTTATTCTTAAAAATTTTACAACAAAAGATCCCACCTTCATCTACAGGAATACAAGTGAGTCAAAGTTTTCCTGCCAATAATACACATGTTAATTTTCAAGACAAAATATCAATAAGAATCTATTTCTAAACACTGGGTGCTTCAACCCCTTCCTGTAACTCCTTTTCAAATTTTATCTTTTTGCAAATTCCCTTCTTCTACAGTTGGGTGTAGCTTTTTCCTAGCATCATGGCTACATTACTAACCTCTTTTCCTTTTTGGGTGTTGGCAACCTCTCCTCATTCAATTCTACCAAGCAAAATTAGTTGATTCTTTTTCAACTTTTCCCTTCACTGTCTCACTCCACCGCCTCCTTCACCAGGCACCCATATTCCTCGACTCCCTATTCAAGGCTAAATTTTAAATTTCTAGAGGAATTACAACATGCCAAGAATGACATCCTCTGCTTGGGTGTGGACTTTATGTAACTCCCAAGATTCAATAAAATGACAATTTTTTCGTACCTCCATCTCCAATTTGAATTAAGTTTAAATTCAATTTAATTGAATCCAATTTTGAGGAATTGAGAAGAAAATGAAATTAAAATAAAATCATCCCTAGAAAACACAACCAAAGAAAAAATCAAATGAAAAACAAATTTTTTTTTTTGGTGTGCAAGATTACTTGTGCACTTTAATGCTCCTACATCAAACAACTTGTGTAAAAGAATTTTTTTCATGAATGAATCTCATGAACATTTGAAAACTATATTTTTTTTTAGATACACCATTCTTTTATTTTTTGAATTTCTTCATGTTACCCTGAACCTTCATGTCTCTCTCTTCTTTCATCCTTCCTCTCTTTCTCCCTCTCTTCAAATTTACCTCACTATACCTTAACTCATCCTCCCACTCTATCTTATCATCTTCATTACCTGCATGTGAATTGGCTCTAACAAATTCATGGAAATCAATGAATTTTAAGAGTTAAACATTATTCTGACCTATTTCTCCTTCTTCCTCTACTTCCTATAGGTGATCAAAATGAATAAGATCTCGTTGCAATTTAGCTTGTAATTTTTTTTCTGTACCTAACCACTCCTCCTTCTCCACATTCTTCTTTGATTTCATTTAAATAATAATTGGCTTCAACATCATCATTAATAGATTTAGAAAAATTGTCAATTAGCTCACTAATCCCCTCTTTATATGATGTTATAACATTATTTTCAAGATCCTCATATCCTTCCACTTTAACTAAGTCATTTGTATGAAAATAAACATCAAAAAATTTAGAAAACTCAATCTTTACCTCTTCATTTTCTATTGTAGATTTCACTCCACTTTCTATCAATGCTAACCATCCATTTTCAACTTCTAAAACTTTCATTCTAGTATGTCATCTCCTTCATTATTCTCTGTTGCCCCTTCACCCCTTTCACTTGAGAATTTTCCATGCATTTTTCTTCACATTGTTGTCTCAAATTTTGAAATTTTTCCACATCCTCATTAAGGCCAAACTTTGTTGCAACTTGACTATTCTCTATATCTACAACTTCACCTTCTTCTTCTACAACAATACTATCCTATATATTTTCTTGCTACTCTACTGCTGCACTAAATTTTCCTTCACAAATTATTTCTTCCATATCCTTAATTATTTTATCTTCCACCTTTTATTTATCCTCTCTAGTTTCTACAATCAAGAAACCATTTGATAAAACCAAGTTTTCAAAATTACCACAACCCACTATGATTTTTTCTCCTCTTTCTTTCTACATTATTTCTCTTCGCTTCTCTTGTTTTCTTGCTTTCTTTTTGCCACAACTATTTGGGATGCTCCCATATGTTCTCATTTCAATAACCTTCCTATCATAGGATTGTAGCAATGCATATTTTTTTCTTTCTTATTGCTGCCCTCTTTACCCATTCTCTCTATTTCATAAGATATTTCTAGCTCTTCTCCATCTTGATAGCATTCTACCTTCTCTTCAATTTTTTCAACTTTACACTTTTCATTATCCATCATACTCTTTTCACAAAATCTTTGTTCACTCTTTATTTCCTCTTCAAGTTATCTTCTCTACTCAATCTCTATCATGTCCAATCTAGCCTCGATTTTTTTAATTATCCAATAAGCCATTTTGTAAACATCTTTTCTTTCCACTCTTCCATAGGTAAAATCCTCACAAGCCTTCTCATGACCCATATTTTCCTCTTCTTCAAAGATATATTTAGAGACTCACAAGCCCCTCTGCAGTTACAAGTACTCCTTGCAACATACTCACAATTTCATTCAAAGCTTTTATGCCTCCTCTACGCTCTGCAATCACAAGTCTTCCCTGCAAAAAAATTCTTTAGAAATTAAGCCCTTTGTAGTTACAAGCCTCCTCTCACCTACAACAAACTCTTCTAGAACCCAATTCCTCTGTGGTTTTAGAATCCTCTTCTACAAAAAACTCTCTCTAGGGTTTTCTTGAGACACCTTCAAGCTTCCTCTCATTAACCTATTTCATAAAAGCATCTCTAATCTCTTGTAGCAAGATTTCCTCTTCACAATTCTTTGAAAATTTCCACCTCCTCAATCCAATGATCGTCATGCTATAATACCATTTGATGTAGATGAATACCAAGACCCTGAATCGAAGTGTTGATTTTTGTAGCCACCACTCAAATCCTTAATCTATTCAACTTAAAAACACACTTAAAAAAATATATGAACTCAAAAAGTGGTGAAATTTAATTTATTTAAACTTACGCAAATGTGCACAAAAATCTCTTGACAAACAAAATTTTAGAAATTATTTTGAACATCCAAACAACTTCCATTTATTCTGATTTTTTTTACAACAGAAGATCCCACCTTCATCTACAAAAATACAAGTGAGTCAAAATTTTCCTACCAACAATATCATGCTAATTTTCAAGCCAAAATCTCAAAAATAATATACCTCTGAACACCGGGTGCTTTGACCCCTTCTTGCCACTCTTTTTCAATTTTTGTCTTTTTGCAAATTCCCTTCTTCTACAACTAGGTGTAGCTTTTTCCTTGCCATATGGCTACATTACTAACCTTTTTTCCTTCTTGGGCATTGGAAACCTCTCCTCATTCAATTTTTCCTAGAAAAATTAGTTGATTTTTTTCTAATTTTTCCCTTCACTATCTCACTCCACTACCTCCTTCACTACGTGCCTATATTCCTCCATTCACCATTCAAGGCTAAATTTTAAATATAAGGAGTTAAAACATGCCAAGAATGTCCTCCTCTTGCCTATGCGTGGAACTTTATGTAACTCCCAAAATTCAATAAAATTACAATTTTCCAACACCTCCATCTCTAATTTGAATTGCATTCAAATTTAATTTAATTCTCCAATTTCAAGGAGTTGAGAGGAAAATTAAACTAAAAGAAAATCATGCCTACAAAACACAACCAAAGAAAAAATCAAAGGAAAAATAAAGATTTTTTTTTTGGTGTGTAGGATTTCCTGTGTATCTGGATGGTTCAATGTGGTTGGTTGATTAAGGTGTACTTATCTTGATAAATTTCTTGTTTTTCTTCTTGAATGGTTGATAGTTGTTGTGAAGTATGGATTCATATTTCAAAATGGGTTGATGAAAATGTCTCTTCATACTAACTAACCAAATTCTAATAATCTTGAAGGGCCATACACAAGTGTATAAATGATGGATATTTCATCAACAATATTTTATCCCTTATACTAGGTTGAAAATTTTCAATGAATACTCTTTGAACATCCACATCAGGGAGAGTAAGATTGATTTATGAATAAAGAAGCTAATAGCGCCCTATAAAGTCTGTTACCTTTTCATTTTTACATTTTTTTACATCTCACTAAATTAGTTAATGTAATTTTAGGTCCAATGTTTACTTGGAAATGTTGGAGGAATGCATCAACAAGTTCATTGAAAGAGTGGATTGAGTTATTCAGCAATGAACAAAACCATTCTAAAGCCATGTTTTTCAATGACCTAGGAAAGAGTTTAGCTAGGAGCTTATGTTCAAAATTGAAGTCACTACACAAGGCAGTATATGTCGATATTTGATTGCTAGGGTCTCCTTTACCATTGTACTTTTCAAACTGAGGTATCTCATTTATTTTGTGGAAGTAGGCATTTTTAAAATTTCAAGTGACAAAGGGATTCATTTGACATATTGCAATGGTTGTCCGTTTTGGATTTGGTTCAATGTGGAGATTTGTTATTGAATTGAGGTTATGTTTTGTAAAATTAGGCTAACGATCAAATCATTGCTTGACATGTTTTGGGAATGTGGTGAATATGGTGGGATTGTGTATATATTTGGTGGACTACTATGTTGCAAATTTATGAGAGAGGATGAAATTTCAGGTGTAACATGTGAGGACCCAAAACCATAAGGATTTATAGTGGAAAGGCCTAAGGTTGGAGTTATGCCAATACTTTGTTGTATTGTTGAAGCAATAGTTGGATTTGTGTATGTACGAATAGAAGTTATAGTTGTGGGTAGGGAGACTTGACTTTGAGTGCATCCTAAAGCTTGAGTGCAACTAGCTATCATAGGTATTTTATGATCAACTATATGGGATAGGCTATGCAAAACCTATAATCCTAGAGAATCATTAATCAATTTCCTCAAGTTATCCACTATAGGAACCATTAGGCCAGCTAGAGATTCAATGGTCAAATAGTCTTCAAATCCCTCTATATCTTTTTCTAATTGTTTTAGTTTATCTTTGGGAACATGTGCAACAATAGTCTTGACATTTATAAAAATGGTTGAATGTAAAGTTTTCATTGGTATGGTGGAATTAGGGATATCTAGTCAAAAATAGGTTGAGTATTGACAACACTTTGCATGAAAGAGTTAGAAGACTCAAGATCCACAATGGATTTAACAATAGTGTGTGATGCCATAAGTCTACAACTACATCTCACTAAAGTATTGGCAATAGGACACCAAGTTGTGAAGCTCATGCAAGATGTAAAACACTAAGTGTACCTAAGATGAACACTAATAGTCAAATAATCATAGTAGAATAAGCAAAAAAAAAAATTTAGACAACAAAATTAGATAGAGAATATAGAAACAAAAATGTGAGTAAATTTTGTTTCAGCCAAAAGTAGCAAGAAAGGTCTACCTAAGGGCACCTATGTCCTGGACACGGTTTTAGGAAATTCAAAATTTCACTGTGTGTAATATTGCTTAAGATTTCTAGGTCTACTCACAAATAGGTTTGAAAGTGAATGGTTTTCCAAAAACATAGTCAATTTATGCCAATGCAAGTGTATAAAAATGTTGAACAATAAATGAAAATTTTGAATGCAATTTTATGATCTAATATGCAAAATTTAACTGCTTCTAAGATGCCTAAATCTGAAAATGATGATGTTGATGCAATTTTGAAATAAAACAATATAATTTTTGTCACTTTTTGAGATATATGAAAGATCCCTAAATGAATATAATTAATTATTCCAAATCCACAATCAACAAGTAGAAATAGACTAAAGACACAAACACAGAGATCTAGGAAAAATTTGATTGAGCCAAGAGTAGCAGGACAGAGGTGCCCAAGGGCATCTATGTCCATGATAGGGTTTCTAAAAACTAAAAGTTTGAATGTTTATTATATTATCTAAGGGTTCCTTTTTTTTTGTGCAAACAGGTCTACAATTGAGTATTTTTCTAAAATTTGTTCAATTTAAGACAATGTAACTCAAATGTAAATGTGTAACAATTCTTGAACAAAAAATGACAATAATGAATGCAATTTTGAATGTAGATTTAACCTAAATGACTAAAATTAATCCTAAAGCAACCTATGATGCAATATGGTATGCAATTTTTTGAATTTTTTATGCCTTTTATGAATGAGAAATAAAAACCCTAAATGAGAAATGTGAAACAATGCAATGCAAAACTTAGATCTAGGGTGAAATTTTCATAAAGTATATAATGTTAATAGATCAGTTTTACCAAAATAAAATGGTGAAATGGGGGAAAGCCCTAAATACAATAGAACTCTAAGACCAAGGCTCCCTTTTTCTAGGATTTCATTAAGATAAAAATCAACAAGGTGATTAAATTGACTTTCAACCCTGTAGGTGGTTCAATCAGACTTGAATCTGCATCTTTATGGGGGTTGGATATGAATTGGAACTGATTTTCCTTGAATAACCTAATTAGACTATGTGACCTAATATGAAAATGCAAGATATCGACAATCAAGAAATGATAACAAATTTTTTGAAGAAAATATGAGAAGGGCAAAGCTTTGTGCACCTATCTTGAAAATTCAAAAATGATCTGAATAGGAGGATAGTGTCACCCAAGGGTGACTATGTCCTTGTAGAGATATTCTGGATCTATTTTCATAGTCCTTTGTTGTCGTATATGTATAGTAGAAAAAAGTACCCTTTCCTTGACATGGGATTAATTCATAATAGTTGGGTTTAATGAGGCCCTAATCTAGTGTTGTGAGGCATTTTGTGTGTCCACACTAGGTCTTGGAACCTTGCAAATCAAATAACATGTTTTTATTAATGTCTTGTAAAGGTGTTGTGAAGTCTTGTAATAAGCTTTCATGCTTTTCTAGACTTAATTAACCTATTCAACATTTACATCACCACTAATAGGTCCTATTGTACCCATATTGTGCATCCTGAGGCTTTAATTGATCAAACACCTGACAAGATAGCATTTTAAACCTTATTTCCTATCTCCTAAGCTTCATAGGTGTCAGAATGGCCCTTGTGGGACCCATTCGCCATGCTTGGAAAATGAGTCCCATCCAGGTGGGACCCATTTCCCATGCTTGGTGAATGAGTCCTATCTGGCCCCATTTTGACCCTTGAGTGGGAAAAAGTGAAATTTAAAAATTATTTTCACTACATGTCAGTTGGTGATGTAGTATGAACAGATACTAAGGAAAAAATTTCTATAAATAA
Organism: Sequoia sempervirens; assembly: GCA_007258455.2. NCBI lineage: Eukaryota > Viridiplantae > Streptophyta > Pinopsida > Cupressales > Cupressaceae > Sequoia > Sequoia sempervirens. The sequence goes on from VDFB02281492.1 coordinate 459,917,063, forward strand.
ACATTTTTACCCTCATTCTTACATCTTTTCATCCATTATCTCATACACACATCTTTTATCATTATTCATTCATCAATCTTTCACTCCAAGTCAAGCAAGATCTTCAAGTTAGCATTCTAAAGCATTCAAGGGTTGGTTTTTCATGTTATGTTGTAGACATCCAAGATCAATCATCATTTACAAGGTAATAACTTCCATTTTGCATGCCTCATTTACCTATTTCATCAATTTGGTTTAATTACCTAAACGGGGTTTGACCAAGGCAAACCCCCATGCCTTAACAATCAACAATTTATCTTTTTGTGTTGTTTGTATGCAGATTTAGATCCTTTGGAAGCTTTAGGATCATTGAAGATTTCATTTCAAATTCATCCAAGTCATCATCCTGTCATTCAAGTCAAATTATCAAGGAAGAGTCATTTTTAGACCCAGATCTAAGAGTTTCAAAAGTAGAAACTTGTAGGAGGCAGAAATATAGATCTAACTCCATAGAATTTCCTCTAATTTTCCAAATTTTTGTAGGTGGACTGATTTTCCACCCTTGGTGAATGAGTCCCACCTGTAGGCCTAAAAATTGATTGTTTTATATTTCAACTCCCGACAGTCCGAAACAGGTTTCCAAAACATTTCACCAGCAACATGACTGATTCACCATGCTTGGAAAATGAGTCCCAGTGGCCATTTAAAGAAATTTCAAAGACAATTTAGAACCTCCCAGTGACATCATTCTACCTCCAGGTGCACTCATTTTCCATCCATTTCTTTCTATTCTGCATATTTCCTTCTATCTATTCATATTTCATAGTTTCTACATATCACACTATTTTCTTAAGCAAGGCATAAATCTTAGTTTTTCATTCATTTTAGATCATCTTAATTAGTCATTTTCATTTGGTTTAGTTAATATACATCATATCACATCACAGTTTTCCTTATTTGAATGAACATCCAGCATTTTAGGATCTAAATCTCTCTCTTTCTAGGTGAAAAACTTAGGAAGAGAGCAAGCATTTCGGGTCCTAAAATCTATGTTTCATTTTGGTGAACCCTCTTTTTAGAAAAAAAAATTGTCTGATTTTGGAGTCCTTAATTTTACATCTAGCCTACATTGATCTTGCATTAGGTTTGCATGAATTCATTTGCATGTTAGATTTAACATTTTACATTCATTAAAAAGTGCATTTAGGTTGAATTTGCAGTGTCTAAATTCATTTAGATTCATTGAAATTCTACATTTTTCATTTAGGTCTGTGTATTGGCTCTCAGAATTCCTAAAAATCAGTCACATATTTCTGAAAATTTTGAAAAAATTCCATACTAGGACTCATTCGTCACCCTGGGTGAATCAATCCCTTTTGACCCCTGAAACAACAGTGTCCAAAATTTAGAACTTTGTTTTTTAGCTTCTAATTGGTGCCTTAACCTCCATATATTAGCCAGTTACCTTTCTATAGCATGCATTTTGTTAAATTTAGCTTTAATTATCTCATTTCATTCATTGCTTTCATTTCACTTTCTTGCACTCACCACATTTCATTTGCTAAACTGAAAATTGCATCGCACAATATTTTCTTTCATTGTGTTCTCTTGATTTAATTAAACATGGATTTCACAAGAATAATACTCCCTTTTATGAGTTTCCTTTTGAGTACCATAATAGGAAATTTAAGAAACAATCCATTAATGCAATTCTTAATCTCACATTACCCATTGGTGAGAATGGTAATGTTGACAATCATAACACACATACTTGTTCTTCTTCCAATACCTCTCCTCTTTGTGATGAAGGTATTTGGATGCAAGAAGTCACAAGCCTTAAAAGTCTTGATTGTCCATTTCCTTATTCCCCTTTGGATAATCTTACACAACACAAGCATGACATTATAGACACATTTCTCAACATCACCTTACTAAATCTTCATAGTCCTGATAATCAATCTTGTTCATCTCCTAATATCCCTCCTCCATATAAAGAGGAAAGATTGGAATCAGAAGATATTTCTATCCTTAATCATGACACTCTTGATCTTCCCTTTCCTAATGTCCCTATCCTATGGGAATATTTATTTGAAAACCATAGTGATACTTCTCTTGATACCTCCACCTGTGATGAAGCTACTTTAATATTGGATAAACATATTATAAGCTCTCCTCGTAGGGTAGCTAATATGGAACAAGAGAATGAAACCTTAATGACAATGGATATTCAATTACCATCCTCTCCTCATACTCTCATCATTAATCCTTCCCCTATTAGTGATGATGTTACTTTAGAAGACTCAAGTCCTCTTTGTCAAGCACATATAACTTGTAGTTCTCCTCAAAACTCTTCTCCTAGGGAGAATATCATGGCATTGGATTATGAAAGACATGTGGTTCTTGATTGTCCTTTTATAGAAATATGCAACAAAAAACCTACAGAGGATATGCAAGTGTCCATTCGATCCCCTTTGATCAATGAACCTCAAACATATCCCGTAGCGTATTCTCACAATCTATACCCACCTTCATTCAACCTCAATAATACCACCTCATCCTTTCAAGCCCCTAGTCTTGAACATTACAACATTCACACTGTCATCTCGCAACACTCTCATGATTTGAATTTGTTAGATTATGTTTCCTTATATAATGGAGAAGACAGAATCTCGCAATCTTTAGAGTCTTGTGTAGGTATGACATCTACGCAAGATACATTTTTGACCCCAATTACACAACCATTTTCTCCTCCTAATCAAGAGGATATCTTGTCAAGACTTCTGCATGATAATTTGATCACACTCCCTCCTCAAACTAGAATGAAATGTTATTCCAAGACTTCATTTTGTGCATATCATCAAATCCATAGTCATTCCACTAATGAATGTAAGGCTTTGAGTCGTAAAATACAACATTTTCAAGAATTTGGTATGCTTTCCTATGGGGGCATCTAATTTCTTTAATTTCTCTTACTTTTCACTCAAGCATAGATTTCATCAATCCTTTCAGCTCACCTTTGTCCAACACTTAGTGGTGGCAAGAGGTTTTGTAGCCTTGTTCTCCTATGTCATTTGTCATTGCCTTCTTTGGCTAGTCATTAACCTTTCATGAAAATTTAAAAGCAAGCTTGATATGTGAACGACATGTCTTAAGGTTGGCTCGCATTTGACATACTTCTCTCTCTCATGATGTAGCTTTTTCAGAAACATATGACTTGGCATAGGGATTTTTGGATAAGCTCTCGTTTCTTCTTTCTTCTCTTTGTCTACTTTAAAGAAATTGATCGCAATACAGGTGCTCGCAACTACTTTAAAGTGGGGGAATACATCACCACTCACATTTCATTATGTGATTTTCCTTTCTTGTGACATGCTCTCTTGGAAACATTAGGTACACTGTTGTTCGGGATGAGACCTTGCACTTGTCCTCTCTTGGAAACAAGATGAGACCTTTTGCATTTTTTCCTCTCTTGGCAACATTGGGCATAATGTTCTGAATGATCCCACAATAGTGGTTTACAATTTTTGGCCAAATTAGACACTGAAATTATTATTTTTAACTAAATCTTCACATTTGGGCACCTATAGCGGCTAAACCGTGAGGAATTTGAAGATGATGCAAACTAGAGTCTTGTCACATTTTGTCTATAGATTCTAAAAATATTTTTGTCAAATTTTTTGGAATCAGATTGCACTTCTTTTTCCATCTCCCTCAAAACTAGTTTCTTTCAAAAAACAACATTTTTAAAAAGTGACACACACCGTATAAGGCATAACATTTTTCCATGAAGGATAAATTCTAATTCTTTCGAATTTAGATTTGTAACTCCGATATCTAGTGCTTCCACTTAATTAGATAGTTTTTTATTGAATATTTTTTCTTTAATCAAGTTTCGAAGTCAAACCAATTACAATGCAGACATAGCGCGACTGTATAATGTGTAACTTTTTTTGTATATATCAAAATTCATTTTTATTTTATTTTTTGGATCAAGGACTTCAATATCTGGTGCACTCATATTTTTCAAAAAAAAAATTGATAATCTACTATTTTTCCACATGTGCAGAACAAAGACCTTCATTTCCAGTGAAGAACCTATGTTTAATAAAACTAAAAAAACAAATACATAATAAAATCAAGACATATAAAAATTATATTCATTGGATAGCTCGTTTCAAGGACTATCTGATTCCAGAAGGGCTTCTGAAGACTTCTCCATTTTCATCCTCAACCCGAGATCCAAAGCATAAAAAAATAGACATTTTTTGTGTCTCAGGAGGGGGATGAGGGGACAGGGGGGTTCGAATGAACCCCTAGGGGTTCGAGCAAACCCCTAGAGGTTCACTCGAACCATGGTTCACGGAACTCTTCAAGGGGGTTTGCTCAACCCCCTTTGCTATGCATTTTTTTTCTTTTTTGGTGGCCAAAATTTATAGGGTTTGCTCGAACAATGGTTCGAGTGAACCCCTAATGCGTTTGGTCGAACCAGTAGGTTCATACGAACCCCCAAAATCACTTTTTTTGCTTTGGGGTTTTTTTTTGTGAGTTTTCCTTCCTCGTTTGAATTGTAAAACCACTATTGTGGCTTCACCCTTCCCTAAGAAGAGACATAGCATGAATTTAAGCAAAATCCCTTTGAACATCTTTTTACATTATGACATTTTTACATTTCTTTTACATTATTTTACATTTTACATTTTTGCCACCTTGCATAACACAACTTTCATGACTGTGATACTTTTTTCTTTTTATTCATTGGAATTTTTCTTTGTGGTGCCTTGTTAAAGTTATCGAATGGGTATAGCTTTAGCATAGTTGAGCGGGAAGCCCAACTAGTGACATGACTTTTCCCCATAGCTAATTTTCTATTCATTTGTGAGTACATGCCAACTAGCATATTTTACTCTTTTCCTCTTTTTATGTTTTGGGCCTTCTCACCTCATGGACAACCTGAAGTTCTGTGGCCCCAGAGTGAGTACATCTTTTCTATCTTATTCCTCTTTCTTCCTTGCCTTTGTATGATCTTGTATCTTAGGGGCTTGGCATACATGTGGATCTCTCTTGAATGTCTAATTTAGTGTGAGGAAGCAAGTTTCTCTCACTGAAGTGGGGGCTAAATGTAATATAGAAAAAATTACCCTTCGCTTGACATGGGATTAATTCATAATAATTGGATTTAATGAGGCCCTAATCTAGTGTTGTGAGGCATTTTATGTGTCCACACTAGGTCTTGGACCCTTGCAAATCAAATAACATGTGTTTATTAAAGTCTTATAAAGGTGTTGTGAAGTCTTGTAATAGGATTTCACGCTTTTCTAGACTTAATTAGCCTATTCAAAATTTACATCACCACTAACAAGTCCTATTTTACAAATATTGTGCATCCCGAGGCTTTAATTGATCAAACACCAGACAAGATAGCATTTTAAACCTTATTTCCTATCTCCTAAGCTTCATAGGTGTGGGAATGGCCCATGTGGGACCCATTCACCATGCTTGGAAATTGAGTCCCATCTAGGTGGGACCCATCCTCCATGCTTGGTGAATGAGTCCTATATGGCCCCATTTTGACCCTTGAGTGGGAAAAAGTGAAATTTAAAGATTATTTTCACTACATGTCAGCCTGTGATGTAGTATGAATGGATACTAAGACATAGTTGTCTATAAATAAGCATTTTTACCCTCATTCCTACATGTTTTGATCCATTATCTCATACACATATCTCTTATCATTATTCATTCATCAATCTTTCACTCCAAGTCAAGCAAGATCTTCAAGTTAGCATTCTAAAGCATTCAAGGGCTAGTTTTTTATGATATGTTGCAGACATCCAAGATCAATCCTTATTTAAAAGGTAATCACTTCTATTTTACATGCCTCATTTACTTATTTCAACAATTTGGTTTAATTACCTAAACGGGGTTTGACCAAGGCAAACCCCCATGCCTTAACAATCAACAATTTCTCTTTTTGTGTTGTTTGTATGTAGATTTAGGTCCTTTGGAAGGTTGAGAATCAAAAATTTCAAATTCATCCAATTCATCTTCCTATCATTCAAGTCAAATTATCAAGGAAAAGTAATTTTCAGATCCGGATATGAGAGTTTCAGAAACAAAAACCTGTACGAGGCAGAAATATAGATCTAACTCCACAGAATCTTCCTCTGATTTTCTAGATTTTTGTAGGTGGAATGATTCACCACCCTTGGCAAATGAATCCCACCTGTAGGCCTGAAAATTATTTTTCATAGATTTCAACTCCCGACAGTCTGAAACAAGTTTCCAGAAGATTTCACGAACAGCAGGACTGATTTGCCATGCTTGGTGAATGAGTCCCAGTGGCCATTTACAAAAATTTCAAAGACATTTCAGAACCTCCCAGTAAAATCATTCTACCTCCAAGTGCACTCTCTTTCCATCCATTTCTTTCTATCTCTTCATATTTCATAGTTTTTGCATATCACACTATATTTTTAAACAAGGCATAAATCTTAGTTTTGCATTCATTTTAGATAATCTTAATTAGTAATTTGCATTTAGTTTAGTTAATATACATCATATCACATCACATTTTTCCTTATTTGAATGAACATCCAGCATTTTAGAATCTCTCTCTTTCTAGGTGAAAAACTTAGGAAGAGAGCAAGCATTTCGAGTCCTAAAATCTATGTTTCAGTATCTAAGATTCCTGATTCTTCCTGCAAATTTATTGAATCACTATCGGATAATTCCATAAGTGAGTTTTTGTGGCTTGACAAGGTGTAGGAATTTCAATGCAACAATGAAAAATGGATCTTCAATCTTCCTTCAATCTTCTCCAAACATGATATTTGTAAATTCAAAAGAGAAGAAATGTTGTGTCATTTAGGGGCTTTCCTTAGTCAAACCTCATGTTAGTGTTTCCACTTCGACAATGGAAATTTCAATGATAGGAAGGAATAATGAATCATCAAAGTGCTACAACACACCATCCTTCAATGGCTTCCTTGAAGGACTGAAGTCATGCACATCACCTCAAAGTCTTCCATCTTTTTTTAATTGCTTGAATTTATTAGAGACCTACAAAAGGGTAAGCCTTCACAAACAATGATAACATGAACACACATAAACTCACATAAGATTTGACATGATTCTAGGAGATCTTGAATTTTTGCAATAAAGCTCAGAAATGTTTCTCTTCACTAGCTCTTGACAATTATTTTCACCTCTTTTTTCTTGTTATCATTTGAAAATGATGTAATAACTAGGCATTTATAGGCATTTATTAAATTTCCCAAAAATTAGGTCTCAATAGATGACATTTTCCACTTGAATTGGAAATGATAAAATGGTCACATCGACATATTCAAAATTGGGACCAGGCAAAATAGGGGGATATTATCGCCATAGGGAAACACTATCATTGCCTTATTATTTTAGAAAATAAGGTGTCAAGGGAAAAGTATCAAATGAATGCATTTTTTTTATGCTTGCAATTTCTTGGTAATTGTTTAAAATAGGCCATGGAATGCATAATTTTGAAAATTAAGTGCTTAATCAGGTCTATTAAATAAAGGGGGAGAAAATCATAGTGTGAAATTGTCAAGGGTGACAATTTCTGATGCTACAGGAGGAAAGTAATAGAGATCCATATAATGGGATAAAAATTATAGTATTTTACTTAGGTCTCACCTATAAGGCTACCCACAATATGCATGTATGATATTAGTTTGAGAATCCTTGGATATTTAGTGGAGAATAACTCAATGTGATCCCACCAATCTAAGGGTTCCTATTGTGAAAATTGTGTAGAGAAGAGGATAGGTAGCAACATAGGCACCACCTTAGAGATAAAAATTACCTCACTAGTTTCATCATTTGATGATTGTAGGAGTGGAGAGGAGAGTGGTTCATATGAGGAGAAGGATGAGTATACTCATAGTGATGAGGTGGAGAAGATATTTGTATAGTGGAGAGATGGAAAGCATTAATTAAAGTTGGAGGCACCCAATCAAGATTCTCACATACATTAGGGTCCCATTCAATTGAATAATTCCATCACATAGTACACTAATGAGTATATGAGGGAAAGTGAACCCATCCAAAGAGGCAAGAGGTCCTCATAAGTAATTTTAGTTTTAGGTATTTACTTTAACAACTCTTAAGTATCTAACTTTTATTTTATTATGATTTTTAACATGTTTTTATTACTCTTGAAATGGTACTACCATTATCATTTAATTTTTCTTTAATTATGTAGGCACAAGAATGGCATGATATACTTCTCACTCCATTGATGGACACTTTCTCCACCATCATAGTGAGGGCATAAGAGTTCCTAGTGTATGCATGCTTTCATTTATCCTTTTGTGATCATAGAAATGTCTTTGCTCCCACCCATCATGCTAGTGAGGAGATCATATATGCTATGTTCCCATTTTTTACATTTTCTAGTTGAATGAAGTGAAATGAAGGAAAATGGTTGCTTTAAGGTTTAGGACATAGAACAACACATTTCACAATATTTCATTCAAGGAAAACCCTAGAGATCTCAATCTAAAGTATGCAAAGGAGAAAGAGATCTTGCAATAGGGTTGTCCTAGGATCTAATTATAAACTAAAGAGGGGTTCACCACCAAGCTAGGACTTGGAAAGACTGATGAAATGCAAGACCTAATGCTAAAACCTAATGCAATGCAATACTTCACTAAATGACCTAAAAATGCATGTAAAAAAGAATAGAAAGCTACGAGATGAAAGGTGTGCACCTAGAAACTTGTAGGAGCTTGAATGAACACTTGAAATGTTGAAAACTGAAATTAATGCATGTTGAGACTCATATGCTAGACTGGGTGATTTAGTCCCAGACTAGGGTTTTTGTGCCAAAACTAGAATCTGACAGTGTGTGATCTGAAACAATTGAAATCTAGAAAATATGCTATATTGGGACTCATATGCCACAAGTGGTGTATCAGTCCCACTCAACTTTTTCAAAGGGTTAAGGCCCGAATCTAGTCTCCAAACTCTGTTATTCCTTCCACACTTCATTTCCAGATCCAGAACCCTGATTTGCAACCTGGAGATGACTTTTAGTGAAGATGAAAACCTTTTTATGACTTGATGCATTTCTTCAACCTTGCAACCTAATCTTCAAAGGATCTTTAAGCTCCAAGACACCTAGATCTAAAATCACACATGTAGAGAGAGAAAAACTTGTTGATTTTTAGAGAATAGGGGTTTTCCTTGGTCAAACCCCATTTAGGTAATTAAACCAAATGATGAGATAATGAAATAAGGACATGAAACATGAAAAGTGGAACATGAAACATGAACAATGATACCTTGAATGATGTCTTGTAAACCAACAATCTAACATGAAGTGGCCATGAAGGATGTAGATCTTAATCTTAAAATAAGTGTAGAATAATGCTTAGTCTTGGATCTTGAATGCAACATCACAACACTAGCTCAAAAGCATGCTTGATGGTTGATAACCTTGACATGATGATGGGTCTTGAATTGTTGCAATACTTGATGACAAATTTTTCCCTTGAATGCTTTAAAGATTCTCTTGAATACTCTTGTGAAGTCTTGTAAACTCTTGAAGGCTCTTGTAAACTCAAGTTTTCTATAAGGAATGCTCTCTTGAAATTCTTAGGTGAAAATGAGTGAAATAACCTTGTATTTATACTTATTTATGTCGAATTTCCCAAAATTACAACACCACAAACTGACATCAGACCTAGTAGGATAAAATCCCAACAAGAATTTGAATTAAATTTGATTTTGGGCCACATGGGACTCATACGCCACAAGTGGTGTATGAGTCCCATTAGGCTTAACTATGGGACACATTTTTCAAAAATGCTTCTTGAATGATGTAAAATCCAGATCAGGGCCCAAAAACCTAGGTGGGACTCATACTCCCAAGGTGGGGTATGAGTCCCAAATCACTAAATTTGAGGCACACAACCTAAAAAAACCTCAATTATGATTGATTGTTGGTTTATGTTGGGATTATCCTCAGAAATATGCATTAATTAAGGCTTGTGGATGCAAAATAGGGCCAATTGAGGCATGGAGAAGCCCAATTATTTAAAACCCTAGATTGGTGTGAAAGTGTTTTACAAAACTTTACAACACTCTAAATAATGCATAATTAAGTTCATTTAGTTTACAAGGGTCCTAAACTTAATGTGAAGGTACAAATAAATACACTTTAAAACATTAAATTAAGGAAAAATTAGCTCTATTTAGCTTAAAAGGGCCCTAAATCCAATGTGAATCTAGAAAATACATTACAACACTAGATCAAGGTGGCATTAGGTCCATTTTAATGTTAATTATTCCCAAATTAAGTAAGAAATTGTACCATCTCTAAGAAGGGTGTACAATTTTTGTCATTACATTAAGTATGAATGATGGATATATAGATGTACAACATATAGAAAATAGACTTTAGTATTTATTAATTTCAAATATGTATGGATTCACTTTGCTACAATTTATTTTCTAGATGATATAGTAATTTCATGGTCATTATGTTTTCTCATTGTTGATTCTTGACTTAGTGGATTATGAGTTGATTGATATATAGCTTACTCACTAATGTTCTAAGATGCAAGAACTTAATGGAATCAAATGGAAATAGGGAAAATCAAAAGGATGGTTTGAGATAATTTTGCAAAGAGAAAATACTAATCCAATCTAAGTTGACCATTAGGCTAACACTAAACATCATCAAGTAATTAGTTTTATAAATAATTCCTATACTTAGATCAATAATGACCAAAATCTCAATTCTACGGTAAAAGAAAGTTTCCTTAGCAAGGATGGTCCACTTCAAGGTGAGTAGGGTTCTTGGATTTTTTTACCTAACATGAGTGTGCATTCATTTCTTATATATTCATTTTACTTTTAAATATCACCCTCATAGACTTTCTTTCATTTTTCAAATTTGACTTTAAAAGTGTTAGATCACTTAACCTAATCCCATATTACTAAGAAAAGTTGATGATTCAACACCAAGGAATAGGTAAGGTGGGTACGGGATTAGATGCAACTAATGGGTACCAAGTCACTTCTAAGACTTCCCATTACTAAGGAGAGTTGAGTAGAGTCACCTATTAGCTTTTAAATAGTACTATAAGATATGTTACCTAATGAAAATAAAACTAAGGAATTAGAGTGACTAAATGAAGACTAATTTAAAGTATTTGGATTATTAGGCATGTGTAATGAGATAATTGATATATTGGTAACATATGACTTTAACTAAGATGAGAATCATAAATGAGAAATCAACTACACACAAAAGGATGAGATGAATAGAATGTAGTTCATGTGGGATTTCCATTTTTTTAAACGTAGTATTTCTTGAAGTGAAGGTTATTGATAGTATTAGAATTAGGAAGATCTAGGAGATAAGAAACAAGCACATGAACAATGAAAAAAATTGTATTTAGTTGACTATTAACAATGAGCTCAAACCATCATTATAAAGGATGAGGATGAGAAAATTCATGCTACAAGAATAGGCAATCACATGACATGGATTAAGGAGAGGACTCCTCATCCTGCAGTGGTGCCGAGTTTCTCTCCTCTATGCAAGGGAGAGGTGTTGAGAGGGATTGGACACCTCTCAAGTCACCTAAATAACCTTGAAACCTCATGGGGAATGAGTCAAGGATCAACTCCAACACCTAACTAGGCTTAAGTTAGCCTAACTAGAGTAGAATACACTAACACCTCCCCTTAAGCATAGCTTATGTGGGTATAGAAGAAATGGGTCCCAGTTACTAGCCTGATGAGGTACCCATAAAAAACATGAAAGTTTCTCACAAACAGAGAAAAGGAGAAAACCTCATGGGAAAAAAACTCCTCTCCAAACGAGAAATAGAAAGAAAGTACAAACGAAATGTCTTAAGAGGCTCTCTCAAGAACATATGCAAATATACAATCAAATACCCCCCATAAGAGAGAGTGGAGACTCCAAAGGCCCCCCAGAATGACATAACCCCCCTATACGACACAAAGTCTCCCAAAAATCCTGAATGTCCATGTGTGCCTCTATTGGGAAGAAAAAGAATATCAAGACTGAATGTCACATTGTGAATCCTGTAGTAGGTTCCTCTGTAACAAATGATGTCTCTTCCTTTTGGAAGATTGAAACCTCTAGCTATCAAACTGTTGAATTCCCATTCAAGTGGAATGCATGAAGGAATCAAGATGAATGGCTTGGGATAATGCTCATGTTTCTCAAAGCTAATGTTAAATGGTGACTATCTCAGACAAGATTCAAGAACAATGACCACTAAAGTGTGAGGTTTTCTCAAATAAGAATCAAGATGTGTCAAGATAGGAGCATGGAGTGGAGAGAGAACAAGAGGATCCAAACCAATAGAAGATGCAACTCGATGTGAGCTATCATATGAGAGAAGACAAGTATCCTTAGTGTTGTCAGTGTGATCAAGAAGGAAAGACTCTACAAACAAATGATGAATTTCTAAAAGGGTGACATCTCGTTGATCAAGAGGACAAGAGTGAACCTGGAGAAGAGAATCTAAAGTAGCCTTCAAAGAAGCCAAAATCTCTTTTGAAATAGCAAGTGGAAGAGACTGAATAGTTTCCAATATAGGAGGTGTAGAAGGAGGAGAAACAGGAAAAGATGTCTTTGTGTCATCAAGACAATCAAGACTCTTCCAATAAGCAAGTTCCTCTTCAGTATCATCATCATACAAAGGATCATCCTCATCATCATGAGAAAGAATAATGTCTATAGTGGGATTATCTGGGAATGGAGGTTTAGTGGGATCTCCATATATTTCCCATAGAGTGGTCCAGAGAGTGTGAGGGCACTCAATGTGTGACACGGCCCATGTTGTGTGGTCCCCAACACTTAAACCTACAGTGGTGGCGAGTTGCACATGACATGGATTGAGGAGAGGACTCCTCATCCTATAGTGGTGGCGAGTTGCTCTCCTCTATGCAAGGGAGAGGTTTTGAAAGGGATTGGACACCTCTCAAGTCACCTCAACAACCTTGACACCTCGTGGGGAATGAGTCAAGGATCAACTCCAACACCTAACTAGACTTAAGTTAGCCTAACTATAGTAGAATATGCTAATAGATAATTTCACCAATCTCTCACCTTCCATAATACATCAGAAAAAAATAGCATTAACAATATCTTCTTTGATAATGTATGGGCCTTTCCAATCTATATATAATATTAATTCTTTAGGCCTAGCTCTTAGTTGTTGGGAGGCCTCACCAGTTTAATTTTTTCTACGAGATGATCTATTATAGCTGTTGGTGGTGTAAAGGGGCTAGGTGATGAAATGTAGTCTAATAGGGACCCTTTCATTGTATTTGTCAAGTCAAACTTGCATTTTCGTATGTACTCTTGATACCTTATAGATTGTAGGAATTCTCATAGTTCATGTGGGCTATTAGATTTTTCCCAGTTATCTGGGCTTTTCCATTCTCTTGCAAATCTAAATAAATAGAATGATTTTCATATTCTTCAAGTCAGTTTAGGATCGTGAAGTTTTTTGTTCTAAACATGATATTAATCATTCGCTTTCAATGAAATTACTCGACACTCACTTCACCTTTGTCTAGAAAATTTTGAATCATTTCAATCTAGAAGTGGGGTATTTCTCAATCATTGTTTTATCCATTGGAACTTTACATATCTCATTCTTCACTGATTTCAATGGAACATCAAGATCTTGTATGCACAAAAAAATGAGGTACAAAAAAAAGTGGTCAAAAGAGAATTTTTAAACGAAATAAGTGCATATCTCTTATGAGATTTTCAGATTCGCAAGCTAATTGAATCCTAGTTTATTTTGAGTAGTAACATCTTCAAATTTAAGAAACAAGAAAACTGAACACCAAAGAGCTGGAGGCAATTAATTAAGAAGCCAAGCGTATTCATTTATTTATTGCAGCAATTAATACCTACAAAGTGCTCAAATTTTTATTTAATGAAACCCAACACCAAAGCAACCTATACACACACTAATTTGCTGATACTAGAGTTTCATCGTCTCTGCAACTTTCTTCCAAGCAGGGCGAGAAGAGATGTCTTCCCACCATGTATTCACATGCATTCTCGACGTTATAACTTCTCCCTGTCCAGCTAGATTCGCAAGGGCGTGGATATATGATAGATGTTGAAGATCAGCCAAGCTGAAGAAAAACCCAGCTAAGTACTTGCTCTTTGAAAGCCTTTCTTCATAAATGTCCAGCACAATATTCAACTTTTTAAGGTTGCTGTCCACTACCACTTGGTCTGTCTTTCCTCCAAGCCTAGGAACGACCAGGATCTGAAACACTACTGCAGAGCAGGGAGCAGTGAATGACTGTGATTCCACATGAGACCATTGCTCTACCATGGCCTGCTCTCCTATAGTACTTCCCAACAGATTGGTGCCTTGTCCTTGGTACTTCTTTGCTAAATATTTGATAATGGCTCTCGACTCTGCCCAAAAGCAATTGCATGTCAGTTACATATTAGCGAAGTTCATGTTACTTTCACTCTTCATCAAGAAGGTAGAAATCTCTGAGTTATAATTTGATGATTATACAAGTTAAATGAAAAGAAACTCCAATGTGGACTTCTTAATCTGAATTCATAACCCAGCTAGGTCTCTGGGTTAATCCATGACCCAATAAACATCTTTGTGAGCAGTCTACATGAAATAGTTAAATCTAGCAGATTTGACTTTACCGAATAAGGTGATATCTCCATCTTGAATGACAGGAACTTGTCCAAATGGCTGCAACGCCATCAAAAGATCTGTTAAAATAGCATAGTAAAATCCAGTCGTAACATTCGTTTTCTAATATATTGAAGTGTCTAATTTTCAAAAAATCGTTTTATATTTTAAAAAATATAAAACAAGGGTACCCACAGAGCACACAACCACCATATTTACAATACATGTTATTAGTTTCTACATATACTACGGAAAACTCACCGTCAGCAATTCATCAATGGAAAACTTACCATCAACAATTCACCACAGGAAAATTCATTGCGTGAAAAATTAATTGATGAATTTTTGACGGTTAATTTTCCATGGTCATAAATTGCTGGTGACGGTGAATTTTCCCGCAGTGAATTGACAATGAATTTTCCATCGGTGAATTGCTGGCCGTGAATTTTCCTAGAACCGAACAATACATCGATTGACCACAGCTCTTTAAAAGATGTTATATACCAAATCTTTACTAAATAATTTGTGGGTAACAAATTATAAAAGATAATACCCATTAACAATATTCTCAGCGAGGATATCAGAGAAAAGAACCCACAAATCACATAAGAAAATACTTCTAATCTATTTATAGATCAGAGATAAGATTCAAGGGATAAATTAGAGAAGATATTACTGCATATCTGCTGTGAAATGATATTCTCATATGCGGTGAAATGATATTCTCAATGAGGATATCAAAGTAAAGCACCCAGAAGAAAATACTTCAATAGATCAGAGATAAGATTCGAGGGATAAATTATAGAAGATATTACCTTATATCTACTGTGAAATGATATTCTCAGTGAGGATATCAAAGTAAAGCACCCATAAAATACTTCTAATCTATTTTAATACCTAAGAGATAAGATCCAAGGGATAAAATATAGAAGATAGTTCTCCAATACCTGAACTAAAAGTAAAACAATATATCAAAGGCCAAATAGAACTTGTAGCCTAAAGTGAAATGGGTTGCTTTTACTTACATTGAGAGCCAGAAAGGGAGGTTGCTTGTGAGCGCCCTTAGAGAGATCTACCATGACAAACTCATAATCCACTTCCTTCTCACTTAAACAAGCACGCACCGTTGCGGTTGCAGTGGATAAATGATTGCCATGCACTTTGATCATAGCCATTGCAGTTGCTGAAACTATGACAGAACACAAGATGATAACGATTACGTTTTGACAACTCCATGAGTTCGGTGAACAATTTATATAGGTAAACAATGTCTTTGACAAATTCATTTTGCTACATAAATAAATAAAAATCTTTAATCAATGATATCGTTGACTTAAATCAATGAAGGGCATCTTAATAAATTTCAATGCGTTGGGCTCAAGAAAGCTGATTTGAAATATATAAAAATACTGTTATGTCATGCCTCACGCAACATAGGATTTATAAATGATTATAGAGGATTTATAAAAATACTGTTACGTCATGCCTCACATAAGAAAGGATTTCTTAATGATTATAGAATGCAAAGTTGCTCAACGAGTCTGCAAGTAGGGATGTTGTTAGGGTCGAGAGCTCCTTAAAGTATTTGCACTTCAGACTGTATTGGGCTGATTGTTTTCTTTTTTGTCTTCTTTTTTTTTCCGGTAAATTGCTGTTAAGGGGCAGCACCTTACATTTTGATTGGAGCTATGAATCAGTGAGGCCACATACAGGGGACCTCATCCCCGATATCTCCATAACCACCACTGCCAACACCACCTTAACCACTGCTGCCAGTCACCATATCCACTGCCCACCATATCCACCATCGCTGCTGCCTTTGTTGACCCCACGTCCGCTTTCTCCCTACGGCAATCCCACTATCCACCATGGGATTCAAACCTTAGACAGCCCAACTGCTGCCCTTGCAGCTTAACCTGCAGGGTCAACCCCAGGCTGACTGGTTTTTTATTGTTATTGTTGGGTGGTTTGGTAATAAAATTTGGTGATTTTTGCTAGCACATAGGGGAGAGGACCAATAATTGAGCCTCTTAATTTCGGGTTTCTCAAAATCTCACGTGGAAATTTCAAATCACTCTCAATTTTTTACAGCAACTTATTTGGCAAGTCCCCTACTTATAACTAAGGTTTCAGGCTCAAATCATCAAATATGATGCCACATCAACATGCTTTTTGTTGAGCTGTCCAAAAAAACCCAAGAAAAAGTGAGATCGATAATTGTGCACTAAGTCATGTTTAATTGGTGCGCTAATGTGGCATCACATGATTTGTTGCTTTGTAGATCTAAGGAATACATTTCATTTAATTATGGGTAGTCATCATCAAAACTAACAACTTTAAAGTCACAACTTTTGGTCCAATATTGTTAAAAATATTGGGCATTAAATCAACAAATGTTATAACACCTATTGAAACATGCTTGGGTCCTCTCCCCTAATATGTCCTTACTCGATTATACTATGGTATCTATTTTAATTTTTGTAAAAGAGCATTAAACGAATGATTCAAAAAGTCAAATGGAAAATTTAAATTAATTTAGAGAAGGATTGAATTATATTAAAAAGTATTAATAGTTGAGCATAATTAATATTTGTGAGCGTATTGTATTTTAAAATATTATTTTTTGATGTTAATATTTGAAGGGAAATAAAATGAACCTTTCAATATATTTAAAGTATTAGTGAGTGAATAAATAGATTTTATTTTATTTTTTGGTAAAAGAGGATAAATATATTAATTAAGAATATATGAAAATGCAAAAAGATTTCTAAATAGCAACATTTATCATAAATTTCATAAGGTAATTATTCAAGGAGATTTTCTACAAACCCACCACCTTCATGAACCAAAGAAATCCATAAAACCAACAAAACACACAAATTTTAGGAAAAATCAAACTAAATCAT
The DNA here is from genome assembly GCA_007258455.2 of Sequoia sempervirens. Classification (NCBI taxonomy): domain Eukaryota; kingdom Viridiplantae; phylum Streptophyta; class Pinopsida; order Cupressales; family Cupressaceae; genus Sequoia; species Sequoia sempervirens. The sequence continues at coordinate 459,934,653 of VDFB02281492.1, forward strand.
TATGAATTAGCTAAAGAAAATACAGAAAAAATAGCGAAAAACAAGGACTCAATCTGTTACATTCTAGTTATGATGAACATCAAAGGCCCATTTGGCCAAGTAGATGGCAATAGTATTATACTCTCTAGGAATATGAATAAAAGAGAACGAATCAAAGTTTCATGAAAGGTGAAAAATTTACTCCATGTACAAAAATTGCCATCCTCTAAGAAGACTCTTGAAGCCTCCTATTGCTTAGAAGGGAGACAAATACTATAGAATCCATCTCATAAATTACTACTTCCAACCCATTGCAAAAGCTTTCTCTAGAGCTACTAGGATGGCTTGGACCTTCTTATAACTATTAGCACCAAACCTCATAGAAAAGGACAAAATAATTGAACCAAACTGGCACTATCCCACCCAACTCCACCAATCCCTACTACACTTGGATTTTCATGGGAAAAACCATTAGTACTAATCTAAAAAATCAATGGAGGGGGGACCTTTTACTTGCTCTATTCACCTTATGAGAAGATTTAGTCCTAGAGCCAAAATGAGTAGAGCTTACCAAATGACCCAAACCTAATTTCCTCAAAATCTAAATATTACATGGAGCTAAGATTTCATGCATAGAGGATAGTCACCAAAAAAAGAATTATTGAATCTAAAATCTTCTATCAAGCATACCTAATAAGAATCTAATAACTCTATAAGATCGAATGATATTTTTCCAACCATATTTTCCAAAGAATAAAGATATGGCCAATATCCTAAAACACCAAGATTAAAGAAGCAAATGTAGGAGGACATCCCAAACTAGCCAAAAATAGACAGTGTAGTATGAACTAGAGGTTGGTTCTAGATGTGCCACGAGTGCATCCAAAGATGAAATAAAAAGATAACTAAAAGAAAATATGAATCACATACTCCTCATTAACCCCACAGAGAACACATTAAAGGGCCTTGGAATTTTATCTCTATTATATTTTCCTATGTAAGGTAAGGTATTTATTTTGATAAAGTAGCCAAGGAAAGAAATTACATTTAAGCCAACAATAATTATTCTAGATCTTTTTCCACTAAGAAAATTATTGTGCACATATTTTTTATGTTCTAATATCTAGTACCCAAAAGAAACTAAATAAACCCCTTTAGGATTGTATTCCCAAGTAAGAGCAATCATTCTCTTCTAAAGAAGAACATGGTTAAAATACCAAAATAGAACATAAAGTTGCTCAAGTATTTGCATCCCCTCCTAAGGGTCAAAGAATTAGATCTTTCTAATGAAAACTATGAGCTTCCCCCACTATGTGATAATTCTAAACTATGACATTTTAGACCAACTAGCATCTAAAAATACTTAAATACTCAAAGGGAATATATGGGAAGAGGAGATGCGATTCAAAGGATGAAAATCCCATGATTTTTTTCCAGAAAAAATAACATTATGGCTATAAATAACAACCTAAAAGAGGACTTACTTAACTAGTGATGTACCCTTCTTGATAGAAATCCATGAAGGGGTGAAAAGCATGATATCATATTCACTGAGCAACAGGAAATTTATACAGGTGTTAGAAGCGTGGTTGCAATTGGTTTAATTATCTTCAAATAAGTTATATGACCAAACCCACCATTAACAATGTAATAACATGTTATGCCAATATTTCCTCATTACATTGTTCCTACAAATGCACCCTTAAAAACTTGAAATTCACTTTTTCCAAGAGAGCCCCCTTAAGGATTGCATGACAAAACTTGTTGATTACAAAATATATATGCATTCTTGAGAAAATATTCCTTGAAGAAACAAATCCTGAATCAAGTGGAACTACATCACTCTGTGGTGCTACCACAATAGTGGTTTACAATTTCTAGGAGATCTTGATTTTTGCTGAAATCACATGTTTTTAGAAAATATAATGATTTAAGCCTTGAAATGTTCCATTTAAAGGATTCCAATTGAAGAGCATTTTATCAGAGCACCTTAGACCAAGCCCCCTTGGATAGAACCCCGTTAGTTTTAAACCATACCTATAACGGAGTCTCCTTTACACCTATTAAAATGCTGATAAACAATCACATTTGATTTACCTTTTGGGGGATCAAATGAATTCATTTAAAATGTATTTTTTGTTAAGTATGTAGTCCCTATTATAAGCTTCCAAAAAATTATAATTTTAATAAAATTTAATTTGATTATTGTATTTATTTTGTATTTCTTGTTAATGTAGATTTTTCACCGTAAATCAAGCTCTTTGTTCTGCACATGTGGAAAAATAACAGATTATCAAAAAAAAAATTGAAAAATATGAGCGCACTAGATATTGAAGTCCTTGATCCAACAAAATAAGAAAAATTTAATTTTGATACATACAAAAAAAGTTACGCGTTATACAGTCGCACTATGTCTGAATTGTAATTGGTTTGACTTTGAAACTTGATTAAAGAAAAAATATTCAATAAAAGACTATCTAACCAAGTGGAAGCACTAGATATCGGAGTTACAAATCTAAATTTGAAATTATTATAATTTTATCCTTCATGGAGAAAAATTTATGCGTTATACGATGGGCGTCACTTTCTAAAAATGTTGTTTTCTGGAAAAAAATAGTTTTTGAGGGAGACGGAAAAAGAAGTGCAATCTAATTCCAAAAAATTTGAAAAAAATATATTTAGAATCTATAGACAAAATTTCATGAAACTCTAGTTTGCATTATCTTCAAATTCCTCATGGTTTAGCTGCTATAGGTGCCAAAAAATGAAGATTTAGTTAAAAAAATTATTTCAGTGTCCAGTTTGGCCAAAAATTGTAAACCACTATTGTGGGATCACATCCAGCATGACTCTCAAAAAGGTTTATATTTGACATTAATCCTTGAGTTATTGGACAACCATTTTCCTGAACTCCCAAATTACTAACTCCCAAATTATTTGACAACAATCCATATTGATCTCTACAAACATAAGGCTCCATCAAGTTGTTTGATGACCCTTGAAAGGGTATAATTATTAATCATAGTCTCGTAAACTCATTGGACAATAATTCATACTGAGTTCAACACCAAATCCCTTACCTGTCTCCAAAAATCAAACTTCACAATGTATTCTTGAACTCCATCAACATCAACAAGAAAAGAAGTAAATAAAGAAAAAATGCTTCTCATATAAAGCATCATCTCAAAGTGAGAAGATGACTTGAGATGATGGAAATTCTTCCATCCTCCAGTGTCACTAACCTCCAATAGATCCTATTACACTTTTTCATTTAATGTCTTAGTTGATTCTTTGGAGGCCTCATCAGATGTAACAAAGACAATCTTGAAATTACAAGCATAACTATTTGAAGATCCATTGGTAACATTGATAAACTCATTTACAAGATACTCAATAATTGTTTTAATGTTTTGGAATGCACTTTCTTAAGAATTGGTAGTAAGAAGATAGATTACCTGATTGGTACATCTTAGGGAAGATATATAAACTACTTGAAATCTTGCAATACTCATAAAAGTAATTTGAGTTACATCTTCTCTTGCAAAGCAACTTCCTTCCAAGTTACCACTAATAAGAGATGCATTCAAATGACTATGTCACCATTTATGAATCCTCATGTATTGCAAATGAATGATTGGTGGGTCCTCATTCTCTTGGCCTCCTAATAACTCTCCTTCTTCCATTCCCTCACCAACATACCAGTGTACAAAGGCACACTTGGCATACAAGAGATTAAACTTATCACTCCACATACAAAATCATCAAAGCACTATGATGAAGCATAATCAAGTTTGAATTCATTCACTTAGAATTTCACAATCTCACCTAAGATAAATCTACTAAATTTGACTAATCAATCAAACTTAGAAAGAAAGAAAACTCATTGAGATAGATCTACTACATTTGATCAATCAGTCAAACTTAGAAATAAAGAAAACTACCCAAAAAAAAACTTTACCTGTAAACCCTTATATTGATGTTTGAATGTATTGACTATTAGCAATACTCTATATCGGCTATTAAAATTATCACCTCTATCATAACAAGACATTTCCCTCTATATACAACTGTTATCATTAATTCCTCTTCTTAATCTATTGCAAACTAATGCAAACCATAACTAGGACCATAAAATTTATCCATAAGATGAACAAAGACCTCTCGACATATGGAAACTACATATAGAGATTGATACCTCTTAAAATTTTATTCCTTCTTTAGGAAAACAAACTATATCTTCCTTCTTTGGAATGAATCAAACATCAAAAATTTGAAATAGATTGTACCGACAGAAAATGATGTTCTACATAACCAACTAGTGAAAGTGATAGAGTGTAGTTAACAACAACAAAGGGAAATGCAAAAATAGAAATACCAGCCACTATATGCAGTGAAAAAACAAACCCCTACAAATTAGAACTAATGCATACCCTTTTTATTGTATAACGACATGTATAACCAGCTCATCCAAATTTCACACTGACTTGAAACTAACTGAATATCAATGTTGCAAGCCAAAGCAATAGTTTCTAAACCATCATGAATTTGTACCTTATACATTGAAAATGATTCAATGAACACAAATATTTACCTTCCTTTATACACATGCTCTTATAGCATTTGTTGAAAACATATGAACAAGATCAATGGAGGAAGAAATTACAAGCAACGAAAACATCAGAGACAATCCATCTTACCTGGTGCCCTACATGTTTAATAAAACTTCAATTCTCCCATGATGATCTTTCTGAGAATGGTGGTGTTAATTTCTATAACCCAACAACAGATTAATTGCTCAATAAATTCATAGAATATAATCAAATAACTGATTTGTAATAATTAATACAAGTGGGTTAATCAACAACTAATAACAGTAGAAGCAAAAAAATAACAAGAAGCCAATCACGGATAGACAATAACACACAATTACCCAAGAAACCCCAATGCGGGGAAAATCCTACAAATGTTGGATCTTCTATTCAGCCTAACATCAAACTTTTCTTTTGAAAAATACAATACAAGTTTGCTACAAAAATATTACATATATAGAGCCTAGCTGCTTTACTTAGCATGCAAGAAAAGAAACTTTCCTTGTGCATTCTTTGTCTTTAAATCACACATAAAATCACTCTTGGATTTATCCTTTCCTCACAAACTCAAAAACATTCTATTAAAGAATAAAAAATATGTTGTTGCTGAAAATCCAACTCGAGTTGCTTTAAAGAAAATCCATATCCCACCTTTCAAGCTAGAAAATCAACACTCCCTCTTAACAAGAAAGGTGTTTTGCACAACACCTAACTTATCCCTAAAGAATTCAAACTTGCTCTTCATCAAGGCCTTCGTCAAGATATCTTCTATTTGTTCATCCGTAGGAATGTAATGGAGCTTCACTATCCCCTTCTCCACACAATCTCTGATGAAGTGGTACTTGATCTCAATGTGATTTGACTTGTCATGAAACACTGGATTCTCATAGAGTTATATACAACTCTGATTATCATAAGAAATGACTGTAGAATCCAGCTCTTGATCAAAGAGCCCAGCTAGAATTTTTTGAAGCCAAATAGCCTCACATGTAGCCATACTGACTATCATATACTCAGCCTCTATAGAACTCAGCGCAATTGACTTTTATTTCCTACTATACCAAGAGACTACTCTTGATCCCAAACTGAAACTACACCCTGAAGTGCTCTTCCGATCAAGTGTACTACCTGCCCAATCTGCATCAGTAAACCCCTTGAGCTTCACTCCATCTTGTTAAACATACTTCATCCCATAATCAACTATGCCTCATAGATATCTCAAAACATGCTTCGTAGCTATCCAGTGCACACATTTAGGTTCCACCATAAATTGACTGAGTGAGTTCACTGCAAAACAAATGTTTGGCCTAGTGTTGACCAGATACATAAGAGAGCCTATCAACTTTCTATATAAAGTTGGTTCCACTACCTCTGATCTGGAGGCATCAATCTTCTTCTAATTGGTCACAAGTGGCATTGACGTAGGCTTACAGTTCTCCATCCTGAATTGCTTCAAGATATCAAGTAAGTACTTCCCTTGTCCAAGAAATATTTCTCCCTCTTTCTGCCACAACTCCAATCCCAGAAAGTAGTGCATAAGCCCCAAATCCTTCATCTCAAACTCTCCTACAAGATCCTACTTGTAGTGTGTTATGAGCTCCTCTAACGCTATGAGAAATAGGTCATCAACATATAACACCAATATGAGAAGTTAGCCCTTCACCTGAACATAGTACATGTTTGGATCCTCCTCACTCTTGATGAAGCCCACACTCTACAAGTAACTGTCAATACGTGAATACTACACCCTAGGAGCCTGCTTGAGTCCATACAATGCTCTTTTCAACCTGTATACATGAGAATCCCTCCCATGTGCTTCAAATCCTTCTGGCTACTTTATGTAACTCTCTTCCTCAATCACTGCATTGAGGAAGGTCATCTTTACATCCATCTAGTGAATCCTCCAACTCATATGTGCTGCTACATAAATGATAACTCTTATGGATGATTACCTGGCTACTGGAGTGAAAGTCTCATCATAGTCGACTCCTTCCTTTTGAGAAAACCCCATAGCCACAAATTGAGCTTTGAACTTTTCCACACTACAATATGTAGCATGCTTAATCCTATATAGCCATCTTGATCCCAACACAGACTTATCTTCTGGTCACAATACTACCTCCCACACACTATTCTTCATAATGGAATAATACTCTTCCACCATGGCATCTCTCCACAATTGGTGCTTGGATGCCTCCTAAAAGTTGGAAGGCTCTACTGCAAGTAATTCACTCATAAGTGCCACATACTCAAAATAATGTCTGAGAGTCTTTCTTCAAGTCACTATTGAATTTGACACCATTTTTCGACAGACATTCGTCGGCAGTTCGACACATCTTTGTCGGAAGAGCGACACAATGGCGAAAATATTTTTGTCACTATTTTTTCGTTGAAATTCTGACAATGAATCAAATGTCAAAATAATGGCAAAGAATCATCAGTCGACGGCATTCTAAAATGCTTCAGGATTATGTCAGAATATCGACGGAAACTTTGTGTATCCACCGACGAATTACACCAAAAGTTCATCGCCAGTTCGACGTAATGGGCAAGTAGTAGCATCGAAACAACAGTAGAGGTTTTTCACCATTGTGATGAAATAGGGAAGGAGTAGCGTCGAAACAACACCAAAATTTCATCGAATGTCCAACAAAATAGGCAAGTAGTAGCATCGAGACAACAACAAGAGTTTGTCGACTTTGCGATGAAATTAGCAAGGAGTAGCGTCGGAAGAACACCAAAAAGTGCATCGAACGTGTGAAAAAATGGACAAGGAGTGGCTTGGTGTCTATTCCGAAGTTCGTCACAAATGCGACAAAAGTTGTGAGAAGCTACGATGGAATCTTCGTCGTAGATATAGAAACTTCGTTGGGCCTTTCTGTTGATTCGTCGGTTGGTTTCATCGAAATTGCGACGGATAATCAATTTTTATTTTTATTTTAAATATTCATGGAAATGTACCATTGCAGAGACTGATGACTGGTCATACATATAGACTGCATATTGGTTTGATACTTCAAACGATGCATTTCTTATATTGAAAAGTGCATTACCTGATTGAGCTTCTCTTTGTTTCGAGAATAGTTTAATATTCTCTACTTAACAATGTCAACCACGTGACAGTGGAAGCTCATTTGGCCCCTCCCCCCCTCACATCACTCTTAATTCCCCAAACCCAATCATATAACATTAATCATTGATTCATCCATTAATAACATATAACATTCATTCATCCATTAATAACATATAACATTCATTCATTAACATATAACATTCATTAATTAACATATTCACATTCATTCATTCACATATAATATTCATTCTTTCAATTTTACATATTATCAAAAATATGGTTGTCATGATATGATTACAATCACTTTTTTTCTTTTTGAAAGCTACATAAAGTGAAGTGGAGTATCATTTTCTAAATCAATATTTGTCCCTTCTTTAGTTGTTCTACTTCTAGGATCTTAATGTACGATAGTCGCTCTTCTATGACGCGGATGCCACTTCAAGGGGATCTCGCTGCAATAAGAAAGAAATGTTAAACTATATGTTTTATTATTATTGTTACAAGTATTTCATTAATTAAAAGAACATTAGAGTGGTTCTCTTTACCTGATGGGTCCACATCATGTTCCTGAACTTTTGTTATAGACTCATGCTCAACATGTTGAACACCCTCTAAATCCTGATCTGTAGTTGAAACACGAAAGGTTACATTAATTAATACACCAATTGAAATTAAATATGTTTAAGATAACATGAGGGTGGTCCTCTTTACTCGATGGGGCCACATCTTGTTCCTGATCTTCTCTAGCCTGGTCATGCTCAACATGTTGATCATGCTCTAAATGCTCTAAAGTTGAAACACGAAAGGTTACATTCATTAATACACCAATTGTAATTAAATATGTTTAAAAGAACTTTAGAGTGGTCCTCTTTACCTGATGGGGCCACATCATATTCCTGATCTTCTCTAGCCTGATCATGCTCAACATGTTGATCACGCTCTACATGCTCTAAAGTACCGGGATGCACACCATGACCTTCATCTGCACGTTCTGCTCCACCCTCACCAAGCTGCATTCCAATGTCATGTGCAGTATTATCATTACTTGAATGTTTAAAACAAATAGGCATGTAATTACTTTATGGTGGAAATTAATATTGAATAGATTGCACAATTAGTATTCAATTTTAAATAAACTTTATTGAGTTTATTTACTTGCATGTCGGATGCAATGGAAGATTGTGTTTGCCCAATCAAGACTCTTAGGCGTTCAACCATGGCTCCATAGCCTTGCTGGAAGGAAATCTTCAGGTCCTCTTCTGTGGGAACTCTGTTGAATTCAAAGCCCTACATTTTTGTAGAAGATCATGAATTTTGCTTCTATGATGTGATAAAACCAAAATTGTTTTCAATTTATTATAATTTGGATGCAATATTTCATTTATTGATACTTACAATTCGTGCGGCTAATTTCATATAACCACCAGAGCCAATTTTGTGTTTCCTGTGCTTTTCTAGTCTTGCCTTTGTTGCCTTCGATGTGTCGGCCAACCTATGAAAAGTTTGAAATACATTAGATTATGTAAAAAGAAAGAGTAATCAATAAATAATTACATTGTTGATAGTATCACACATAGCATACTACTTTTTTAAAAAAAAATTAATGGCATTTCCATAGCATACAGACATTGCGAGCATATAAAATATAGAGTTCAATCCATGAATTCTAGAAAATAGATTTTTGTTGGTTATATTTATATCGCTAATACATTGCACAAAACATACTACAACTGCATAAATATCATATGGTGACAGTTGTCTATGCTACCACATTTTTCATACATGTCTACCAAAGCATTTTATCAAACAGTTCACTGCCTTGCTGCTATGGCTAAAAGCCTAAAATAGGTGCTTTTCAAACAAGCTATGGATGCTTGGAAAAAATCTATCAAAGCATAATAGTATAATAAAGGCAGACAAGGCAGTGAACTGCAAAAATGCCTCAAAGAAATGTGGTCTCATGGATGGAATGCCATGACAATCCATAGTAATTTGCTTTGTCATGGCATTCATTATGGCATTCCATCACCATGAGACCACATTTTTGAAGCATTTTTTCAAATAGTTCACTACCTTTCTAATGCTACTCACATTTTTCATACATGTATACCAAAGCATTTTATCAAATAGTTCAATGCCTTCATGCTATGGCTAAAAAGTTAAAACCTCAAACAGTGCTTTCAACAAGCTATGGATTCTTGGAAAAATCTACCAAAGCATAATTAGTAAGCAATAACATAGACAAGGTAGTGACTGTTTGAAAATGCCTAAAAGAAAATGTAGTTCACGATAGAATTCCATGACAATCCATAGCAATTTTTTCTTGTCATGGCATTCATCATGGCATTCCATCACCATGAGACTACATTTCTTGAGACATTTTTCAAGTAGTTCACGCTTGTCTATGCTAATCGATTTTTCGTATTACGTCTACCAAAGCATTTTATCAAACAGTTCATTGCCTTGCTTCTATGGCTAAAAGCCTAAAACAGTGCTTTCAAACAAGCTATGGATGCTTGGAAAAAATCTATCAAAGCATAATAGTAGCAACAAGCCATGGTCTCATGGTATTTTTTGCGCAAAAATTAGCTCAATTTTATTCACGTTTTTTTGTAGATTTTAAACACGTTTTTTTGGCGATTTTGAAGATTGAAACGGAAAAAAGTCATTGCCAAAAAAGTCAATGATTTTTTTCAAAAAATAAGGAAAAAATAGTCCAGCCTGCAGTTTTTTTTAAAAATCGCAATTAATCGGGATTTTTTGTAGATTTATGCTTCTATATCACATACCTTCCTTGGCCCGATGGTGTCTTTCCTTTTTTCTTTTCAGCCTTCTCCTTTCCATCAGACACCAGGTCCTTCCACTCCCTCTCCGAAATCATGGGGGGATGCTCGTACTTTTTGTTCTTCTTTAAATGTGACCTATATTGGTCCCTCACATACTTTAGATAGGTAACAGCTTTCTTAAGGACCTTGGTTCGGTTGAATGTTTTATCACTAAACAGCACAACTAAATGGTTAATGAGCTCATCTTTTAAATCTTCATTTTTGGCATTCCACCGTGTACGTATGGTGGGCCCGAAGAGCTCCAATGTAATATCACTTAGATGTTTATAAAAAACATCATTTCCAACAAAATGATCATGGGATCAATAGTCTAAAAAGAGCGATCAATAAGTAAATTTCAATTGGATTATATAGAATAATAATTAAAAGATTTTAAAGTACCTGGGACCTTCTCTATCTTTATGGGAACAAAATCCTCGGTCACCACAAGTGTGACCGGCAATGTTCCTGTACTAGTAATACGGGAAGATCCAAGAAATGTTGCTAAAACATCACTAGTACTAGTGGCCTCTACATCCCCAAGTACATGTCCTGAGGCATGTTCTGGTATGTGTTCACTGCCAGAGGGTGTGTTAACGGATGCCTGCATGGTATGTGTTGCCAACATTTCAAACAACAATATAGGCACGGATGATGGGGCCAAATAATGTGATGTATGCGTAGGAAGATCAGGATGGACACTTGTACCAACCCCTACTCCTCGGGAAGCACTTGCAATACCCTGATCATGGCCAAAAGCATCATGAGGAGGCAAATAACCCTATAAAAACAACACATATTTTAGTTCATGACATAAAAAAGTACAAAATATAAAACCATGAATGAACTTATGTTATAATAAAAGACCTCATGATAGCTTACTTGCAAGTTTTGTAATCTCTCTATCAATACTTTAACCCTCTCTCATCTCATCTAATTGAGGCATTTAGAACATCAACTGAGTCATTTCTTCATTGCATTTTTTCATGAGCTTCTTTATCGTATAGAAAGGGTTTGTTAAATAAGCCATGTCATCATCAGAAAATATTGACTGCACCTCACTATGGATGCTCTCCTCTATTGTTGGTGCCTTTCCCCGACCAGTCAATTGCAACAAGAATATTAAAAACATTATCGAAATTAACCCAAAAAACTTATGAAAAAAATATAATAATAAAACATTTTGTTGTATCTAATTTGTACAACTACAATGAGGTAAACCTATCAGGTAGAAGCGCAAGAAGATACATCATGATCTATGATCTAGGCCAGAGCCTTCTGTGTATGATCAATGTCCCCCTGTGACAAAAATTAAATATAAAAAAATATTACCAAAATGAAACCAATAGACTTATGAAAAAAAACATAAGAATAAAATGGTATATTGGAGTCATTAATTGGAGGTTGGGTAAAATGGTACATAGTACATACCACCCCATAGTAATCAGATTGTAACTAGCGATTCAAATTGTAATCAATTAGCAACTCTTCCCCTGTAGTTATTGATTTTATCACACATACGAATACACGGTTTCCATCGCACCCCTCAAATATGCAATTTGGTTGCTTATTTGTTGACCCAGGTCATGTACTGTTTATAAACCCCGCAATATTCCCTGATGCTTTTGGCCTACCGGTAATGTACATAGCCACTTCTTTATTTTGATCCTTATCTTTTTGCTATATATAATTTGCTGACAGTGCATACCTACGCATACTTCGTGTGTATCGAACCAACTGCATCCAATCTTTGTAACTGTAACAGGGCTCGACATACTCCATCAATTCAGTAACTTTTTTGTAACAAACCTTTATGTCGTCCATGCAAAATAAGCCCAAACCATGTAATGACAATGGTGCTATGTGATATATCCCTTCCTGACACAAAATTGGTGTTTACGGGAGGAAGTTCCTTGGGTACCCATTTTCTATAGATGTTTGTACCCTGGCGGCACCTCACATCACCTATGCTTTCATCATCATCATAAGAACATGACCCTCTTCAACAAGAAAAAATTCCATGCTTAATGAAATTTTTTCTAAATCTTTGACCTCTAGTTGATTCCTCCTTTTAGACATAATACTACATGTCTCGCTTTCCTCTTCTCTTCTTGAATTTCCCTCGCTCGAGGAAGATAGATCTGACAAATACTTATTTGGTGGTACCTGCACTCATAAGGATGTTGGATGAAGTTCTTTCATGGTGATATGATCCCAAGGTGACATTATGATTAATCTATCATTTCATCGCTAGAATTTCACAGGTTATAAGGTAATCAAGTCTTGATAGATTGCAAGCTATTGTTACTACCGTCCAAATGTGTCCATCACAAATCAAATCTACTTAATGTTTTAACTCCCAAACTTTGTAACAAGTGTTAAATGTGACTATGGTCCACCAGTTACACAACCAAGGTCTCAAATGTATTCTCTAATTGTAATCAAAGAACTTTTTCTCTTCATTCAAGTAAATAAACTTGAAGGGAAACACCACCAAGTGGTTTATTGGACACCTACATGACTAAAAATAGAAGCAAATTAACATTTAATTTCCATATGTCTAAGTGGTTAACGGGGAGGGAGTGTGTACTAGGCCTGGTTAAGTCATAATAAGTTTATGCTTTGGAAATAAATTTTTTTTTAGTCATATTAAATCTTCCTACGTCTAATTGCTAGATATTTTTGGTATGTTTTTAAGGTAGGATGATTGATGAAAGAGCCCAAAGATTCAGCCTTTCCATGGTATCTAGGTAATATAGCAGCCGGGTCTTCTTATATGGTTGGACATGACTTAAAGAACTTAGCTAGGAATTATTCATTTAACCTAAGGTTTTCTCATAATGCCATCATTGGAAAAGTATGATCAAATTCTTCTATTATGAAGAATTGGTCTATGTGCCTCTAGTAATCACTATAAATGTTTGTAGGGATAAAATGACTAATTGTATCAAGTAGGAGAGAATCAACTTTGAGTTCTTCAAAGACTATATTCCTCTATTCATAATTTTTAAGGGTTGTGTGTGGAGGAGGTTATCACTACCAAGAAGGGAGAAGACCTTTCCCTGTATTATTTTATAATTTTCATTATTCTTATCTATTTTACACCTACATATACAAATACACATACATATGCATTTACTGTTTTCATTTATTTCTCATGTAGTTTAATAGTTTGATCTGATGGAGCCTCAAATTTAATTCCTTGGTTTCCTTTTGTTACTAGTTTGTCTTGATTATTCGGAAGGTACTTGGGGCTGGAATTTTGCTTTGCTTCCATGAAACCTTGGTTTTCTATCTTTGGGTTGGGTTTTTTCTATCGTTACCTTTAGAGGAGGGGTTCTAAAAACAACTTATGTCCCATTGAATCATCTAGGCCAAGCCCTTTTTTAATAAAAATGCTAAATATTTCACCTGCCCCTTTTATTTATTAAAGTTTGGGTTGGTCCGTGCCTCACGCTTTTAAAACAACATTGAGTCATCAACTGTCGTTGCCCTAAGCGGTGTCTCTTTCCCCTTATTTTTTTCTAAGTATTTTTAATGTTTTGTAGGGGTTATTTTGATGACCGTCAATTTCCCTATGGTTGATTTTGACTGTTCCCTGTGATCTTGCGATGACACCACCACTCACTATTTGGTGATCACGATATCATGGGAGGGCGCCACGTGTCCTAGTTTGCCGATGCTGAAAAGAGCTAAAAAAAGTGTTTAATACGTGTATCAGAATTTAGTGCGTTATGGAGCGGGTTACTAAACCACATGTGAGATGCACGTGCTCATGATCAATGGCGATGTTTTAACATTGGTGAAAAAATTTGCTCGACGGATAGGTATTGATGCTACTCCCTATTATGTATGATCATGATCATCGATGAAGGGAATCAACGGTTTCCTGCTATCGCATGATCCTAAACTGAAGGGAGTTTAATGATCGTGATATTGCGGGCAGGTGCCACGTGTATTCTTTTGGCACTGCGTATTATGGTGGGTCCTTGATAATGATGTGGAGATGTTGCCAGCTTCCTTGAAGGTGACCGTTTGATAATCTGACAGAAACAAGAGATTGACGGTGAAGATTTAAATTTGTGTCAAATACAATTGAAGCCGTTGGCGCGGCGTGCAAGTAAGTTTTAATGGCGGACGAAACGTCTTCTAGCCATTTCTCAAAAATTCTAAGTATTTAATTTTAGGCTATCTTCACCACAAGGTCATTCAAGTTTTTTCGAAGCAGTCTAGAGCCAAAGATAGAGTTTTTTCAAAGCAATTACAGTAGGGTTTTATTTTCTGTAGGGCACGAAATCTCGTGAGTTACTTTCTTTATCACTATTTCTATTTGAATGTGATTCTTGTGGAGGGTTGTTTTGTGTTGGTCAGCAGTTTTCTAGATTAAGGTTCTAGGGTTATTGGTTCTTTTGAATTGTGGGAAATTGCAAAATTCTACTGTAATTTCATTTTGGGTAGCCCTAGTTTATTCACAAATTTGATCTTAGGAGAATCCTTGGTTGTTTGAAATGGCGCCACTAAAGCAGCATTCTGGCCTTATTGATTATTTGTAAAGGAATCTATATGAGGATTTCCTTGACCAATTCCCTTTGTCAACAAATGACAAGAAGAGGGGTTTGATCTTATTAAATGGGACAGCCTTGGGTGAGGGATTAAGATATAAAACCTATAACATTGTGGATGCTAGGGTACAAATGATGGGCTTGGAAATGTTTAGGAGATGGTATGGGCAGCAAAATATGTCTCATCCTTTTTCAAATGGTTGGAGATATGATATGGGAAAACTTGTGGTGCCAAATGTATTTCTTGATGTTTACCTACTCAAGGCAGTGGTTGCACGATATGATCCCGTCACAAGGATTATCAGTGATAATGATGGCGGAGTTTTACTGAATATAAATGCAGATGAGATTCGGCAGATTTTTTATTTAAGTGAATATAGCTCATTCTTGGTCCTGATAGACCTTGATGAAATGATGTAGGAATATGCCAGGGTACAACCTCTTTTCAGATTAAAGTTGCTTCCTCCTCATCTAGCTAGGGCAGGCAGTTCAACGATTCACATCAACCCAACTGACTAGGAACCTTTCAGGTTGAGTTGTTTTGCTGATCATTTCTTGGGAACTTTTTATTCACTTTGCCAAATTTTAGGTTTCAGCCCTAATACTATGATGCCCATTGCTTATATGTTTATGGGGGCTCAAATTCAGCATCCTAACTTTTCTGTAGTGTACGACTATGCTTCTTTCCTTGCTGAAAGGATACATGAGGGTTTATTAAACTTGTGTGTAGGTGAAACTGGTACTCCTTTCTTTTGGTACTCCTTTTTAATGCATATGTTCTTGTACAAGAATGTCAATTTCTTCTCAGAGAAAATGGAGTTGAGGCAGGAGATGAATGGAGAAAAATTACCAGTGCAAGCTTGGAGTGCAGACTTGTCTTACAACAAGGGAGATGCCAGTTTTGTGTAGTTTGATAACTGCTTTGCTTCCAGGCTCAGAGCTAGACTGATGGTGAATGTGCCAAGGATTCCTGAGGATTTGCATGACTTCCTCTGACCCAAAGTGAGGAAGCTGATTTGAAGGTGTGTCATAATTGGGGTGACATCATTCTATACCCTGTAAGCACTGTCCTAAGGGTTTATGGTTTCCAGGGAGCTCCTCATATTCTCCCATATAATGTACCATCAAGAATGGGATTTGCAGAGGGTCATGTGGCAACTAGGTTGCATTCATGAAGATAATTTGACAGGAAAAGGAAAAGGGACTTTGTTCCCTAATTATACTGTTGTTTCAGACTTTGTTTTTTCCAAGGGAGGATGGGTTCACTTTGACAGATATTTTGATGACTACCATTTGAAGAGTGGATCTAGGAGGCAGCATGACCCTGAGGGATTCTTTTCCCTATTTAGGAAAAGAATTAAGGGTGGCAAGTTTGCTCATGTTTTCAATTTTCCTGAGGATTTGATTAGAAATGAGTTCGATTTGAGCCAGCAGGAATTAAATAAAGATAAGTGGATTGCTTATGAGAAAATGTTGGCCATGGTGCATAAACTGGATCCAAAATATGATCCACTGATGGAGTTCACTCCATTTCATAAAAGAATTGATTTCTTGATGAATAATTTCAAAGAAATCATGAGCACCCTGAGAACTAAGAAATTAAACTTAGAACAGGACTGGGGAATTCAGGGATTAGAGGTGAGGCATGAAGAAACAAGGCCGACCTATCAGCCACCAGTGGATAGGCCTCTATACAGGAGGAAGAGAGATGATAGCAGTGATGAAGGAGGAGATAAAAAAGGGAAACAAATAATGAAAACATCATCACAACCAGGTCATGGGATTAGAAAACTTGGGGGGATAAAGATTGTGGATCTGGATTCACCACCTAGAAATGACCCTATAGAGCTGCCATCAGAGCCAAGCCTTAAGAGGCGAAGAGTTGAGGAGTCACAAGAGGATGAAATAATCGTAACTAATCAGGACATGCAGGTTGGTATCCCCTCCCCTCCTAGATCAGCAAAATTGGTGCTAACTGATATGGATATAAAGGGGCAGTGTATACAGGACACTAGGATGGTGGCTTGCAAGACGTTCTTGGATGATGATGCCTTCGTGAAAACTCATGTGTTCTTGTAGTTGATCTAGAGGATGAAACTTGAAGAATATTAGGATAAATGTAAGACTAGGAGGGAATCAAGACCTGATAGGTCTGACTAGGAGAATGATGATGAAGTCAAAACTAAATTAATGGAGCAATTCAAAAGCATCACTCTTGATGAAGGAAGGAAACTTGTATCTCGGGCTGGTGTCTTACTCCTCCCTAAATGGGACATAGCTGATGCTTTAGCATTCAATGCTATTATGCAGTCTAAGCATCCTATGCAAAACAGTGAAGAAGAAGTCAAGGAAGCTCTACAAGACTCTACTATTAGTGAGGAATATGAAACTTTAGCCATATGGGCACTGGCACCTCAAGGTAGAAAACCAAATGTGGCTAATATTAGCCCAAGTCTAAGGGGCGGGCTCATTATCAAGAGAGCTTCTGAAACCTCAACAACAAAAGCCACAAGTCTGACACTGAATGTGGCCAAATTGGCCCAGAAGACAGCTAAAAGAGATGAAGCTAAAAAGAAAAGCCTGATGGAAAAGTACAATGCAATAATTGGGGAGTATAGTAGAATGCAGTAGAAAAATGTTGAGCTGCAGTCTGAAGTAGATAGATTAAGATACGGGCAGGTGGGAGAATCCTCCAATGCCTCTACTATCAAAGCATTACCTACTACTTCGGGATCATTTCCCCCTATTATCCCAATCATTTCTACTCTTGGATCCCCAATTCAAACTCCTGCTAATAGCCCTGCACCAGGGCCAGTCGAAGAGGAAGATGAGTATTCTACAGATCCTACGAAAAAGTAGATGATGAATAAAATCACAGAATTACAGGCTGCCCTAAGGGCAAGTGAGGATGGTGCTATGGCTAAACACAATGAGGTGGTTGACACCGTTTTGAGGCATTTAAATAAGAAGGTTGATTCTAGATTTCTAGTTGTACATTCTTTATATTCTTTATTCTTGGGTGGAATACAAAACATTAAGAGAGATCGGGAAGTGGTTCTACCTCTAGTTGAGAAGTGGATCCTTCGGGCCACTGATTTAGATGTTATGTTTAAGGCTTCCAAATTTGATGTAAATAATAGGCCCCAGTCATTAAAGCCTACTCAAATCTTTGTGAAATCATTGAAGGGATTTTAGGCCCTACCTAATGATTTGAGTAGGAAAATTAGAGAACTAGTAAAGAGTTTTGATGATTGGAATGACACTTCTCTGCCAAATGTAATAGATGCACAAGGAAATATTAAGACACTATAGCAGTGGCAAGATAGGGCAGAAGAGGTTATTAATGCACAAATCAAATTGATTTGTGATGACTCAGACCATGACTTGTTGGTAAGTAGCATGGATAAAATAATTAATACCAAAATGTTCTTAGAGTCATTTGAGAGGGAGGCCAACCAGGTTGCGGTGAAATTCACACCTTACAATACCAAGGTGAGGGAGGTGGTGAATTTTAATTGGCCAACGGATGAGGAATATCAGAATTGGGTGGACAAGTACTTAACCAAAGAGGAGTGAAATGGTGTCTATTACTGGCAACTGACAGCTCAGCCGTTATATTATAAATGATTATGGTTTTGTTTCCATGGCAGCTTTGGGCATAGGTTCTAAGGTGTAACAAATGCTACAGCTATTATGTAATGAGTAGAAATCAACGAAAAGATGCTCCAGGACTTGGTGGTTTTGATCATAGTTTTGAATTGGCACATAGCAGTCCAATTGACTGGTGACATGTGTAATTTCTGGCTTGATGCTTGTTGCTCCTTCATTTTCTATAAGAAGGATTTCTAGGCCAGAAATAAGGGTTGGCAAGTCAGATATTTCAAAGGTCGAGTCTAGGTATAGTTGCAGAGCAGATTGTAAGAACCTTTCTTAATGTTAAGGCAATTTAGGTTTGGGGTTATCCTGTAATGGGTTTTAAAGTTATGGAGATTTGATGTTTCATAAGCAGCACTAGCATTTGAGCTATGATGTTATATCTTGAGCTCATGTCTCTCCTCTGTACAAACATATCATAATTTTGAATAGAATAATCAAGGATTATGACGTTCATCTCATTGCTCTAATGTGTGTGTTTTCTGTTTTGGCTTTAATTCAAAGAATTAATTAAAGTGTTTGGATGGAATCATGGATGGGTATGTTTGTAAAGGGATTTAGTAAGAAGTATTGGGTCGGGACAGGAATTGACACTATTGTAATGCAATATTGCCAGGAATCATGCGTGCTAAGTATTTATGGATATGTTGTATCTATAACACTACAAAACCATATGCTCTTTGCATTTACACTTGCATTTAGAAATACACATTTATATACATAGATATAGATTTATTTAATGATATGTTGCATTTATTGTTCTAGGAGAGCATCGGTAATTGCATTTACATTTACATTTAAAAATACATATATATACATATATATGTGTGTGTGTGTATCATTTATATTCAGTGTTCAGAAACAACCCATTAGGTCTGCACATGGATAAAAATTCATAAAATCAGATCTCCCATACATGTTTTGTTGAAACCTGTGACCTATTCGTGCATCCTACAATTACAACATTATCCACGGGGCCTCTTACACAAGCTACAGTAATTACAAAAAGTGTACGAGCCACTTTATATCATGTTTGGACTACAAAACCCTCAAAAATAGGGTAACTCAAATTATGATTTGTTGGTGAGCTGTATGGACAAAATCATTAGCACCAGCTCATTCTTGGAGTCTTTTGAAAGAGAAGTGAATCAGGTGGCAATTAATTACAAACCTTATAGTGTCAAGGTGAATGAGGTGAGCAATTTTTATTGGCCAACTGATGAAGAGTACAAGGCGGTCCAATTGGCTGGTGACACATGTGCTTTCTGGCCTGATACTTGTTTGCTCCTCCTTTTTCTTTAAGAAGGATTTCAAGGCCAGAAGTATGGGTT
Source organism: Sequoia sempervirens (assembly GCA_007258455.2). Taxonomy (NCBI): domain Eukaryota; kingdom Viridiplantae; phylum Streptophyta; class Pinopsida; order Cupressales; family Cupressaceae; genus Sequoia; species Sequoia sempervirens. Next base: position 459,954,666 of record VDFB02281492.1, read on the forward strand.
AGCAAGTTAGATATTTTTTCTTGAGTCTAGATGAAGTTGCAGAGAAAATTGTAAAGTCTGATGGTTTTAGGGAAAATGCAATTTAGGTTTTGAGTCATTCTGTAGTAGGTTTTGAATTCATGGGGATTTGATGTTTTGACAGTACTGGAATTTGAATTGATATGATTAATTCAAACTCATGTCTCTCCATTGTACAAGCATATATGAATTTTGAATAAAATGATCAAGGGTTGTTTCGCTCATCTCATTGTTGTGGTGTGTATGATTCTTGTTTTAGGTTTAATTCAAGGAATTAATTAAAATACTTGAATGGGATTGTAGGTGGATATGTTCTATATAAGCTATTTTATTTTTTATGTCTTATCTTATACCATTTTATGAGAATGGGGGTGCCAATATACGAGAAGATCTTTGGAAATTAGGCATGAAAATTGAAGGTTAAAGAGAATGGGGGTGCCAAACTTACAGTACTCATTGCCCCTTGGTCATCGATTTTCTGTGAGTGCCCTCAACCTTGTCCTCGGCTCTAGTATTGACCTTGTTTTCACTACTCCAAACTCTTCCTCGGCACTGATATTGACCTTGTTTTCACTCCTCCAAAATCTTCGTCGGCGATGGTATTGACCTTGTTTTAACTCCAAACTCTTCCTCGATGCTGGTATTGACCTTGTTTTCACTCCTCCAAACTCTTCCTCGACGCTGGCATTGACCTTGTTTTCACTACTCAAACTCTTCCTCGGCGCTGGCATTGACCTTTCACTTCTCCAATTTGACAAGCTACAACCTGGTTTCGTTAGCTTTTATAGTATGTTAATTAAGTTCAAAATTTTGGCGCCATTATATTCTACAATATAGTTAAGTATATATTAGCTATATTTTACATAATAAATAATATAATTATTCAACTTATTATAATTAGATATTATATTCTTTAACAAAATTATTAAATACGTATAAAATTATTATAATTAATAATTAATAATAAGTATATTTTTATATAATACAAATATAATTAATATAATATATATTTAATATAATAGTAATATATATATTAATATGAGAGAGAAACTAAATTTTGATTGGTTGTTTCATGTCAACAATCTAAGGATGGCATGTGACCTTGGGGAGTTATGCTCAAGGTAGCATGCCATTTGATTAAAGATATGATAATTCTCCTTTAAGACCTCTTCAATGTACCCATTGCACACTTAAGGAGACAAAGATAAATATAAGGAAGAAAATATAGAGAGAGGGAGATAATGGCAAACATACAAATAGAAGGGAGACAAAGAGATAAGGATGAATAGATAGAGATA